>VZRI01007808.1:1278232-1686255 GCA_013397515.1 Upupa epops | reverse complement strand
CGCCGGGCAGCGCAGGAGAGAGCGGCCCGTGACGCGTCACAGGGCCGGTCTGCTGAGCCGCCTCAATGGGACAGTGTCTGTAGCTGCTGCAGTGGAGATCCCTTTGTCTTCTGGAGGGTGTTTTGCGCATTAGTAATTGTGGGGAGTAACGTGGGGAGTTTAGGGCCTTCCTTCACCTGGGAGTAGGGTGTCTGCTGGTAACGTTTCGTGTTGTTTCGTGTAGATCATTCGGTGTCAGGGCCAGACAACTGGCCATTTCTCCATGTTATCTGGGTGAAGATCGGGAAAAAGCTAACAGCTTTTCAGAAAACAAGGGCACCACACTTGCTGATATAAAATAAATAAAATCCATTTTCACCTCATACCTGGCTGCCCAAGTAGCTGTGAGCCTTAGCTCTGTATGGCATAAAATTTGTAGGTTTAGATTGGAAGTTCAGGTAACACCCAGACATCTTCAGATCTGTTTTTATAGTTATCCTGTTTCTAACAGGAAGTGGAACTGATAGTTGCTGAAAGCAGAGCTGAGGTGTAGAAGTAGAGAGAAGAGAGTAATAACATAAAAGAAGAAAAAAAGACTAAAGAAGAAACAGATGCAAGTGACCAAAAATAAGCAGAGTTCAGAAGACAGATCCGTAGCCCCATCATATAGAAACAAGATGTCCCCTCAAAGCAGTTAAAAATTTTTCTTAAAAGTTTTACTGAAGTTATTTTTCAGGTTAGCTTTGAGTGCAGAAAGTAAGTTTGTTAGGCTACCTGGGGGTATGATTAGTGCTTCAAGTGTTCCTTAGAATCATAGAATGGTTAAGGTTGGAAGAAACTTAAATTGCAAGTATAAAAAGTGTTCTAAAATACTGTATTTTTTGTTCAGGTTGACAAAGCTGCTGAATTGGTGGCAAAATGGAACTACTGCACTCTGAGTCAAGAGAAGTTATGTCGACCAATTGTAGCCTGTGAGCTAGGCAGGTAGGAATGTTTCTGTATGGCTCACTGTATTAAAGGATACTAATTTATAAATAGAAGAAAGTAGTGGGAATGAAATACAATCACTAAAAATTTTATGTTGCAGGTTGTATAATAAAGATGCCATCATTGAATTTTTGTTGGACAAGTCACCTGATAAAACTCCAGTGGAAGCTGCATCACATATCAAGAGCATTAAGGTAAACAAACTGTGTCAAATAATGTTGGGGTCCCATGAAAATTAAAACACGCTATAAAACTTCAGCTTGCTTCTATCCTCACTGTATATCAAAAGTGTTGAAAAGAGCAAATCACAATGAAAAAAAATATGGAATGTTATGGCTTGAGACTTATTAGCACATGGCTGAAAGCTTGTGTTTTTGTTTTTCAGAATGTAACAGAACTAAACCTTGCAGACAACCCAGCTTGGAGTGGTGATAAAGAGAGTATAAAAGGTGACAAATACGATGACTTCCAGGCTGCACGCTTTATATGCCCTGTGGTGGGACTGGAAATGAATGGAAAGCATAGGTCAGTATTTAAGTTTCTGAGTTTGTGATTTAGAACTGAATACTGTGCTAAACTGAGTAGAGAGATGCTAGAAGCATTTGAATTGGTAACCTAGCAAATCATGGACTTAACATAAGCCTTTGTGAGAAATACTTGTCCTCCTGTCTGAAGGAGGGAGTTTAGGAGACTACTGGGTGTCCTTTCCTTTCATGTTCAAGAGTAAAGATAAAAAGTCAACAGTTTCCTAAATGAACATAAAGTAAAGGAGCAGAGGGCAGCCTTTGCAGAGAAAATGTGATTACATCACGGATGATTAGTGCAGGCAAGCAGAGTGAGATTGGATGAGACCCCCCCCACAGTGTCACATCAAGCAACTGTACCTTTCCCTGTGTTATGATCAGAATGGGGATGGATTGTATGTCTGTTCTAATCCTGCAATAATATCTGGTTTTTATTGGGCTGAGGAAGGATGTTTCTGTGTGTTCTGGTTTGTGGAAACTACCAATTTTGTTTTGTATGTTAATCCTGATGAGTGGGGGGAGTTTGTACGTTGATACTTGTGAGCTATTTATTCCTCCAGAGAGTGATTAGCTGAGAGATACTCAGGTGGAATTAAAGCGAGAAGCTGAAAACTAAACTAATTTTTTACCAGAGTCATCTTAGCTTTTTTTTTTTCGTAGTTCAGTTGAGGGTGGTAGAGAAGAAAGGATTTACAGCAACTCTCAGGAAGAGAAGATCTCGCATAAACTGCTTCATGCAGTCTTGCAAGAATATTGCAACAGAAGAGGGATGGGAGAGCAGACCCTGATGTGTTACAGCTTTGCTACAGAGCTTAAGTCACAGTCAGTAAAACCAATCACCCTGGTGGAAAGTAGAACCATTTGAACAGTGTCACAGTGCAGTTAAACAGATTGTGGTGACAATTCCAGATTCCACGAAGACCTACAACATATATACAACAACAACTCAGGAACTGCTTTTCTGCAAAGATCCCCTTGAGAGATTATCATAGCCCATGCTGAATTATACAGAGAATGAAACAATAAAAGATGTGCTGTGGTTTAATGCACTACTCTTGCCTTGTACTAAGTACTAGTAAGTGCCTACTCAAAGATGCTGATAATTTGATTAGCTGCAAGAATTTGTAAAGAGGAAGTTAGCTGTGTTGTGCTAGCCCATTGCAGTGTTGTTTCTGTGTTAAATCAACACTGCACATACCTCTTTTTAGGTAGAGGATTTCTTAATGATTGCATGTCTTGCCTTCTTTTCTTTGAAGGTTTTGCTTCTTGAGGAACTGTGGCTGTGTGTTTTCTGAACGGGCTCTTAAAGAGATTAAATCAGAAGTTTGTCATAAGGTGAGTTTTGATTCAGCTTTGGTAGTAGTGGGGTCTTGTGTGACGTTCTCAGGTATAGGGACATAGGTGTGTGTGTATATATACACAACTGCATTCAAATCCGCTGTTGAAAGATGGGGGGAGAATGTTGTCTGATACACAAATAGAAATGGAAGTTGAGAAGTTTCTTTCTGCGATGGCCTGAAGTACTTCAGTAAGGCAAGTTTCATGGTCATATTTCTAAGTACTTGTAAAAGGAAGTTTCTCAGTAGCTATTGTTAACATGAATATATTTCTGAGACAATTGGGGAGTTTTTCAAATATTTGGTTATAATTTCAGTTCAGCAAAGGGTTATTGGTTTTAATTGGGGTTTTAGGTATTTGGTATTTTGTTTGAAAGTGTTTTTGCTGAACACGTGTGGTTTGTCTTTTATCAGTGTCCACTCTCTCTGAACTCATTATGCTTTCAGTTTATTTTGATCCCTGTATTAATAAATTACATTTACCGTTGGTCGAGTTCTTTTGGTGGGGAGGCAACTCTTCATAGAATTTTTAGCAATTACATGCATTATTCTAGAAAATGTCAACTGCACTTCATTTTACAGTGCTTATTTGATCTCCTTGTACATGTTTCTTTGTATCTATGGACAAAGGTAAAAATTACAAATACCTCCATTTCCTGTTACTGCTTTTCTTATTAGTGACAAGTGTGGCGATAGTTGCCACGTTTAGGCAGGGTTGTCTTTCAGTAAACTCCTGGCTGTGTGATGAAACCTGCGATGTATTTGTTTTAAGAGTCATGAAGGGAAAAACTTTGTTGGTAAGTTGTTGTAGGTGATGCAGAATGTGGTTAGGTTTAGCTTCACACTGCAGTGAGAGCTCGTTTTGTTCTGCAGAATGGCTTTAGTTTCCTGTTGGCATATACTAATTTATTTTTAATGAGCTTTTATTTGTGCCTGAATTTTTGTTAGTGGATGAATGTAACTTGATTCTTAAATGTGGGAACAACATGTTTTGTCTGTGACTTGGCCAGTCTGGTAATCTTACAAAGATTAAATGAATCCCATATGTTTTCTGGATTTTTAAAATGTATTGCTGTTTAGCATGGCCTCATATTTGCATGCAGCTGTTTTCACATATCTTAGAATGTTATATCTTAAATATTCTTAGAATGTTTAGAATTGTGCATCTAGAAATAATCATAGAATCATCCTGGTAGGAAAGGACTTCTAGGATCATCAAGTCCAGCCCTCATCACAACATCTCCCTCACCCCTACACCATGGTCTCAAGTGCTCTATCTACTCATTTTTTAAACACCTCCAGGGATGATGATTTCATCACCTCCCTGAGCAGCCTGTTCCAGTGCCCAGCCACTGTCTCAGTAAAGAATTTCTTCTGATGCAGCATAAGCCCATTTCCCCTCATCCTATCATTAGTAATTTGGGAAAGTAGACAATTACCAGCCTTAATACAATGTCTTTTTAGGCAGTTGTAGAGAGCAGTAAGGTCTCCTCTCAGCCATTCTTCATTGGGTCTGTTTTCCAGCCCTCTCCCCAGCCTCATTGCTCTTCTCTGGACCTGCTCCAACACCGTGATGTCCTTCTTATTCTGTGGTTCCCAAAACTGGACCAAATACTCAAGGTGTGGTCTCATTAGTGCATTGTATAGGGGCACTATCACCTACCTATTCCTGGTTTACACCATTTCTGATGCATGCCAGGATGCTGTTGGCCTTCTTGGCCACCTGGTGGATGCAATATTATCTAGTTTGCCATCTTCTCATTATTGGTTTTTGGTGAACAAAGATAATGGTAACCAACTGGGAGAATGTTTTAGTCCACACAAGGGCACAAGAATGATTTTCTAGGTCGTTGGATACATACTGATAACGAACGTTATCTCTGTATTAAAGGTCAAGAAGTACATCAGAACTCTTCTCAGCAGGGTCATTGAGAGCTGGTTGCTGTGCTTTCTGGTAGCTAACTGTTTATGTCCAAAGTGCTAATTAGTAGCACATTCCCCCGGCACATTCTATCTTTGTACAGCAGTGGGGCACACGGTAAAGTGAACTAGAAACAATGAAGAGCTAAAAACCTAAGTGTTGTGCATTTTACATATGCTAGGATTAGAAATACATTTATTAATAGATAGTTTTCCTGTGTTAAGTGGATTTGGAAGGTGACATGATGAGAATCTTGCATTTGCGTGTTTGCACTGTGTATCCAGTCTCTTTTCAGCTAGCAGTACATTTTCACTTCATCCTGTAAATGAGGTTTCTAGCATGGATGTAAATTGTGATATGTCAATCTAAGTGCTGTGTGACACTTCTCTTTTCCACTACTGTGAAATTCAAGAAACCTCTTTCAAAACAAACTCTTCTTGTCTATTAATTTTGCCTGTAAGCCTAAAGAGCAGTCTTGATAATCTGCTAAATTGTAAACAGCAACAGTTTCCCAAAGGACTTTGACAGAGATGCTGTAATGATGAAGTGAAAACATTCTTCAGAGAATACAGATAGCAGCAGCCCATACAAGCATTCTGCAGTCCACACCTTCATGCTCTTATACTTTAGATTTGAACTAGATAATGATAATGCGTTTACATGCTACATGATGCAGATCACAAAAGTTGTGCTTCATGAAACTGTAGAAAATTACTTGGCTATGTTCCAAGCAGAGGGTTTCTTCCTTTCCAAGTCTTCTGCACTGGCTGATGATGGAGGAAGTCTCACAGACAGTTGTCTCACTTCTCTGTTTTCTTCTCCATTTTTTCTGTGGGTTTATGCCGTCTAGGTGCAGGCAGCATGAAGAAGTCTTTCTGTCAGAGTTCTTTTTCAAAAAAACTTTTCACATAAAGCTTCTATTGAGGTAGAGCTGTCACTATTAAATCTATGTATTCGTCTGCTCCTACTGGAATTGTTAAAAACACTGCATTGATACTAGGGAAAGGTGCAAGAATGTGAGGGGAAGGTCATGGAGGTTTTTTTAGTAAGGCAACTGCAGCTAACGTGCAAGGCTTTTGTTGAAGTGAAGCAAACTATTCTTTGTTCACGTCTTAAGCAGCAGTGTGGTACTTGAGGAATCAAGTTTAAAAATAATAATAAAGTGTGAAAGCTAAGGCAAACAAACTGTAGCTGTGGACAGACTCCCTGACCAAAGATTTTTTTCGAAAGACCAATGAGAATTTTTTTACTGGTGGCTTTATGTTTGGGACCAAGTTTGCTAGATAAGAGGCAAGTTTCCTTCAGCAGGAAGAGAAACAACTTCAGTTGCAGGTAACAGCATTGGGTGATACGTATTTCTAGCAGAAAACCTCAAGATCAATTTTCTGCTGCTTCCTGTGTTTTGGGCAGAATTGTATGTAACATGGAAACTGTCAATTTACAGATTTGCACTTTTGAACAGGATGATCTCAACTATTGTTTTTAATTCCTAAACAAGCTACTAAAATGAAAAGAGTAAGCAAGAGCATTTCTATTGTGTTTTGTACATGATGGGATCTTGAAGATTTTAAGTTAGCACTCCTCTGTGTTGGTCTACAGATCGGTGGCACCCAAAGTTATTAAACATTCTGGGACTTGTAAGCAGCTGCTTCATTCTTGCATGGGCAGTCTTTAGTGCCTGCTTGTCTGTAAGTCTGGTGTTGGACAAAAATTACACTTCTGGAACTGATGGAGTAAGAAAATTGCCTGTTGGTTTTAAACTCCTATTTAACCTCAGTTTTGGTTTTGAAAAAAGGACCATTAACAATTTTTGCTTTGGCCTTCTAAGAAGTTACTATTGGTGTAATAGTAGGCTAGAGGTAGCTTGGAGACAGGATCGTGGTTACTGAATGGTGCAAATGTTTCTGGGAGCTCAGGTAGTGACTCTGGAAGTTAAGGATAGTACAGCGTTTCAAAACAGAGTCTCTTGTATGACTAAAATTTGTTTTGCAGTTATTTTCACAGTAAACAGACTAAATAGTATTTGAAGTGGTCCCCTCACTATTAAAGTCTGTGCCATATATAAAACAATCAAATGTTTAATTTAGATACAGAGCTATTGAATACGTGCCTTAGGCTTTTGAAAACAGGACTTGTACACATATCTGTCAGATACAGAGTCGGGGGGGTGCACTGTGGTATAGAGCAATGTCTCCTTGAACAAGGGCACATTGACATTATCTGTGCTTCGAACAGTCACCAGAAGTTAGTAAATGTTTGTTGCTGAGATATGAAAGTTTTAATAATTTCCACATTATAATGTATACAGAACTTGAACACTTTTTATGTGTGTTTAAGTGCTCTCAGCTTTCAAGAAAAAAAATCTTTCAAGAGTGTACTGTGGTTATGGTCACTTGAAATAATGAGTAGAACACTGTCTTAGTGAATTAGAATGGGGTGGTGTTATTAGAATTTTCATGGGCATTTTATGTACGGAAAATTTTGTTAAAGCTATAAAAACCTTTAGGGAAGGACCATCCAGTAATTTTCCTGAACTGACATGGGCAAAGTCATACCTAAATTATATCTTAAGAGGGCTTTTTGTGCTCTTTTTGTGTTGTTTTCCCCTTACTTGGTTCAGCTTCTGCAAACAGGCTGATGTTAGTGCCTTGCTATAGAATGTATCCTTCTAATTCAGTTCAGAAGTGATACATGACAGCTGTTCTGTGGTACTGGAGAAAGGTGAACACTGTGAACTGGATTTGCTGCAGTGACAGTAATGAGGAACGGTAGATTTGTGTTTTGAAAGACATTATGGAGTTGATAAATGCTGGCAGTGTGCTCAAGTGGGTTGGGTGTAGTTTCAAGATAAATTAATTATGAATATTGCTATGATTAATACATGCTAGAGACCCATTTGCTTCAGTAATGGTTTTCAGAGAGGCTCAACAAGCTCAGTGTGACCACAAGGTTGCTTGCTTCCCTCCCCCCCCCCTTTATTTCCCTCCATAAAAAAGCATCACCAGCTGTATTTAGCCACAAGATAAATCCTGGATTATACATGACCTGTATACTGGCCTTTGAGTTTGTAACTTTGTGTAAATAAATAGGAGCCAGATGGCTTTTCTTTAGGTTAAAGTTCATTTGAAAGAAATTAGGTTTCTAAGAAACTTGTGTGGGAAATGAGCAATACAGTTCCAAGAACCTGTGAATAGGCTTGTAGTGGTAAACTTTCATGTTCTGTTGTTGGGTCATTTGTTAATTCATTCCATTTTTTGGAAGAATGCTTGATCTGCAAGTCACAAGAAAACTGAGTAATATTCTGGGTACATTTTGGGAAATGAGATGCTCATCGTTGTTGCTTTAAATTGTTGTTAGGTTTGAGGAACTTTTGTTTCCCTCAGTGGCTATTTGCACAGTTTCCCTTCTGCCCTGGCCTCAAACTTCCCTTGTCTCCTTGCCCTAAACTCCTACAGTGAGGTAGAAACAGGGATGTGAATGTAAACAGGACCCTTGCTACTGTTACTGGTATACACACCCTGAGTAGGGCAAGAGTGATGTTGCTGTGCTACAAAATGACATTAAATATACAGCTGGTCGTGAAACAAACAAATAAACTAAATCCCAGCAAAATGGAATAGACTTGTTAAAACTGGTTGTCACTTGCTTATCATTATTCAAAACAATCTATTTCATAAGACATGCAGTAAACATCACTTTAATTAACTTGTGCTCTCCATATTTTCTTTGTTCAGTCATTGCTTCGTTTTTATTATTTTCATACCAGTTAAAATTTTGTTTGGCTGTAGACATGTAGACTACATATTTTTCCAGTTAAATAAGTCAAAGGATTATTAACTTCTCCCTTGTCTTCAGTAAGTAATAGACTTAGACATTGTAATTTTCTTTGAGTATTAACCCATTAGTTGTTGTTCTATAAGGTACTGTAATAAATACAACCTGATTATGTTGCTGGCAGACTGGTGGTACAGTGTTGTGCTTACTCTCATGCTGTAATGCAGAGTAAAGTCTATGGCTAAAAACGTTAGTGGTTCCTCTCAGTATTTTGAACATTGGTTTAGATGTTAGTCAAGCTCAAATATTCAGCTTCATGTTGAAGTAGTTCTCGTCTTGAAAGCGCCAGTGATCTTCTATCGGGACTTCTGCCTGGTGCAGCACTTTAAGCCTGTAGCGTCTCTCCAGGCAGTCCATAACCAGTGGGTACGTTACAGGCTCAAATTTGTTGGCAAACAAATGAGGTGATTCAATAATCCACTGCAGATCCCCTAGTCCGTAGACACAAATATCTCTGATGTAATGACCTGCAAAGACAAACTGAAACTATCAGAAAATAGCAGAAAGCCGAATAGAATAATTTTTTTAAGTTGTTTCACTCTATAGTGTTATTATCAAAAATTAATCTTTTGAATTCACATAGAACATCGTGTAAATTCTATCTATGTGGAAGTTAATGCTAGATCTTAAACAATAAAGACGAGGGTTTAATTGTATTTTACACAAATGGAGGCACTCCAGCCACTGCATCAACATGCACTGCTTCACACTGTGCTTGCTGCTGGGCAGGCTGAAGCTCTGGCCTCCACTTTCTACATGGATACCTGCTAAACCGTGCAGTATTCACTGTGTTACGTTTGGTAGTTACCTATGGTAACTTTCCATGTGGTCAGCACTGTTCTTTTTTATTATCGTTCAAATCAAGGAGATGCAGCCTAGTGTTGATGGAAGTGTCTGGCAAACGTGTGTCAGGTAAACTCCCTACTCTGCACTGAAAACTGATCAGTCAGATTAATGCATTGGTAATAAGAGGTTGAAAGAACAGTTGTCAGTATATGGATACTATGACCATCTTGCAAGAGTGTACTGGGAGTTGTTTGGATGCATTGAAGTGACATAGTAGCTGGTTTATTTGATACATGCAAAATAAAATATATAAGACCATTGAGGCATGTTCAGTAGCTAGCTGAAAGCACGATATGTAATTCATAGTGAGTGCGAGTCACTGAACTACATCAGAGCTCAGTATCAAAACTTGCATTACCTTTGCAGCCTTTGTGTGCGGTTCCTTCTTGATCTTTCCATTTAATGGCTCTTATGTTTCCTTCCCAATCTGCAGTGGGTGTAGCCCCTGGAGCATCTTTAAAGACATAAGGTTCTGATGAGATTTCCTTCTACTTATTACAAGGAAAAATTTCACTACTACTTTTTAAATGTAGCCACATTAAGCATTTATTTATAGACACTTGTATCAGAACAGTCATCATTCTCAATTTTATTGCTCATTTTATTCCTTGAGAACATGAGATTTCATGTAGAAGAAATATTCTCCTGGTAGCTAATGGTCTGCAACATAAGTAGTACGTCTTTGAAATCGAGGTCTGTCTCTCAGCCATCAGATGTGACTTTCTGAAATGGCAGCATCAAGGCTGAGGAAATTGCCATACTTATGCAGTGCAACTTAGTTAGATAGTAGTGTTTTACTCTCAATTGAAGCTCTCCAGCGCTCTGACACTGTCAGAAACCTTAGAGTGCAGTTGGTCCACAGTTATTCATAGTAGAAATAACATGCATCTTACCATTTAAACGATTCAGTGTGACCCAGTAGTGTTCATCCGGACTGTACGTGTCTCTTGACCATTCAAGTAAATCTTTTGCACGTGCATCAGTCAACGTAAACTCTACAAATTCCTTAGTGAGTATGTAATAGGCACTACCAAAATATATTGTCAAATTATATGGAGGTTTAGCTTTTCTAATCTTTGTTGGATACACGTATGACACTCCAGAATGTACATATTCTCTGTAACTAACCTGTGTCCTGTGTTTCATATGAAGTGGTTGGACTACCCCAGGAGTCATATTTTTACCATTCCATTTACTTTTGATGTATTGTATAATGTCTTTGTTTGTTTTAATGGGATAATCTTGACCACATAGATTAATAACATAATTCCACTGAATTTTGGAATTAACTAGATCTCTCATGCAATTAATATCAGCTTGTAATCTTGAAAATCCTGCATAAACAACATTTTCTCTTTTTGAGGAAATAAAAATATTTTCAAAGCAATTAACAATGTTTTGTACAGCAGCTTTATAGTCTTTCGGTGACTTTTCATCAACATGTATGCAGTAAATATTCTGAGGCATGTAAATGGCTCTTAGCAGCCTCACAAACATTTCTAGCTCCTTGTGAATTGTGATGATGTATGCCAATGAGTAATTTCTTTCTTCATCTGACAGTGGTCTTGTGATAAAATGCAGAGTCTTCAGAACTGTGGAGCAGTTGCATGAAGTCTGAATGCAGCTGAGTGTTTTGGGTTGATAGCTATTCTGACAGACTTTTCCAATTTTTAAGGCAGCAGTTTTACCCGCAAAAAGAGCTGAGCAAAGTTCATCCGGGTAAAAACCACACTCTGCTATATTTGCGTTAAATTTTTGTTCATTTGGCTCTTCAGAAAACATATCCTTTAGGTAGATGAAAGTGTAGATGAACATACAGACAGCAATGCACACTAAAAATCCTGACTTTGTTGCATCAAGTGGGTTCATCTTTTATTTTTCAGATGCTGTCTTCTCTTCATAGTTTAATTAAGTGCTCAGATTATCTGAAAGGAACAGTAAGAGAAAGAAAGGGACAAAACGTTTTTGAGTATTTTTTTTTAGTAGTTGAACTGTTGATGATACATTAGAGATTTCTCTTTTTTCAGTTAGTCACTGGAATGCTCTTTATGCCCGGGCCCATGCTGCAGCATACTCAGCTGCTGGAAATGGTACTTACAGAGCAATAAAGCAATCTTTCTAGTACAAACAACATTACCCAAAGATCCCAGAACATCTTCATTTGGGCCAGCCTTGCCTTTCTCAAGTAAGGAAGAGAACAGTTTCTTCTATTTTAAGGCAATGTATGTGCGTGTATGTCTGGTGCCATAGGCTAGTCAAGGTCTAGCTTTCGAAAACAGAAGAAGAGTGAGCACAATTGTGCTAAAGGTTGGCTGCTGCTGAGATTTCCTTAAGGCCTGAGAAGCCCTAAGTTCTGCTGGAGAACCATAATTCAGTAAACTAAATCAGCAGAAAATGTATTAAATAAACAAAAGGAAGAGACTAAAACACAATCCACAAAATGCACTGGGTTTTATCCTTATAAAGTCAGCAAATGTTTCAGTGTCTTTTGAGATTTATTTGCTTTTCCTCTGACATCTTTGTATTAGAGCTTTGGAAAAGAGAACACGAGGACAACACTGATTTCTCCTTTTTGGCGTATGTGCATATCCTGAGATAAGTACTGTGTATTGGCATTCAGAGATAATCAGATCTTTCACATCAGTATCAGCACAGCTGTTTTTCCATTGGGATTTTTTTTTCCTTACATATCCCTTGTTGAAAACTCGGAAGTGCAGCAGCACAGAATTTCTCAGCAATTATATGAACTCTTTATCCTTTAAGAATGTAGTATAGAACTTCATAGAGAAAATACCAAAGATGGGGCAAGGATACTTCAGTTGTCGTTAAGCTTAGTAGTGAAATTGAATAAGATTCTATTTTAAAGTGAAATAATTTTTTCTCATTCAGTGAGTAGGTTTTTAAGAATTTGTATTTCACCTGTAAGTATTTATTGCTTGCAGTTTGCCAACCTCACAACATACTTGGTTTTACATTTTTTTTTCAGAGAAACGCATACTTTTATAAAGATAGTTTCTAGACAGGAATGCTGTTGTGGTTAGAAGGTTCTAAGTTTCCATTAGAAAGAAGTGGCAAATACATTTTTAATGAAAGCTCAGTATACATTTATCTTAGAAGCCTGAAAATTAAGAGTGTTGTACTTCACATAGAAATGAGGCAGAGAATTTAAAAAGCTTTAAGAACATTGTAACTGAGAAAATTGTTACTGTCAATTACCGCAATTTTAGCAGCTTATTAGGCTGTCGGGAAAGAGTGTATTTATCTTACTGTCCTTACTGGTATGCACTGGATGTCATCCTGGAAGAATGCCTCTTTTCCAGGTAGCACTCCAAAAAGTGGAGTTGTAGGGGAGGTGGAGGGTTCATCCATTTTGCTTGCTCATTCTGTCAGCAGTGCTCCTCAGTCTGCATCGAGTGCACAGGCCAGAGAAAAACAGCACAGAATCAGCTCCCACAGGAATTATTTTTTTTCTTCACAGCTCTTAAGGGAAACATTTATGGGTAAACAAGCTTGGTGCCAGGCTTTCATCCTTCTGAATAAAAAACTTCAGCAGATCAAATCCATGTCAACCTTTCAACATTGTACAGAAAGGAGACAAGGAACAGCACAGAAAGGTGACAGACATGGTATTTGCAGTAAAAATTAAATACACCAGTGCCATTGCCTGCTACTTACTCACTACTGGAGCTGAGGAGAGATTTGCATAAGGGCCATTCTGTACCCAATAGCACAAGCTGGGCAGAGGGAGTGTCTGTTAGGAAGCGCTGAATTTTGTGGACCTGGAGTTCAAAAACCCTTTTATTCTGAGTTAATAATTACAGGAGGAGCATTGAGGTTGCTTTGAATTAGTGAGAGTGGTGAGATTTCTGTTATGTCACAGGGAAGGTTCATTCTGGACCTGAGAATTGCACTGAAGACACTGGGCAGCTATAGAAATGTTTGGACCCTTATACCCACTTAGAATATAGAACATGCAGACTGTGCATGCTCCACATGTTTTGTATTGTAAATACGTCTTTGTTGCAAAGGGTAGTTCCCTGGGGAGCCAAGCTACAGCCTGTTTGTTTCTTATGCTTGCAGTTTTATTGCCCTTCAAATAATAGCTTCCAGGGATGTTTCAGGTTGTTAAGTGCTTGCTGTGGCTTTTTCCTGTTGAACTCAGTGACACCTAGAAGCCGTATTTTGTACGGCACCATAAAAGTACACATAGGCCCGTTATCACGTAAGAAGAAACAATTCATTCTCCAGTGTTAACATGTTCATGGGGAGTGACTATAAGGATGAAGCCTTGCATAGGAGAACAGAATTTGACGTCTTTCGGCCTCAGGGAATTTTATAGAATGAAAACGTTGGCTTTCTGTTCACATTTTACCATATTTATATAGCCAGAATTGCAACTATTAGTTCCATTGCATATGAAATTTGCAACTTAAGAAGAATCCTATGCCATTGCCTGCTGCCAAGGACTACGCTACTGTATTTACCCCTGCCCTTGAAAAGCAAGATGTCCTACTGTTGAGATTCACCCATTCTGTGACTATCTTGTCTTTAGTTTTATTAGCTGTTTGTTATCTCTCTGAAACTCAATCTTATGGATGGGCTTTCACGTCTGGAGAGTTAAATAGTTTTTGATGTGCCGAGCATAGCATTTGTCAGTCTTCAAAACAGCAAGCATTTTGTAAGGATTTTCAAGTACCGTTATGGCTGCTTTATGGATGTTGCTAAACAGAAAGGTGTAGTAAGGCTAAGCTCCATTATCTCAACTCAAAAAGGTAAACTCTAAAGACATGTAGAGTTATGCCTAAAAATAAGCCTATGAAATACCCTCTCAGTTCATCCAGACCCATTAGCACTACACTTTGCAGTGCATTTCATAATAACGAATCATTTTACAGTTCACTGTTTCTTTCTGCAGTAGGATTTTGGACTGCATCACTGCACCTCTAAACACACTATTTTGTTTGCATTCCTTGTGCTTGCATAATAATAAAGTTTAGATAAAATTCATATTACTTCAAAATTCAGTGAAACAACATGCAAGTACTTCATCTTGTAATAAAATGGTTTAAAGGCATTAACTAGTTATTTCCAAAGATTGTTATGTCTATATTTTGTCTGAAAGGTGTTTACGCAGGCATTAGTGTAGATAATTTTATAAACAAATGAATACTAATCCAGTCCTTTAAAAACCTAATGTTAAAGTCAGCACTTTGACATGCTTTTTACTTTGCTTTGCATTTTACTTAAACTGGATAAGTGCATTGAGTCTGCTTCTGGGTAACATGTGTCCAGTGAAAGAAAACATTCATCAAATGCAATTAATACTGCCTTACAAATTTGAAACTATTCTTACCTAATATTATTCACCAGATTTAACTGTTCATCACTACTCTTTTTTTCTGGTTTCCTCTTACAGTTTTTTTCCTTGTGTATTTGACCTCGTAATAATTTGAAACTAATATTATGAAAGCTATTTAAGCCATGAAGTTGTATGGCTGTAAAAAAATCAAGTTGCTTGCAACAGAGCATAACAAGTAGTGTAGTGATTTGCATGATACGAACAACACTAGCAGTAACGACCTCCATCCTACTGCCCATCTATGACAAAGTAAGAAAGAAAATCAACCTTATTGCAGGTTTTAGTATTTAAGTGGAATTGTTCTTTCCAACAAGAAAATATTTGTCAATTTAGAAAAACTTAAGTCATGTTGTGTTTTAATAAAAGGAAGTAAAACCCCAAAGCCCTACAGTCTAATTTATTAAGTCTTACCTTGTATGAAATAGCCCAGGAGACGGCAGCATAATAAAAATAGAGGGTCCCGTTGTCCTTCAGCAGAATTCAGCCAGCATTCTTCATTCTGTCGCTGGAGTGTAGATCTCACATAAGTGAAAGGGGTTAAACATTAACATGCAGTGTTTTCATTTAAGACTTCATCTGGCTTCCCGCAATGCTTAGCATATTTATTCTGCAGTAATGCTGTTTGGCTTCAGAAATGTCCTCTGCCTTACAATAATGAGAGAAAACTTGAGCTTCTCCAAATTGTGTCGCTCCTTTCTGAGACAGCCTTTAAAGGACTGAACTCAGACTTTGAAATCTGTAGGGAACATTGCTAATGATTATAAATAGTTTTGTTTTACCTCAGAGGCTTTAACCTCTGCACTGCTAACTGAGCATGCTGGATGATGAGAAACGGGAAGGAAACCAGTCCTCTCCTCCTCCCCCAGTTCTTAACTGTTTGCTTGCTGAAATTTTCCAGTTTGCAGCAAATAAGTACAGCAAAGTATTGACTCTGGTAGCTAGAAGCTTAAAAGTTAATAAATTAAATAGTCTCTTTCTGAAACTGAATGTTTACTGTGTTACTCCTTTTACAAATGTTCCTGTGGGTTTTAATAAGTGAAAAATTAACAGCTTAAAATTACTGGAAATAGGAATCTTTGTGGTTCTAGAAACGAGGATAGAAAGCTGGTGTATTTTGGACATGTTCAGATTAAATAGCAAATTGGTCAGAAATAGATACAGAGAAAACCTCAAAGTAACCTAAGGTGTTACCATAAAATTTGACTTCACAGACTGTCAGACCCCAGGTTGAAGGTTTCTGACAACAGTATTCCTTTAGTGATGAGCAGAGAATGGTTTCTCAAAGCAGACGAGCAACCCCAGAAGCCAGAAAGCGTGTTGTACACACACAGGTCTTGTGCAGATGCAGTTAGTTCTCCTGATTGTGTCGTATTCACGGTTCATTTATATAGGCTAATTCGCACTCTGGCCCTCTGGTGGTCGTGTGTGATGTTGTGGGGCTCTTCAGCTTACGGCTGTCCTGGTTGGTCTGCATCCTACAGGACTGGCTTTAACTGGTTTTCGCTCCTGCTCATCCCCATTATCAGGACACATGTACCAGTTCCTGTTATCTACTGGCCTTCAGACAGCTATATTGCTAATGACAGTGCAGACTGTTCTAACACATGAGCATTTAGCCTGCTTCAGCTGTGTTACTGGTAGCATACTTGAGCTGCCAAAGGCAGAGCTGCAGGTATGGTGGATACAAAATGACCATTGACTTTAGGGGGAAGATGGAGGCTGCAGCTTGGACAGCTTTTTGGTAGTAGGTGCTACAACTTCTGAGTCAAAGTATATGTCCTGTGAATTAGTACATAGGAGACTTTCCATGCTTTCTAAATTATTTACTCTTCAACCCATTTTTAGGTGATGGTGTCAGAAAATGAGGTCATCAGATCATTTGCTACTGAACTGCTAATGAATAAACTTCTGAAAAAGTACCTCTCCAAACATGGTTATATTACTGTCAGCTGTTACAACAGGCAATAATCACTAATACATGAGCTTGTGTAGATGAACAGTGATATGGTCCTCGTTTGAGTAGGGTGTGTGTTCAGTTCTCTTTTTAAATACTGCCCTGTTTAAAGAGGTCAGGTTGTGGTTGTACATGTTCTATAATCTGGTGGGAACTGCTTTTGAAAAGCGTCAGTGTGTTCATGCATTTCCTAATAATAGTCATATTTAGCAGGACTGCTAGGAGTAACATTCTGTTTATGATTTGGGAAAGGGCTTTCAGGTTTCTCACAAGATATTAATGTAAACTTGAGCACAGAAGTTTCACCTCAATATGAGGAAAAACTTCTTTACAGTAAGGATTATTAAACATTCGAATGGATTGCCCAGGGAGGTTGTGGAGTTCACTTCTCTGGAGATGTTTCAGACCCAGCTGGATCAGTTTTTGTGTAGTCCATTTAGGCTTTTAGGCAGTTATACTTTTCACTAATCTGTATCCTGCTTGAGCCAGGAGGGTTCGACCTGATCACCTTTGAAGGCCTCTTCCAACCCTAATAAACTGTGTACATATAAAAAACTATTAAGACTGCAGTAGGTAGAATTACATCTTAGACAGGATTACATCTTGGATGGTATACCAAAAAAATTACTGTCAGAAGTAATTTGCAGCAGAAAATGCAGAACAACCATTGTCCTGTGTAGCTGAAACTTAAGGAAGTATAAGGAAATATAAACTTCAGAATTCAGGAAGTGTTAAACTAAGATTTTTTTATTACTAAAAAGCTCTTGTATTCTGTTTTCTAAGAAAGATAAAAAGCTATCCTACTCTACTCTTTTAAAATCACTTGAATTTTGTAAATTCTTCCTTGTTTCAAAACAATTATTTTAGTAGTTCAAGTTTAAAAGATTTTGTTTTTATCTAAGCCAATGTCTTCTACAGCTCAACAGTTCACCCAGGTGGCCAAGAAGGCCAGCAGGATCCTGGTCTGGATTAGGAATAGTGTGGTCAGCAGGAGAAGGGAAGTTCTTGTGCTCTTGTGCTTGTTCCTTGTGAGGCCTCATCTCGAGTACTGTGTTCAGTTCTAGGCCCCTCATTATACAAAAGACATTGAGATGCTGGAACGAGTCCAGAAGAGAGCTACCAAGGTTGTGAGGGGTTTGGAGAACAAGTCATATGAGGAGAGACTGAGGGATCTGGGCAGGTTTAGTTTGGAGAACAGGAGGCTGAGGGGAGACCTCATTGCCCTCCACAACTAACTGAAGGGAAGTTGTAGAGAGGTGGGTGTTGGCTTCTTCTCCTTGGTGACTGATGACAGAACCAGGAGCAATGGTCTGGAGTTGAGGCAAAGGAGGTTTAAATTAGATCTTATGAAGAAATTCTTTGCAGAAAGAGTGGTTAAGCACTAGGCCTTCCTAGGAAAGATGTATTTAGGGTTTTTGTTGGTGTGGGGGTGGTTGGACTCTGTGATCTAGAAGGTCCTTTCCAACCATAATTATTCTGTGATTCTGTGATAATACCTTCATTATTCTAACGTCTTTGGGCTGGTTTGGGTGTTTTGTGAAGCCGAATGCTGTGTGTATGTGTACGCCAGTGGAATATGTAGAGTATACAAATTTGTGAGTATTGGAAAAATTTTGATCATACCTGCACAGTGATCTAGAAGGTCCTTTCCAACCATAATTTCAATAAATAAATAATTTATTGATACAAACCATCTAGACTGAAGCAATTTTGGACACACTTTAATAATTGGGCCCAGAAAAGGACTTTTAGACAAAATCCATGTGCTTGACCAGCATCTCTTACAGTTAATGTACCCACTCTTCTTCAACTGCTAATTGAATCTTGCATTCAGATCTGCAAGCTGCTGTCCTCCTGCTTTTTGACTGTTTTGGAATAGTTTTCAAGTTCAGTCTCATTTAGGAATAGCTTCTAGTCAAGGCATTGCACAAACACCAAGGAGCTACAGGAAGTATCTTCTTATAAAGTCCCAATGTAAACAAGGTACAGCAAAGGAAACCCTGTGATGATCATGAGACAAAAATATGCCTCAGAAGACCTTAATCTGAAGGAACGATCTTTCTTAATGTGCAGAACGGAAATGCCTGTCTGCTTTTTACCTCAGCATTTCAAATCACTGAGATACAAATACTCCAGTTTCTTGCACAGAGCAATAGTGAGCTTTCTAAAATAGCAAAATTCAAGCATTGACAGTAACAAAATCTTTGATGCAACAGCAGATCATCCCCGCTGGAGTTTGTAAAACCTGGGAAGGCACAGCTGGTTCTGTGCCTCTAACTTGCCGTTCTTAAAGTATATTTAGAACGGCATGGTGTCTGTAATGTAATCTGTCTCTTGTCATGGCAAAAAAATACCTGTTTCAGTGAATGGAAAGAGGACACTGTGTGTGTTTCCCCATTTCGTGTAAATACTTGTCATTTTCAAACAGTCCCACCTGTGTTTGCAGATGGGAACTGGATTGCTTGCTTTTTCAAAAGACAACATTTATTGAAGTTAGTCCTTTGACGTAAACTGTTACTTGGAGGAAATTTCCACATATTTTTGTATGCTTATTGCAGAAATTACTTATTCATTTATTACCTTGTACGAGGATGCTGGTCTTTGATGCTCTATTTGGAAAACATCCTGTTAGAAATGAATGTGTAGGACTTCTTTAGAACAAAGACAACTGCTAGTGGCTCTTGCATCAGTGTGAAGACTGATTGTCTTGATTTTCTAGACTTCTCTCTTCCATGTGCCTGACATCATACCAAGCAGATATTTCTGATACAAGCTTATTGAGTAGCAATGGAAAGATTTGGGCTACTCACCCATTTCTTGTGTGTGTCTTATTATTTTACTTGACTTGCTTAATGCACATCTCTTTAACTTCTTCCCATTTGTACTCTCTCTGACCGCTTGTGTTCAAATTAAACTGTGTTCATCATTTGAGCAGACTAGTCAAAGTACTGTCCATATATCTTTTTATTTGTTTAATTCCCCCTGTGGAGACATGACTAACCTTTCTAAAACTAAACTTTCTAAGACTAATGGCAGAGGCAGAATAATAACTAATCTTGCAGATCAACAGAAAGCTTCTGAATTGAACAAAACACCTTACAAAAAAAACAGAGATCTTGGAAAACAAAACATCGTAGTCAGTATGCTGGCTTCACCAAATGGTTGAAAATTTGTGCAGTGAAATGTCGGTCTTAGCTGGCAAACAAATGTGACACACTACATGCATTATCTAGATTAATTCATAAATGTACCTTGTTCTTGGTAGCGTTTCGTAAATCAGGTGAAGGATAATAGGATTACAAGGATGAGTTTATGAATAATGCTGCTTTTATAACCTCTTTTTGTCCCTGTGGTAATTTTTTAAATAATAATAATTGAAACAAAACAAAAAATCCCAAATAAAACCAGTTTTCCTGTCTAGCTGATGGGGATAAAAATTCTCTAGTGCTGTCTGTTGCCCACATACAGGAACAAGACCTTTGCTGTTGTTCTTAGCTGGTTTAAAGGCACTGCTTCTATCAGGTGGTATTGCATGTATTACTTGTTGAAAGACAATTTCTGGAGCAGAATGCATAATGCTTACATCTTTATCAAATGTGTTTATTACTGAAAAAAATCAGGAAGTACATTAGTGTTTTGCATGTTAGCTGTGGGGTTAAGGAAATCAAGCAGATTGCAGTCAGGAATACTCTTTAGTCACTACACACTATGCTAGTAAAACAGGGAACCTGTGTACAGAAAGCATAGTTAATAGACCTGTTTATAAGGGAGTGACAGTGAAATAAATACACAGTTTACGTGTCCTTATTTCATGGAATAAGGCTTTGAAGAACCCAATATTTTTATATTTCAGAAAACCTTTTAGAATTTGCTGTGCAGGTTGATATGTAAGCTGCTTTAAAATGTACTTATCAAAAGCTCACAATTCAGTGGTGAGAGGGATGCTGTCAGTTAGTGTTACTTTGCTTAGTGGTAAAAACAAAGGGCATTTTCCCTATGATTTTTGGGATGAGATGATGTGTACTAGACTGTAGTCAGAGAAAGCTATTGGAAGGAACACTGGCAAGGAGAAGGATCGGAGAACTTAAAGACAGTATTAATTCTAACAAGCATTCAACAACATAAAGGTCTTGAAAAATAGTGGGTTTGTCCTATTTTTCTTTTTCCTTCAAGTGTGGTGTTCCCTTTCAAGAGGAAGATGTGATTATCCTTAATGGTAATAAAGAAGATGTGGAAGTACTGAAGAAAAGAATGGAGGATAGAAGACTTAAAAGCAAATTGGAAAAGGTAAAACTCTTTACATTGTTTAAAACTACATGAAACGAATTCTTGCCTTGAATACATTCTGCTCTTAGATCACATAGCTTTGTCTGCTAGTCTTTATGCAGGCTGGAGGTTTTACTCAGTCAGGTGCATTGTACTTCACTGCTACTTGAACTGATTGTGCGTGTAGTTTGCTAACAGTATATTGAATTGGCATGTACCAAAACTTTCTGACTTGCAAGCAGTGCATAATGCTCTGAAGAGTCACAGTGCTATGAGTAAGACAGACAGTGTGTTGGCTGTATTTTAGGGATTTTTTTCTTTAAAGAAAGAGCTGCTATGCATTAATGACAAAAATCTGTCCTGTATTTATATGAACCTATGGGATTGGCTGCAGAAAAGGACACAAAAATTATAAGAGGGCTATAGACCCTGTGTCTCTTTTGTTGCAACAGGCTGAGGAAGCTGGGGTTGTTCAGGCTGGAGAAGAGAAGGCTCCATAAAGACCTTATAACACACTGAGTACTTAAAAGGGGACTTTTGTCATGTTTTGTTGTTCTTACTTACAGTCCCAAGTGATTACTAGCATAGCCAATTCCCAGCATATTGTTGGGATCTTTGTACTTTTTTTTGGAAGTATGACCAGGCAAAATCCCATGAAAATATGGTTGCAGCTCTACTGTATACTGTGCTTTCTGCTGCTGTTCTGGAGTAGTAGTTGCGTGGTACTGTGTTGTCAAATGGTGTCACTTTTGCACATGGGACTTTCTTTGGCATTGCTGTTCTTTTCTGAACTGGCAGTGCTGTGCTGTTCTGAAGGATGACAAAGCAAGTAACAACTTTAGTGTTAACTCAGTCAAGAGTGCAAACAGGTTTAGTTGAACCTCAAGGGTATGAATCACCATTGCCTGACACTTTCAGCAACTGAGATGGAAGCTGATCATCTCACTGCTGTTTCTGAGCTTCGTTTTATTTGCCTGTGGGACTAGATGGCATATAAATGTTTTCCTGAATTGTTTCGTTTACTTGGCAATGAGCATATGACTCCATCTCATCACAGAGTCTTTATTCATATGCACCAATACAGCTTCACTGTGCCTGGCCAATACAAGATGATTAACCCCAGAAATGCTGCTTTTGTTTCCTCTGTGCTTGTAGCTGCTGTCCTTAGTGCCCTGTAGTTTTCTGGCATAAGAGTAATACTGAAAATCCTGTGCTGTTTCTTCCGATGTTTGGGTTTTTTTCATTTTTATTTTTCAGCGCTTTAAAATTATTCAAAGATAATTTGTTGGTAGAATATTGCAGATGTTGATAGGTGAGTCATTGGCCCCAAAAATACTGGTTGGTTGTACTGGATTTTCATTAGAGTTGTGGCCCTAACAAAGCACCTAAAGCTTTGCTTCACATAATGTGGAATAATCTGAAAGCTGGTTCTGTCCCTAACTTCCACAATACGAAGAAGCACCAGCTATCAGCTCAGTGTGCTGAGCGCTTCTCTCTCACAGCATCAGCACAGTTACTGCTAGAGACACAGACAAGGAAGACATCAGCTTTGATCTTTGGCCTCTCTATGCCTTAGGTGAATATGCAAATATTTTTGTTTGTTTAGACGACTTGCATTACTGGCAAGTACACAGGAGCCCAGGAAGCACCCCGAGAGGAGATTGTTAATGTGCTGAAGGACGCCGGGAGTGCTGCCTGCTCTTAGCTCAATGACCCTCTGCCACCACCTTCTGGATAAGCTTTGCAGCAACGGATGCTGTCACGGTTTTTTCCATCGTGTGCTTGGCAGCATGGGTTCTTCTAAGTTTTAGAACATGTTTAAATGTATTTATTTTCTTGGAGTTCATGTAGTATCCTTGAACTAGATACATCGAGTCATCTTTTGGGATAATAACACTGTTGTAATGCATCTTTCTTTCTCAGCTTGGAATTTATGCAATCAAAGCCAGTAATGGGATTTTTGTTGCTGTTGTTTGGCTTCTTTGGGGATTTTTTTAGTTTGGACAAACATAAATTCACTTGGAAAATCTGTTCCATGGATGCTTTTAAAAATCCTAGATTAACTGTTTGCATCTTCCCAAACAATCTTACAGGAAAAGCCCCAGTTATTGAGAGTTAACCAGGAAGGATTGTTTTTATTAAATAAATAAAACTTAAGTGTATATGAGGTACATGATTATTCTGAATTTCTGATTACCATTAACTGTAATGGTGTACAATTTACTGTCCTGCCATGTGGGTTCAGAGTATCAGTGGTAATAACACATCCCCTGTGAAGTGTACAAACCAGAATACCTTATCCAGACAGTTTCATTTTTGCCTGCACAATTTTCTTTACATAACTTTGAGGTTCCCAATTGTTTTTCCACATAAAAATACTACCAGAAGTGTGGATTCATTTTATGGAAAGAAGAATTCCAGTGAGTAAGACAAACAAATGTGCTAAATGTAGCTGTGTGTCTCTCAAATAGAAGATGGGAATTGTGTGTCATTTCAGTGCATTACCAGATTTCTGCTTATGTTGTTTCAGAAAGCAAAGAAATGTAAATCAGTAGAATCGGCTTCTCAGCAAGACACCGCTGAAGGTAATGTAACAGCTACAAAGTTTGCGTAACCTTCACAGAATCACAGAACTGTTGAGACTGGAAAAGACCTCTGAGATCATTAAGCCCAGCCTATGACCTAATGTTACCACAGTAAGCTAGACTTAAACATCTCCAGTACCCCCTAGGCAGTCCATTCCAATGTCTAACCACCCTTTCCATGAGGAAGAGTGTCCTAACATCTAACCTAAACCTCTCTGGAGCAGCTTCATACCCTGCCCTCTTGTCCTATTCACTAGTTGCCTGGGAGAAGATCCCAAACCCCACCTGTCTACAACTTCCCTTCAGGTAGTTATAGAGCATGTTGAGGTGCCCCTGAGTGTCCTCTTCTCCAGGCACTCTGGAGAAGTGCATGACTCTTCTGTGTCATGCAGGATATTAATGTTTTATTTTTTTGTCTTTCATAGAATCTCCAGGTCCATCAAAGGCTAAGAACGGAAAGACTTGCATCAATTCCAGTTCTGGGGAAAAGAGGCAGATTATCTTCACCAAAAGTTCAGGTTGGTGTTCATTCTGTAAGCTAAATGTGCAAATTGTGAACAAATAGTTCTGCTTTGAAAAGTTCTGTAGGAGAAATCCCTTTCTGGTTATTTTGACCCACAGTTTTTGGAAGCTGCTGTCTCACCTCCTTTTTTCTTTGTATCTTTTTGATCTTTCTAAAGTGTAAAAGCTCCTGTCTTCAAGGAAACGGAAATGTCATTACTCACTTTTTCAAATACCTTCTTTAAAAAGTCTTTCCCAAAAGGCTGCCTTTCCACACTGGAGTAGGAAGCTGCGTCATGATCACACACAAATCTCCATGTTCCATAGAAACTGTAGTCAGTTTTTTATTAAAACTAAGCTATGCATTGCAATCTGTAAAATCCACAAAACTGACTCAACAGGAAGTGTATGAGGGCTTCTGTTTGTCCATTTTGCCTCACTCTGTCTAGTCTGCCTTTGTGTTAGTGCTTGTGACTGACAAGTGCTGTAGTAATGTAGATAACTAATAAAAGTAATAACCACTTTTCCCTACATTGCATTTTCTCCCTGCATTTTTCCCTGTGAAAGAAGCCAGATTTGCATGTTTGTGTCATTCCAATAGTGCTTTAAGTTGGTGGGAACCAACTGGAATAAATGAGATTAGAGAGTCTTATTTACACAGCAATACACTTGAGGAGTTGGTGCATCTGTTTTATTGGCCAGGAGGTAGTAAAGGAGAAGCAGTAGTTGCTTTCCTGAAGTAGAAGTGGTCAAGAAATCTGTTACAGCAGTGTATCTCATTGAAATGTATTCAATTGTCCCAAGCTGATGAATTGGACTTGGTCATCCATTTTAGTTGATATTTTGCTGTGTGAGCAGCAGGACATACTCATATTGATGTACCTACAGTAGTCAAGCAGCTGTGAGTAAACTTGGCAGCCCTCTAGTCCAAAGAACTGTATGTGTGTGTGTCAACTTTCTGCATGTAATGCATGTGTACATGTCATTTAATGTCTCCCCTTCGTGCTGGTTTCAGACATGAGTATAACAATGGGTACATTTTCAAAATCAGTAAGAGGTTCCTGTGCCAAATACTCAGTCACTCGCATTAGAACCACAGAAAAAGTTAATGTAATTTGTTTGAATAATGTGAGACTAGTTATGATAAACGATGTGAGAAGATAAACTATGTGAGAAGCTGGGAGAATTTCCACCAGAGGCCTTACCTGCCCCCTGCTGACTGTTTTTATAGGACAGACTTTTTAAAGTATTCCATTCCAGATGAATATAATTGCTGTTGCACTTCCAGAAACCTATAATCCTAATAATGTTTGATGTATTTCTCTTTTCCAGGAGTTTAAAAGTAAAAATATGTTTTTTGAAACATCAGATAGTTACTTTATATTTCTGGCAGCAGTTACATTGGCCCGCAAGAGATTAAGAGTTGAGAGGGAAAATAAAAGGAAATCCACAGACTGAGGAATGCCAGTAGCATAGGAATTAATTTGTGAACATGGCACCCTAAGGTTTCTGGACTTTCTGCATACATATTCATTCTTTCAATTCCAGTGCCTGGTAATTCTTTCCAGACAACTCCTGGTGTCATTAAACGCAGCATTCTCCAAATAGAAAAGGAATCTGATCTATGATGGTTTAGGCTAACATGTATTATCCCGCACGCAAAAGTCAGCTTGGTGCGTTTTCAGAGAGGCTCCCTGCTGACTGTTTACATGCGGTTGTGCCTGTGTTAAACTGAATTATACAGAGTTCCTGCAGACTCCTGTGTATTAGCGTTTTTGCACAAGAGACACGGCACATTACTGTCTTACAGCTTTGGAGAAGATTAAATAGTTGGTAAGAGAGAAGCAGGGGTTGTAACTGTAATACCCTGAGACAGACACTATCAGAGACGGCGAGATGGGCGTTTTCCTGTACCAAATACAAAATTATGCAGACCATTGTTATTGGTCATAAATGATTTTGCGAAGAATAAAGGGAGGAGATAGAGTCCCTGGGGACAGCATGTCACAAGTTTAGCTTTTGTCATTTGATAGCCAATTTCTAAACAATGCTTCAGGGTGGTAAAATACTTTCATGTTTCTTTCTTAAGAGTTAGAGCCATTTTTCACTTAGAGGAATAAATGTTGTCAATACTGAATTACAATGCAAGGGATTTACACAAGTAGGAAAGAATTCCTCTCAAATATTTCTAAATGTGTTTTCAGCATTACAGTTCCTAGCTTTTCAATGTTAGGAACACATTTGCTGTTGAGTACAACCATGGGATGTATTTTCAGTAGTGCCTCTAGCAGATCAAGTGAGGTGATTTTCCTCCTTTATTCTGTTCTTCTGACACCTCACCTGGAGCACTGCCTCCACTTTGGAGCCCCCAGTACAAGGAGGACATAGAACTGTTGGAGCCAGTCCAGAGGAGGCCACAGGATGATCAGAGAGCTGGAGCACTTCTCTTTTGAGTACAAGCTGAGGCAATTTGGGCTGTTTAGCCTGGAGAAGAGAAGGCTTCTCGTGCAGGGGAATCCTACAGCAGCCTTCCAGATCCCTTTTTACAAGGGGCTGAAGTGATAGATCAAGGGAGGATGGTTTCAAGCTGGAAGGAGGGAGGTTTCGATTGGATTTTAGGAAGAAATTTCCTCTTTCTGAGGGTGCTGAGGCACTAGAACAGGTTGCCCTGGAAGGTTGTGGCTGCCCCATCCCTGACAGTGTCCAAGGCCAGGTTGGATGGGACTCTGGGCAACCTGGTCTGGTGAGAGGTGTTGCTGCCCATGGCAGGGGCTTGGAACAAGATGATGTCTGATGTCCCTTCCAACCTTAACCATTCTGTGATTCTTTATACTACTTCTCAGTGCAGATTGTGTTTGAAATCCGTTCTTTCCATTTTTATTTGGATACCATTAACAATTGTAGGCATCCACAAATGTTTAATTCTATTCTTTTCTCTCTGTCAGACAATTCATCTGTACCAGGAATAGTCAATAAGGCTGCATCTACTACGACGAAGAGATCCATTGCAGACAGCGATGAGAAATCTGAGGCATACAAATCTATTTTTACATCACACAGCTCAGCAAAACGTCCAAAGGAAGAGTGTTCCAACTGGATTACTCACACGGCCTACTATTTCTGAAACAATGATGAGCCTGATTGTAACACCCAATGCTGCGTTCCTTCCCTACAGCTTTTTCTGTGCAACTCCAATACAGAACTTTTGTTGTAATCTGATGTTATCTGAAATTACTGAGATTGTAAGTTGTTTATAAAATAATGAACTTGTGTTGGTTATAACTTCTTTTAACTAACAAGTCCATCACCAGAGTCTGTGTTGTATCAGCAGTCATAATTTCTGAAACGATGGATTATTTACACAAGATTTTTTCTTCTCCCGGTTGAGTGCTGTAATTCTTAGTGGCACCAGCTAGTGTCCTTAGCAGTAGGAGTGAGGGTAGAAAGATCTGCCCTCTGTTCTACTGATTTTTGCTGCAGGTGTAATTATAGTGTTTAATACTTTAGAACAGACATTCAAACTTGGAAACTTTCTGAAATTGAAAGTTCCTTTTACACCAGCTTTTTCTTTTGTAGTAGTTAAATGGCTCCTCAGTAGAACAAGTGTATGTTTCTTTGGATGGAATATATGAAAGCGTCATCAGTGAGAGGGTTTGCACAGTGTTGTACATATTGTTGTAGCCTGTTTTTAATGACTACTCACATAGAAATCATTCTCTGTAAGGATGAGTCTGTAATAATAAGGCTGGATTTTTTGCCAAAAAGACTGTTGTGTTTTCTTTGAGTCTGTTTTAAAGTTAGAAGTATCAGGTCCAAGCACGCTTGCTTTTGTCAGGAGATCCGAAGAGAGTTGAGGGTTAATTTTCACACTTTGCTGGGAACAGTAAGATTCTTGCCTGCATCTCTGAGGGCGGCTTGCTATTGAATTCAGCTTAAGTGAAAGTGCGGGGATTTGTACTGGGTGAGAGGAAAACGGCTGGTAACAGAACAGGATCAGGCAGATCTTAACTGGCTTTTAGGGAAAAACCATTGGATAGCAGAGTCGTGCAAGTCAAACCCGTTGGTGGCTGTTACTGGAGCTAGCCTCTGAGAAG
Organism: Upupa epops; assembly: GCA_013397515.1. Classification (NCBI taxonomy): domain Eukaryota; kingdom Metazoa; phylum Chordata; class Aves; order Bucerotiformes; family Upupidae; genus Upupa; species Upupa epops. The sequence goes on along the minus strand of VZRI01007808.1, from coordinate 1,658,068 downwards.
GAATGTCTCTCTTGCTTTGCAGGCAACTGAAATGTGCTGCGTTCCCAACATCTATGGTACACTCTGTTCTGTTTTACATTATATTCTTAACAGCAAACTACTATTAGACTTTGAACTGCTGCTTACAGAAAGATGTTATACATAGTAGGTCGCTCAGTTTTGTTTCTATATTTATGCTTTTTATCCCTGTGATGCTGATTTAAAATAAAACGTAGTGACCATAGCACTTCACGTTCAGTTAAACAGATAGACTAGTGCTTATTTGGCAAAGTTAAAACAGATGAGCTTTTTATGGTCTTTATTTTGGCCCTTTTATTCTTAGCTTTTTTCCAAACACAGGACTCCTTTTCAAATTTTAATGTTCCATAGCAATGACTTAGTGACTGCATATTTGAATCTAGTAATATCTACATGAAATGAGCAGAGGGAGGGATGGAAGCTTTACACCTTCCTCTTTTCCACTTTCAAAATTAAAATATGCTTTTATAATCTTGGCACAAACCAACCAGAATAGAAATAAAGAATGTTGGAGGCTGTCCAAATGCAGTGTGGTGTCACAGGTGCAAAAACGATTGATTATCCTCATAATTTACTTTTTAAAGTGTCCCCATTTATAAGGGACAATAGTTAATGGGAGAATCGAATTCATTGTTTATGTTTGCGTAGGTGATCTTCATGGTTCAAGCGTGTTGAATCAAACAGCTGGGATGTCAGTATTATTTTGATAGGTATAATTAAAAATTGGCTTGTTACAGAATGTATATGGTGGTAAACATTGTTGTTTCCCAAAGTTGTGGATGCATGTAGACATGACATCAAACAGTTTGAGGTTTACTTGAGCTTCCAGGAAGCGCTCAGCCACGTTGTGTATGCATGCCTGCTAATCAGCTTTGTTCTCCCTGTTCTGTATTCTTTTCCTCTTCATTATTATTATTTGTTAGCTACAGATAATGAAATTACAGCACTAAATATACTGCAATAGCCCCCTTATTTGCAGTCTAACTGTTTTTACAATACATGTTCAAGTTCTAGTTGTGTTTTATAGGAGTGGATTTTTCTTTTGTTTAGATCAAATTATACATCCTAAGGGGAAATAATGTTTTTGATTTAGCTGTTAATTAGCTAAAGAATACAAGAAAACAAAATGTGCAGTTTGGCTTCCCTTTCCTTGATAATGTGTTAGGCAAAGGCCAGGCTGCCGGCTTGGTACCAGGGTTTCCTGCTCATGGGGCATCGTTATGGCTTTTCCTTTGCAGTCCAACCTTCTTGTCTAATAAAACAAGTTCATGACCACCGGGTTGTGGTTAATAAACAGAATCTTCATGTAGACCTGGTTTTATTACCTGAAACTGACAGTTTGTGCTCTACTGCTTGGTTGGGATTTTGTTTGGCGCTTTACCATCTCAACTGTGGATGGAGTTCTTAAGCTGTTTATGGTTTATAGAAGTGTTGTCAGTGACTGATGAGGTCTCTTCCTTCCCGTCACAAAAAAACAGCTGTGAAGGAATGTGATATATTGCTGGCATGTGATGCAATTCATTGCCACAATTGACTTTTGTTAATATAAAATAGAGGAGCAAAAAACTGGCACTTCTGCTGTTGGCAGGCTGGGTTAGGCAGTTGGGACTGGAACGTTGACTTGGCAAGTTTTAATAGATTGAAGCGAATACTTTGCTGGAGGATGTTTGCTTTGTTGTGGTTTTCTTTTTGTGAGGGAGGGCAATTTAATTTTCTTCTAACGTAGGTGAATTTGAATGTTGGTGAAAGTTGAAGGCTACAGAAATCTTAGAATCTGAAACCTGTATTTTTTTGAGATGCTACCACAGTCACCCACAGCACTGCAGCCATGTGTCTGTTCTGGGGAGTTCACAGAACAGTTCTGTTTCCATGATGTTCAAGCCTTGGCCTCTGTTCCAAAGAGCTTAAAAAAGGATCCGATTACCATCAGTTTTATAACGGGGATTTTTTTGGTGATGTAGAACCAGCCCACTGGGAACTAGACTGAAATTCGGCAGCTTCCTTCACATAGCCCAGTAATCAAATGATGGTTGTGAAACCGGGCCCAGATACGCACTAGTGAAGAGGGGCTGTAAAGCTGCCTATCCTGGTTCACACGCTGTGAACTGTCTGCACACTTGTTTAGAGCATTCGGTCCTTTTCATACTGTTACCTCTGAAACTGGAAACCTGAGGGTGTTCACACACTGAACTCAGCAGACATCAGCCTGGTACAAGTGGTCAGTGCACCAAATTGAATGTGGTACTTCATGCTGTTTGACCGGATGAAGCATCTGTAGCCTCAGACACTGTGGAGCAGCTCTGATGTCTGACTGCAGCTTAAAAACTGCTTACCTGTACTGTGTGCTGACCAGTGAAGAGGACTGGAGGTGGTGATACTGGTCCATTGGACTTCTTGGAGGATGGTGAACCTCGTACACTTTATGTCCTGGAGCAGACAAAGGTGGGTTTGGGGTGGGTTACGCTTTCCTGGTCCCTGCACACTTCAGTAGAATTTGACCCTTTACTCCCTGACCTGCAGTACCCATATTCCTTGCCCATCTCCTGATTTCACCACACTGCCGGTAACACCATCTCCTTCCCGAGTGTTTCCTCTAACAGTTAGGGAGGAGGGAGGAGTCTGCTGGAGGTAGTGGCTTAGCTCTGCAGCCCGGTCCTAAGGGCATTGCTGTGGGATGTCTCTCCAGCTATGTTTTATAACACAAGACCTTTAAAGACAGCATGGCTAAAACCTTCATGGGCTTTATGTCGCTTTGATTCCTAGCTGAAACTAAATGGTGTTTTGTGCTGGTACAAGTCTAGCAGCCCTGGACCTCTAGAAAATTGGACTGCAGTTGTTCAAAGAGCAGTACTCAACAGCCACCAGGAAGGCAGAGTTGAAGAGGATGAATACATAGATTGGAATTCAGTGACATCTTGCTGATAAAACTCTCTAGTTACTGAATAGGAAACTTCAGGGGGCAAAGTTCATTCTGTAAGAATATGTCAAATTCTATCTGACTTTTTTTAAAAGGAATCGTAGAGCTGTCTTCTCTCGAATGGGAATAAAGCTCGAGAGGCTGCAGTGGGAACATGCATGCCGTTTGCTAAGATGGTTGGGAGATTTTATTGGAATCTCAGAAGCACTCTGCTTTGGTCTCCAACTTCCATGCCATGAGATCATCACATGCCTGACAAATTGACCAAAAAAAGCTTAAAAGTTCCCTTTAAAACATGATGCTTGTTAGATTAAAATATTTCTTACTAATGTCCTATTCTTAGCTAAGCTGAACGAACACAATTGTCTTTTAAGTGTCCTAGCTTGCTTGCATTTCAGCCTAGACGCCAGTTGCAGTTGGGGTCTCTTGCTCCAGATTCAGAACTGTGGTGACCCTGCCAAATCGTTTCTTAGTTGCATTTAAAAATAAAAGGGCTGTTTATACATTACAATCCACAGAGAGTCTGAAATCAGTGTGTCCTAAGATGAATACAAATCGTAGACAAAAAGTGTTTTGTTGAAAGGCTTCACAAATATGGAACTGATTAGTGCTAGACAGTGCACATTTCCTTCTGTAAGATGGAACTGATATAATTCCTTCCTGACAGCTAGAAATTAAAATTGATTTGGGTTTTTTTTCCCTGTGTTTTAAACCTTACCAATCTTCAAAGTGAACAAGAGGGCTGAAATCCTAATCCATCTGCAACTGATGGGAACTCTGCCTGTAAACCAGGATTTTAATCTATATCCATCCCACTGCCCAGTTGCTGTGGAGGTACTGTGAACAGCTTCATAGCTGTGGTTTTTGTCAAGCATTTCATTCCATGTGGATTTAAAGTCTTTTACAGGTCAGTGACAGAATTCAATTTACAGATTGACCACAGACCTCTTTTTTTTTGGGGGGGGATAGAACCAATTTCACTATAACATTGACTAAAATTAAATTCTTTTTTAAATGCTGCCCTACCAGCTTTTCGTGGCACATCCAGCAGAAGTCAACCTTGTGTAGTGTTCACAATCTCTCCAAGAGGTTTTCTGGAAAGAGCGAGTTGGTGAAAATCCACTCCTTCTCCTTGTGGCAGTTTTCATCTGTCAGACTGTACTACTGCTTTTTACAGCAGTTTCCCCCTTCCTCCTTCTCATTTGTCTCCTCTTTTCTGCTGCCTACAGAAATCAGACAGAGCTTGATGAGGTTTGAGGAGAGCTGGGAACAGGAACTGATCGATGCTTTGGTTTTGCTGCCCTTTGCTCTTCGGGGTTGGTTTGCGTTTGTTACGTAGCCAAGACAGGCTGAGCTCTCTTCCAGGCCATGTCCTGAATTTGCTGGTGGTTTGAGTCAGGACAGGCTCATGGCTCTCACTGCACAGATTACTTACTTTTCTCTCTGGGTGGCAGTTTTAAAAAGCAGGGTTCTACCCACAGTGGAGAACATCACTGTGTTCAGTCTCCTTACTGCTCTGAAGTTGTTACCTGCTTGGATGGGTGTCCGATCTTTCACACCCTTCTTTCCCATGTGAGTTATTTCTCCACTGCATGAGGGTGTCCTAAGAATTAACGATAACGTATGGAGGATGGAGGATGTCCGTGGCAGGGTTCGGTGTAATTAGGAAACAGAAGACCAGGAATGCTTTTCCCTGGGCTGTCAAAGGCTGGCTTGACTCTGGAAAGAGATCTGTTGTTAGTCTAACACAGAAAGCATTTGACAGTGTAATTTTCCTAACAGTCGCCTGTCTCACATTTTTATGCCTTGACTTCCCTCTTTTTACATTAAAAGTAACTCGCTCAGTCTCCATTTCGCAGCGATAAGTGGGGTTTGGGCCATTAGCATTGGAAGGGCTGCATTGAACGGGATGGGCGTAGCTTTCTTCAACTTGCCTGCAAAGCTAAAGAAATGCAAAGCAGCTTATTGCTCAATTACGCTGACTTTAGCAGCTAGGTAGAACAAATTAAAAAAAGAAAAAGGGGATATCTAGTCTCAACCTGGGCATTTAATGGGTCCCAAAATGTGCTGAACTCTTTAGTCTAAATGGGCCTTTTAGTGTGGTGTCAAAGAGGTTAAAACGCAAAGGGAGCTTTACAAAGCTGCTCTCATTGTTCCAACTTGTTTCGCTCATGTTAAGGCTAATGTACTTTTATTCAGACTGACAAAGTGCTGAATTTACACAACAGGCATAGTAATAATTAGGTCAGATACTTTTTAAATGGCAGTGGGAGGGTGGGAATAATACTCGACTCTTTTATGCTTATGAATGGAAATGACTTAGCACTGGCCGAGGCCAACCGCAATACCTGCACATGCTCTCCCTCAACCCCAGTGATTCCTCTTCCTTGTCCAGTGCCAAGTCCCAGCTCCCATCCCGACTGCTCGAGAAGCAGCTCCAGCAGCCTTTGCGCTGTTACTGGTGAGAACGTGGCCTTCCTAATGGGAGTGCTTGTACTCTCGGTGAGCCTGTAAATGGCCTTAGAAACTGTCCCGCCTCTTCCCTGCTGGAATGTGACCGAGACCAGTAAATTCCATTAACAGAGATGAAAACTCGTGCACTGAAACAGCATCGTTCCTTCAAGTTTATGGAGTTTACTCTGTCGTGGTGTTCACCTAAGACTACCTAGTTCTCATGTTTTTATTGTAAATATTTCCCTTATATGAAGTTGCCCGAGATTTGGGATGAGATGAGGTGTCTGGATCTAGCACCTTTCTCAGAGGTACTCGATGTTGGGGTGTCCTAGGGCAGAATCCCGCGTTAGTCCGTGGATCTGATCCAACACAGCAGGATTTGTTTCTCCAAGAACGTTTTTTCTTGACTTTCATAATATTTGAACAAGCCCTCTTGTTTAATTCAGTGAAACAGAATCTGCTTGCATTTGAATTGTGGTCAGCAGCGGGCGTGCTGGGCTGGTTGGGGCTCTTAAGCTGTAGCCATTTACTTCTCCATTGAGATTTAAGCTACTCATAGCTCATTTGGTTTGCATGTTTCCCTTCTTTAAGGAATCATTAAACAGTCCCAAACAGACCCGTCGGACTGGCTGCAGCGGCTGCCGCCAGCAGAACCATCCCAGCCCTCCTGTGCTTCGAAACCACAGGAAGACCTGGAATTTCACTGAATGGGCGAAGATTTAGTGTCGCACACACCAAGTACCTGAGAACGAGTACCTGTAAATGTATAGGCGGGTCTGCTCCTGCTGAGTGCAGGGAGTGCTGGAGGTGCGGCTGGAAGAGCTGAGAGATGCTGCTGTAAACGCAGCTACTTCTAGTTTGAGGAACGAGGTGCTGAGCCGAAACGGGAGTAGGTTGGGTCACTAAACCTTTATCCTTAAGAGTTTTGGTTCATGTGTCGTGTACCCCGTGCCCCACCCCCAGCTGTAGCTTTGCATCCGAAGCCTGCGGGATCGGCAGAGGAGCTGCACTAGGTCGTGTTGTCCATGCGATGGCACCAACGGCCCAGCGCAGAGAGGGGCCGGGAGGTGCCTCCTGCAGGAGAAGCTGGAGAGGACAGAGCCAGCCCTGGGTGACTCCTCTGCAGACGCAGTGCCCTTCTAAACCTTCTCGTTCACTCTCTCTGCCGCCCAAAGGTTTTACACTCCCTAACTGTGCTCTAAGTCACCTTTCTTAAGGTTTACTGTCGGCAGTTAATAACAGTGTGGCCAAGGCTTTCCCTTCCAGCACTGATTCCCCATAGCTCAGTAATAGATGATGTTATCATAGCATTGCACAGGGGTCCAGGGTGCAGAAAACTCTGGGTAGCACAGAATTTGCGGTAGCATTTGCCCTGAAGAATCTTTGGGCGCAGGGTAAACCTGTCCTATCTTTCGTCCTCCCTTCTTTGTTGTTTTCATGCATTTGTGGTTTGTAAGCGCTTAATATCAGGGAATGTGTCCTCATCATGAGTGGAAAAATACTAATAGTCATAGGGATGGACTGCAAAAAGGGGTAAAGTATCTCTAGAGGGAGAGAACTGGAAAGACAATCCTCTTTTTTTAATAGGATGACTCTCAAGTGCAAACAGCAGGATTTATTGGGCTGTTTAATACGCTGACTTTTCAAAGAGAATTGGTCAGAAAATAAGAGGGTTTGTTCCACAGAAAATTCCAGTGCTTCAGAGCTTGTTTCCATTCCAGATCAGAATGAAAAGTGCTAACTACTCCCAGAAGTAATGTTCTGTAAATGTTGAGTTGGGATAGTTGAGCTGGGCCCATTGCTTGAGTTGTTCCAGCTTTGCTCAAGTATTTTTACTTCATAGAAACAAGCTACTCACAGAACTATTTTTTTATTATTTTATCTTAGATTTAAAATTAAAAGCAAGATTTGGTTCCATCTCCCACCAAAAACACTGCAATGAGCTGCATGTTTGCGACTGAAGTCCTGTTTTCTGGCACCCATATCGCATTGAAGTGTTTTCAGCAACTCTCCTTGCAGCGTGTAGTATTCCACATCCGAGTTGGAGATATCCCCAAGTCAGGTTGCCTGTAGTTGGAATTTTAAAAACAAAAGCAGGAAAGAAAAACTTGTCTTCTATTTTAGGGTCCTGCAGTACTGGAAATGCAAACACTGCAGAGTGAATATTTAACCAGTGCATGAGAATCTACAAAAGTGTGGAGCAAATGCAATGCAGCAGTCTGTATTTGCCTCGTTCGACTACGGCAACATTAAGGCATTAAAAATAGATTTACAGATTTCATAATGTGATTGCAACATTCACACAGGTTGGGATTTTTAATTTAACTTTGAACTGGATAATGCAGATTGCACGGAGACCAGAATGGACTATATTCTAATGGGAGAATTTGCCTTACGCAGGATTAACATATCAAAGGCCAAGAAGGGCTTTTTTGAGAAGATGGCACAATGATCCAGCTGGCTTGCCAGGTTGACATCCTCCTAGAGCTGTTGGCATCACAGTGTGGTTTCAGACCATTTCAGGCAGTAGCACTAGCAAGGCCCTTGCTCTGCTTTAATCATGTTCTTTCGTGTTGAGCACGTGTGATACAACCAGTCGTGGTAGTGCGGAAAATTTTGCTTCTGTCTTCTCTTGGTGTAAAATGTTCTGAGCCAACAGCAAAGCAGCGGCACACGGCGCAATACTGGAAGGGCAGTGTGCTCGGGCAGTGCACTGTCCCGGTGGAAGTCGTGCAGCTAGTGAGAGCAGGTTGTATTTTTGCTGGCACTATCCCTGTCTCTCAGTCAGCAATGATTCGCTTCCCCTCCCATCGCTGTAGGTTGTTTTGTGTTCACTCAAACCAAACATGGTTGCACCTGGAAGCTGTGCTTGATGCGAAGACTCATATTTCAGTGCATGTTGCTGCTTTGCTTTAGAAGCAGACTTTGGTGGTGGTGGAGATTGAGCAGTAGATTAGAAGTGAGTGTATCTTCTGGAGATGAGGAGCACTTCCCATGTTTGCCTCTGCTGCTTTGCTGGCTACTGAAGCCATGTGCCTGCTCCTGCACGTGGTGCTTTGCCAGCCCGTGTCACCACTCCAGTAGAAGAGCTGCTTGGTCCAGGGAAGTTTGCAGAATTTGCTGTTAATAGGAGAAGTTGGGCTCTGTCTGCAAGAAATTCCAACACTCAGCAATGAGTTGCTTTAACAAAATAACTCAAAAACTGAGAAAATACAGTGGATTAGCATGATTGGTTGGGTGAGAGAGTAGATGCCATCTTCTCGTGTTCCTCCCTTAACACCTGCCGTTGTGCTTTGGCTCCAGTGTAGCTGATAATGTTGGTTTCAATGTTAGTCTAAGTAATGCTGCTAGAAAATGGATCCAAGGCATGTAAGTGTTCAGGGTATTTGCATCATGAGGAAGGGTAGCTGCAATAGATCACTGCAGGGGGTAGATGCAGTGCGGTGGAAGTGCTGAGTTGAAGATGGACAGCAGAAAGGATGTTGGCAGGTCCTTAGAAGCCATGGCTGCTGTGATGTAGGGACAGCCTACCCTGTTGCTGTCAGGTTACCTGTGCACTGGGTGGTACTTCTGGAGATACGCTTATCAGTGCAGCTAGGTCAGAGATGGATAACTTCTCCACTACTGAACACTCACAATAATGAAATCCCTGGCTGTTTCATTCCAGAAGGATCAAACTACCACCGGCTCTACTTAGAAAAGCAGAAAACTACTCTGATCCCCCTGCACATGCTAATGTGTGATTTGGATGCTGTGCTTGTCACACACTATTTTGCACCTCAACACAAGGACATTGGAGGGGACCTGCTACCTCCTGAGTGTGTTCTGTGGCCCAGCCCTATCCATATTGTAGCAGTTCTTCTTGTGACAACCCCCACAGAGATTTGTCTCTCTGACAAAACGTTCTGACAGCTGAGCTCTCAGTATCGCAGCAGTTTGCTTATTCCTATTGGAAGTGGAGGCAGAGTATTTGCAAGTATCAGTAGCCCTAAATCCCCCTGCACAAAGACAGTGCAACCCACTGCTGGTGTGGTAAGCTTTGCGTGCTTTTCTAGGATGGTGGCATTTAATGGTCTCAAGAATTACCCTCGTTCTTCAAAAACGTCACAAAGTCATCCATACGAAAACAACCGAGTGATGGGATGAACAAAAGGATTATGAAAACTATATAATTTTGTCTGAGAACTCTGGTGCCTTCTGGGAAGTATCGTATAATACCCAGCATGAAATAGCCCATCAAACACGGACAGCACAGACATGGAGCAATGTTGAGCAAGAAGTTTGACCAGAGCACCGATTATTGATTTCAAAACATCCCAGTGCTGTGTGGCCACAACAATCTGAAGCAAAATTGGAGTAGTCAGAAAGAATCAAAGTGGTGCAGACGTGCTGCTCGCATGACTGTTGGAGATCACTTAATGCAGATATGCAACAGCTGCAACAAGCTTCATGCAGAGACATGCCTTTATATTTAATTCAAGTATAGGCAGCAGCATGAGCTGGGGAGGGAATGCTCTCTGAAAGTAAGAGAGTGGAACAAGAATGCATACTGAATCCTATCAGAAGTGCAGGGGTGATGAACAGCTTCAGTGCAGTGACTTGGACTGAGGAGTGTTGTCTGCGAACAGGGCTACCTCCTTACAGCTTCAGAAATGAAAATTATCTGTAAGCCTGTGTTGCTGCTGCTGGTGTGACAGTTGTCCTGAGGATAAGGACGCTGTAACTTGCCAGAGCACAAATTAAGCCGTTGCTTTCACACTTGGCCTTCAAATCTGTGCTGCTGCTCTCCAGCCAGCTATGGCAGCCTCTGAGGTTCGTGAGCTGTTTCCAAGTGACCTCTGCATGATAACAAATTAAAATTAACTTCTATTCACTATAGCACCTACTGGAAAGTGCCTGGAGATCATTAAAATGAAACAGGCAGAGCACTGGCCTCCATTAGTAGTCAGATTCTCCAAACCCAGCCGATTTCTTTCTGCCTGTTCTGAGTGTGAGCGGTTGTTGTCAGAAGGGCACAGACCATTCTCCGGTGTGGTCCTTCTTAACACCAAAAGGTTGTATTTTGATGGAACAACAAAACTGTCATAAAACAACATCAGAATACATCTGAAACCTCACTGTGAAAGTCGCTGTGGTTTTACGTGATCTCTTTGCCCATTTCTTCTGCGAGAAGCCATCCGGTTGAGGAACCTGGTCTGCTTCCTGTGATACTGGCTGGGGCTGATGTCCACCAGCACGTTGGGTAAGATCTGTGACAGTGTTCACAACATAAAACTTGTTGATTGTATCTGCTCATCTTTTAAACTCTTGCTGTGTTTAATGATGGGTCTTTTTCTCTTTTTTTTAAAATGAATTTTCAAGTTTATCTGAAACAGAGCAGCAAGTGCTTGAGAAACAGGTTCATTCCTTTCTGTTCAAGATTTGGAGATTATTGAAAGTATCTTCACTCCTTCAACTTGGAGCATTCCTGCAGGGTTTTTTTCTTAACCGGTGAGGACGTTTCCTTTCATCAGCAGGCATTGCAACCGCCTGCAAGGGCTTTTTCTGCTTTTGGGCAGAAATAAAATAGGAATGTATAGCAAGATTGCATTAAGATTTCAGAACTGTGCTGCAAAAGCTAATCGATGTGGCTGTGATCTTACTTGCCTTGAGATTGCAGGCAAATAATACCCTGCTGATACAGTTAAATTTCCCATAGCAAGCTTGGATGCTATCCTGAGCCCCGGTGTATTTCTGTTAAGCTTCTCTGAAATGATTTTCAAAGGATGAAAAACCCAGGCTTAGCTGCAGAGTTTAATGGAGGCAAACTGTCACCCGTAGTCTTTAGAGAACATGCTGAAACCTTTTCGCTAAACAATCTGCTCTGCTGTTACCAAGTTTTACCCAATATTCAAATGAAACTTATTTCTTTTCAACCTTTGCCAAGCTGAGGTTATTAAGAGAGAGATACAAATTAAAAGGATTAAAAATGCAGCTCTAATTAAACACATATGAGCAGTTAAGAGTCAGCTCTGCCCTGGTTATCTGTGCACATGGAAATATCACACACAACTTAAAACAGCCACAATCTCCATTAAATGCTTGCTGAAGGCACCACCAAACAGCGCAATAATGTGCTGTGCCTTTCTCTAGAGCTTTTTCTATACAAGTCCTAAAATGTTTTCAAAAATCAGGTAAGCCATTGCCATCCCCACTTGCAATGAGGCAGCTGAGGTGGACAGTAAGGAGAGAAGAATTTCTCTGCTTGCATCTTCAATGGACCTGAGCTACATGGCCTCTTTCGTGAAGATGAGTTTCTGGTTGCCCCCAGAAGCTGTGGCAGTGCCACGAGACAAGATGTGGATGGCTTTGCCTTCTGGCCTTTCCAAGCAATGGAAATGGTCAGCCTCACCTCCATCCCAGGAAAGGTGATGGAACAATTTGTCCTAGATGCTGTCTCTAGACACGTCAAAGACAAGAGAGTCATTAGGGACAGTCAGTATGGCTTCACCAAGGGGAAGTCACGCTTGACCAACCTGATAGCCTTTTATGAGGGCATAACTGGGTGGGTAGATGATGGCAGAGCAGTGGATGTGGTCTATCTTGACTTCAGGAAGGCATTTGACACAGTCTCACATAGCAATCTCGCAGCCAAACTGAGGCAGTGTGGACTGGATGATTGGGTAGTGAGGTGGACTGTGAACTAGCTGCAGGATATAGAAGCCAGAGAGTAGTGGTCAATGGGACAGAGTCTAGTTGGAGGCCTGTATCTAGTGGAGTCCCCCAAGGATCAGTACTGGGACCAGTCCTCTTCAATCTGTTCATTAATGACTTGGACGAGGGATTAGGGTGCACTGTCAGCAAGTTTGCCAGTGACACAAAGCTGGGTGGTCTACAACAAAGGNGAGAGAGGTTCTTCTCCCCCTGTACTCTGCACTAGTGAGGCTGCATCTGTAGTATTGTGTCCAGTTCTGCGTCCCTCAGTTCAAGAAGGACACAGAGCTGCTAGAGGGTGTTCAGCATAGAGCAACAAAGATGATGGAGTAGAACAGCTCCCTGATGAGGAAAGGCTGAGGGAGCTGGGTCTCGAGCTTGGAGAAGAGGAGGCTGAGGGGTGACTTCATTAATGTCTCTAAATCTGTGAGAGGTGGGTGTCTGGAGGATGGAGCCAGGCTCCTCTCAAGGTCATCTAGTGACAGGACAAGGGGCAATGGGTGCCAGCTGGAACAGAGGAGTTTCCATATCAATATCAGCAGGAACTTCTTCCCAGTGAGGGTAACAGAGCACTGGAACAGGCTGCCCAGGGGGGTTGTGGAGTCTCCTTCTCTGGAGACATTCAAGACCCACCTGGATCTGTTCCTGTGCCACCTGGTCTAGGTGATCCTGCTGTGGCAGGGGGATTGGACTGGATGATGTTTCAATGTCCCTTCCAATCCCTGAACCTATGATTTCGGAAGAATGTAAAGAGCAATGAAAACATATCAAGCAATTTTGACTTTCTATGACAAAAGTGAGCTGGTATCTCTTAATAGGTACCGAAACCAGCCCTGGAAGCAGCATGTGTGATCACAGCTGGGCGTTTTAAAGGATTGGAGGGGGATTAGGACATTGGTAAATTCCTCACCAACCTTTTATAGAGACAGGATGGAATATTTTTTAAAGAATTCACGAGCAGTGTCTGTCTGTTAAAAGCCTTTATTCCCATGATGTGTGCTGGGTGTGGATGGCTTTGTCATTTACTTTTTTGTAAAGGTAGCATAACACAGCTCATCAATCTGGGTTGCATGTAAATCCTGCTTTGTATGGTTCCTCATGAAGAATGGGGAAACATCCCTGCTCTAGACCATAACAGGTCTTTTAATTCTCTTGCTGGTGTTGCTGGTTTAACACACCCACCCAAAGGAATAATATCACCTGGGGAAAAGTGAGAGAATTTTGATCCCCAAAGAAGTGTTCCAGAAAAGCCACTCCATAGCCCAGTACTTCTGGGGCCACCATATCATGATTGGCTTGAAAAATCACAGTAAATAATCAGGATTCACCAGACAGGATAACAGGACTTACCTGCTTTTTCTGGGAATGGGAGATGAAGCTGGACAGGAAAGGAGAGGAACACCCTGGCTTGCACCCTCATCCAGGTGAGATGATCTGACAGATCATTTGGATACGGTGCATATTAAACAGCACTGCTCACAGCAACCCCCAGGCAAAAAGGAATAGGAAATACCACGTTAAAAAATACATCTGTTTGCTGAAATGAGTTAATTTTTCAATACTGTTTGTGGCTACTTGTTGCCAGGAAATGCTCCAGTGAGAGCTGCGGAGATACTCCCAGGTAGGGAGCAGCTGCGGTACCCAGTACTAACTCACTTCTGCAATGGAAGTGAGACTTGCTCTGTGTTCTTATCTCTTTGTCCAGAGTTGTAGCTTGGTTTGGGAGCATGGATAGAGTTCAGGAATGTTGCAGGTGAGGCTGTAGGCCAAGGCTGACGATGCTGTAGGATGCATGGGTTGTCATCATCTCACAAAGGCTGCTGAGGATGGAGATTCTGTGCTGTCCTACTCTACCTGCTTCAGGAAGGCTGCAGTATCCTTGCAGTCTGCCAAGGACAGGCTAACAAAAGAAGCCACAAACTTTGGGCTGAGCTTTTAGTTAATTTCTTTTCTCAAGAAATATGATCATTCAAAGGTGTGAACCTGGCCATTTCCTGTGTGTAATTATCATATCACTGTTTCTTTTGCCAAAGGCTAATCTTGACCATAAAAGCTATTTTGGGTCTAGGATGTCAATTTAAACCATCCTGTCTAGTCCTTCATAGCCTGTGTATACCTTCTCACTACTATCAGTCTGAAGATATCTCAGAGTGGACACTCCTGGAGGTGCTCAGGAGCTGACAAACTTTTCAGGAGATCTCCATCCACCAGCAAGCAGCTGCAGCAGCTTTGCCTTTCCCAATCGCACACACTCACTTGTAAGCCTCTCTTATTTATTTGAACTGTCTGCATTTGCCAAGGTACAATCATCAGGGGATTTGCCTAGAAAAGCTTGAAGAAATGGTATGGTGGAGGGAGGGAAGAGTCTCCCAGCAGCAGTGTCAGGCTTCTGGCCCGTGGCTGCTCTGTGACTCGGGAACCAATTGACTTGAGTGCCAATACAAGTGACTGGGCCACCATCCAAGCAGAAACAGCTGGGTTTCCCATCCCAGGTCAGTTTGGCTGGTTCTTTTATCCCTTCTGGCTCTTCTTTCACTTCCAAGTGTGTTGGAGTGGCGTGTGTTTGCCAGATTCTGGGGATAAGTAGGGCATGGGGATGTTCATTTTTGTTGCTACTTGTCCTTCAGACCTGGCCCTCAAGTTCTGTCCCAGGGCCAGGCTGAAGAGGTGAATGAACATGATGCTGGCAGCCCTCTAAACAGAGTTTTGCACTCTGTAGAAACACAAACACAGTATTTCATATGGTCCCCCTTAGGAAATACAGCAATTCACATTAGTTTAATTAATGCAGAGAAGACATTGTACTGAAATGCAGACACCTGTAAGAGCAAGCACTGGGTTAAATGGAAGAAAGGTCCCAATTTTAAACCAGAAGAGTAGGTGTAAATCTTCCCTTCAGAAGTGGGGAGGGATTAGTACACACAAGCCCAGCAGGAGCCTGGTTTATTGCTAATTGTGTCTTCATATTTTAGCCATATATAAAAATAAATTAAAAAAGAAGAGATAATCCTTGAATATTTAATGACCCATTTCTTCATGACCACAGGGATTAATTGGGAAACGAAAGTGACTGGAAGAGAGGAGACCAGAAAACTACAAGCTGCTGCAGCCTGAGCCTGAGCCTGAGCGCAAGGAAGACACAGGCACCTGCTCATTGCCTGCTGGCTTTTGCCATGGAGCAGCAGCCTCAGAAGGTGAGGGCATTTGCTCTTCTTGGCCGACTTTTGTCCTCCTCCTCCAAGTTTTAATAATTCCTGGGGGACTGATACTGACCTCGAGGCCAGGAGTCTCCAGTTAACAGTCAGGAAATGCCCTGCCCATTGGTCATTATTGCCTAATTAACAACTGCATCTAGGTCGCTAGCTCTGCCAGTGACACGAGATGGCCATTCGGAGGGGTGGGGGCTGCACAGCACTTGGCAGCATTTGCATGTGAAAAGTCTGACGCTGCTGCAGCTCTGTGCTCCAGCTCCAAAGTGCAGCCTCCCAGACACTGACAATGAAGTTTTTCACAAATGCGATGGCCAGAAAGGGCCGGGTTTAAGGACAGGTATTTCCAACCATGGCCGTAGTGTCAGAAGGAGCTTTTAAGAGCAGGGAATGATGAAAAGTGCTCAGAACAACCCAGTCCCTCCCTGTTACTGGGTGTAGCCTCAGACAATGAATTTTTGGTTCGAATCAACACCAGGTTGGGCTAAGCCTAAGTGTTTCTTGGCCTGACAGTATGTGAGAGAAGGAGCAATTCCCGGTCCTTCACCCACCCTCACCTGCCAGTCAGGACAGTCTGTCACCAGTGATGTGCCCTACATATATAAAATACATACATATCTTTCATGAGGGACACTCCCTATCCAAGGGGTTATAAAGCATCGGTGACATGTTGAAAGGTTTTAGAAACATCCTCCCTCTGTACCCGATGAGAAAGGCAATGGGAGAGGGAAGTGCATTTTAATGTCCAGGGCAGCTGACACAGAAAAGCAATGCGGAGACTAAAGGCTGGAGGTAACTGCTGGATGTTGGTCTCTGTGGGCCGCTTTGAGTCACTAGTCTGGTAGAAAATTGCACCGTAGGAAAAATGCACTGGGTGGCTCAGTAAGTGCCAGGAGATGGATCCTGCTGCTGGGAGCCCAAAAAACAAGAAAGAGACCACCTCACCCCACTTTTTGGCACTGGTGAGCTGTGCCTGGGCAGCTACCTGCAGAAGAGAAGCCTGGGACTGGGAGTGAGCCTGGGCACTGCTGCAACACTGAGCTTTACAAATCTAACATCACACACCATACATCTGATGGGCATCAGGAGCACAGGGGTGCTGAGGCAAAAAGCACAATGCTTTGTCCTGTTCCAATAGGCACCTCACCACTACCCCAGCCCATTCACCACTTCAAACCACCATAAAAGTGAGTGAACAAAGGGAATTTGCTTCAGTGTGGATATGGAACCGCTTGTCTGGCACATTGGATTTGGCATCTTCTGGCAGAGCACCCTTACACAGAGAATTAACATGGAGCAGCTAACTTCATGCCACTGCAATTTCATTTCCATCTGCAGGTGCTGATCATGCTGGGGTGCTGTGTCAAGAGCTGTCTGAACCTATCTCCTGTGCCTGTGCGATGAACACAGCTTATACAACTACTCCTGGTGAAGTTGTCATGGAGGGACCAGGCCAAATGAGTCTGGTCTGAGAGCTCCATAAGGAATCTGTTTCTTTTGGGACAGGATCATGAAACACGTGAGTGTTCTCCCATGTTCCAAATTAAAGGCTGCAAGCCAGGCACTGAAAAACAGTTTCTACTGTAAATGATGCAGAAAATGAATACGGACAAAATACTCCTGACTGCTGCTTTAGTGGATTTTAACATTTCGCTTTATTTTGTGCTGATGCTTGGGAAGCAGTCATTGTCACTCTTTGCCTTTGATCTGTGATAGTGATGCACCTGCAATTAGAAAAAAATAGTAGAAATAGAAGTAGCCTGTCACTGTAGTGTGGCTAAGGACAGGAAGAACTGCGGAACTTCAGTGTAACTGGAGTTCTTCTGTTTGGGCTGTGCTTCTAAAAAGTCACAAAGCTCATCAGCATTGCTCAGGCATCCTGACATCTCCACTCCTGCCCTATCTGTCACAGCAACACCTAAATCCTGAATAAATCCCTGGGTATTTCTGGGTCGTGTTTGCTTTTTCTCAGACTAGTTTTCCAGCTAATGCTTTCAGAAACAGGTTTGAAATGAAGATTTCCATATTTGTGTTGCATTAACATAAATACATTAAAAAAACTTAATGAGCTTATGTAACAAATTACTATATGACATTGTTAACAGCTCAAGAGAGGGATCTGTACTTAGGTAGATAAGAATGGCATTTGCAATGGCACCAGCTCCGGTAAAATTACAAGGAGCATCAATTGCATGCTTCAGGTAGACTGTCCTGAGACTGGAGCCTAAAGGTCTCTGGCATGGTCCAATCCCAACACAGAGGTGTGTGCGTGGGGAGCTGCCTGCTGAAACCCACTGGCAGAGCTTGAGCAGGGTGATGTGGCCCTCAGCTTCTATCCAGAAACTTTCTGTGTCCGAAGGACAAGATCAAATTGTGGTCTTCTAATGCAGAGGTGGCATCACTTCTTTGCCATCAAAAAGATGAGTATCTTTGAGCAAGCCCCTTTGGGGCATGTCTGCAGAAATCCAGAGCTTTCTCTGTGCCTGCCCTGAGCTTTCTTGATGTGTCAGTGGGTTTGGGCGGCCACCAGTTGCTGTTCTGCTGGAGACAGTGTGCCTGCTCCAGGACAGAGTTGGTGTCTCAGGTGCTGCTATGGCTCCTGGAGTTCTCAGATCACATCTGGCCAGCTTGGGGCAGGGGCAGGGCTAGCTGAAGGTGTTTGTAGCTTGTAGATATGCTTTACATTACCCTGTTTCCTGCTTCCCCACTATAAACAAGGAAATGAATCTCCAGACATTGGGGACAGGAAGACGACGTGACATGCTGCATATGTATGTAGGCAGCGCAGAGCTGGTGAAGATCAGCAGAGCAGGGTAGATGTTCAGCTGATCTGACCTATCTTAAGACATAAATTTTCTCCTGCATGTGTGTGGACACAGTCTTCACTACTGACTAAATTCCATACATACAACACGCTCTCCAGAGCAGGTGAGGCATGCCTGTTAAGGAAGGAGGATATGGGATTTAAAACAGCAAGTACTCAGCCACTTCTTTCCCCTGTTAGTGCTAACAGGTTTACACAGACAAGTCAATAGACCGGGCTTTTTTGCCCAGGAAGTCACCGCTGGCCAAGAGCTGTAGCAGCAGAAGTATGAACTCACTCCTCCTTCCCCTTTGGGGCAAAGCCTCCCTGTGACCATTTACCTGCCACCATTACTAAGCAGGGCCGGGTCTGGGCTCCAGAAGGCACCATGGGCTTGATGAGGTTTGGCTTTTTTGCTGAAACTAGCCACAGGCATAAGTCGCAGCTGTTGCTCTGGGCATAGACAAGCAGCTTGGGCATTCCCAGGGTACTGGGGGTCCTGAAGGACCCTAGCCTCCTAGGGTCCTAGCCATCTAGTCATGATGCTGGCTGTGGTAGCTTTGTAAGCTGGCTGGGAAAGAACAGGTGGTATTTTCCTCAAACAACATTTTGACCTGGAAATCTGGGAACAAACTTGACCCGGCTGAGAGACTGTGTTGTGGCTGTGATGTTTCTCTGAGCAGTTCCCAACCACACTGCAACAGATTTACAGCCTCGCTGAAACACGAGAATTCCTTTGGCAAAACTACGCTGGGATAAGCTATGCTGACAGAAGAGCACTTTAGCTGGTGTATTCTGTGTTTACACAAGAGGAGTGCTTTATCGTCTAGCTGTGCTGGCAAACCTCCCCTCTGGCTAGTCAGTCTTCCCTCGGCAGCTCTGCTGTGTGGGCACCCTCCAAGGAGAGTTGCATCTGCCACCGGGCAAGGGGCCTTGTGAGAGCCCGGCTGTGCTGCGGAGAGGCACTTTGCCAGGGTTCCCCCAGGGCAAACATTGCCCGACAGCCTGGGCCTAGGCTGGAGTTCAGGTCACTCTGGCAGTGCACCAGCACACACCCTCGGTGTGGACACGGTGCTCTGGGGTAACCCATCATTTGCATGGGTGCAGCTTGACCTGGTTTGAGCCTGTGTCTGCTGCTGGATTTGCATCTGTTCAGCTGAGCTGGTTTTGTTTCGCTGCTGTGATTGTTTTCAATTCTAATGCAGCCCAGCACAATGAAGTGGTGGCCTCCTTCCTCTCCTCTCAGCATCTCCTCTCAGTTTCAAAGGCAACTAAGCACCTTGCATCAATACTGGATAGACTGTTGTATCTCTCCTCTGAGTTCTCTCTCATTCCTCAACAGCACCTTACCCCAGAGCTCCCCAAAGCAAATCTTTACTCTCCCAAACTCCAGAGTGAGAATGCAGCAATTCTCACATTCTGTGCTAGACAGTCCAAGGCCTTGCTCCTGGGGCTGTTAGTCTCTGGACTGCTAAATCGCTTAACAGTGTGAATTTAATCTGGATCAGACATGGACCCGCGGTTGCCTTTCTGCTGAGTTGGTTGAAGCCCATGGTTAAGGTCAGCTCTGGAGTCACTGTTTGTACATTTGTTTTTTTGATGGAGCACATCTGGCTGCAAAGGTGTGAGCAAGACATGCAGCATAAAACCACAGGTACCACGTTAACAGTGGCCTTTTTTAATATATCTGTATTGGTAGAGTGAATTCACATTGACTTAATGTAATTATACTAGTAGGAAGAGATTTAGAGTAGGTTAAACTGACTTTGGCTCCTAAATCTCATGGGACAGGAGCCCTAAGGTCTTTCCTGAATTGCTATGTCAGATGCTGGAAATGCAGCAAATAACCTTGTTACACCACCTAAACTTCCCTGGACTGGAATGTACCGACACTTCTTACTGCTCCAGCTGGTAGGAATGTAGCACAGGCAGAGACGAGCACAGCAGGCTGCTCACTGGTGTTTGTGTGGTGACTCCAATAGTGACAGCAGTGACTGGAAATCTTGAAGCAGGGGTGCATGTGCCCAGAGAGAGGAAAAAAGGAGTGATGGAATCAAAGCTGGAAGCCTAAAACCGAAGATGCCTGAAAGGCTGCCTGATTCAGATTTTAACTGGAGCACCCTGAATCATATTGCCTGTGTTATTACTGCATAGCAAAAGGTACCAGTTGTTAGCACACAAAAAAGCATCTGTGCATCCCAATTCTTCATTGTTCTGCAGCTATACCTTCCTGCAGTTAGGGGAATATGGATAGCAGGTATCTAGGTGGTGTGAATTCTTACACCTCAGAGAATCTCCTCTGTGCATTTGCAGCAGTAGTGCTGCATGAAGTTATGCCAATAATTTTGCAAGTAAAAAAGAAATAGAGCTACTAACAAAAAGATACCTGACCCTGCAAATATTTGCTACAGCAATCATGCAACATCCTCCTGGACTCTGCAGATTCATCTGCAAAATCCTTAAGGACACAGCCTGGAGCAGATTTGGAAGAACTTGAAGGTATTGCTAGTGCCGAGATTTTAGGTTGACAGCCCCGCACTGCTGCCGGACTAGTGCCATTGTAAGTGACAGAGTGCATGAAGTGTAGAGTTCTGACATGATTTTTTGGCAGCAGTTCAATCCCGTCTGCCCCAACCCTGCTTCTTCTTGACCATGTAACAGAGTTGCATCTCACCCCCACCAGCAATGCAGAAACAGCACAAAGGAGGAATCAAAGTGTCACCCAAAAGCTCTATTTTCTGCTGCATTGTGACAAAGCAAACACCTGCGCTGACCTATTAATGGGGACAAGAAAGGAAGGGAGTGTCCTGGTGCCCTTCTTTGCTCATAAAGGACATAAAGGCCAAAGTGTTTGGGAGTTTTGTGTTTGCCTCTAAATGTTTTGTCCCTCCAAGCTTTTCTCCCCTATTTGATACATCTGAGATCTTGTTCAGCTGAGCTTTGAAAGAGGACCCAGGGAAGACTGACTGCTTAGAGGGATTAGGTGTCTGCAAGAAATTGAACTGTGAAAGTAGAAGAGTAACTGAATTTGTTTTCTTATTTAAATGGCCTACATGAAAAATCCTGGTCTCCAACTAACATGACCCTCTTCTCTGTCATAGAGGTCGGTTTACTGATTTAATCGCCCCTTTAGATGACTGAACAGTGAAAGGTGACTAGAAATACAGCATCCATGTAAATTCCATTTCTGCTGTCCAGGTACTATCAGCATCTCTGCTGAGCTCCTTTATATTGGGCTCAAAATCATCTTTGAAGATGTTTGGATAATTTATCTATTAGGAGGTAAAACTCATGCATGTCCACAGGTAAAACTGTACATGGAGAAATGGGTATTTTAAAAACACACCTAACACACTGAATTGCTTCCCTGAAGGGGCACAGGGTGCAGGACCTCTCAAAGCTGGTAATGGAAAAGACCTTTTGTACCTTTGGTGCCCACTGCTGTCAGAGGAGGATCAATAAACCAACTTTCCCCAAACCATCCCCGTTGTACCCCAGCAGTTGTTTTCTTAAAACATGATGTAAGGTATCATACAGGCTGAAAGCAGAGGACAGGACCAAGAGAGCATCTGGTGACACATGTTTTTATAGTGCAGGTTTAGCTCAGTGACACTGACTGCTCCCCTTTCTAAAAGAGCAAAAGGAATGGAGGTTCATATTGTGTTAGCTACAGCCTCAGCTGGGCTGAGCAATGGTTTTTCAACTCATTTCTGTGTCTGTATTTCAAATAATTGCTTTTCTGCTGGTTTAGCCTATGGAACTCTTTCTGTGGTACTGGGACTTTTTCTTCTTGTTGTAATATAAGCAGTTAGCTGTAGGAATGTATGATCCATCAATGCTTTAGTTTTTAGAGAATGAATTAGTGTGCCAAGAGACTGTTTATCTTTTTGCTTTCACAAGTATATGAATTCTGATTTCAGGTTTAGCACTGTGGTGTTTTGACTGGTTTTGATCTGCTGTTTCGGTGTTTGGGTTTGGTTTTTTGTTGTTGTTGATGTGGAGTCTGCTTTTTGCACTAACAAACTGAGTCCAATCCCATAGAGTCCAGCAACCCTATCCTTTGGAACAGCACTCTGGCTATCAGCAATAAACTTCATGATAGTGCTGCTCCTAATAAATTTGAAGGAGTAAAAAAATAATCAAGAGCATCTCTTCAGAATGAAATGACCACAATACTGTAGGCAAAATGTCAGAACCCTGGGCTGGGGGGGAGAAACTGAGGATCATTAGATGCAACAGTCTTGGTGACAATGGCTGTCACTATTTCCTTGATCCCACCTGGTAAGGATCCAGCTTTCATCAGCACCGGAATTATTGCCCATTTTACGAATGAAGAGACTGAGGCAAATGCAGCTGCAGTCATAGCTACGCTCATCCTCTGCCTCAAGGGCCGAGCAGGCTGGGAATTTGCTTCTTCCTCTCCTTTCTCCCCTGTGCTGTGGCTGCAGGCAGCCTCGTGTGTCAGCTTCCTCCCAGGTATCGGTCTCCTTCTGCAAACCATCCAGCTCAACAAAACCTGCATACAAAAGCCTGAGAAACTCCTTTGCAGGAGCCCGAGGCAGCCGTGCTTTGCTGCTGAACCTCTGCCACATGCCAGGCAGTGTCTAACCTGGGGCCTGAATGTGCCGGGTGTCAAAATCTGTCACTTCTGCCTGTGAATTGCTAAACCCGTCCTCTCCGCTGCAGGCTTACGGCAGGCTATGGCCAGGGGACTCTGCTCCTCCAGCCCCATCAGGAAGCAGAGAGAAAACATAGCTGGGATAGTGTTTATTAAGCAAATTAATAGGTTGGGGAAAAAAACAACCGCGGTGTGGGCATGCTTTCTTCTCGCCTCCTGCAGCAGCAGGGGCTGGTCGCTGAGCAGGTGTTAGGTGGAGCGTCCTCCAGCCACTAGTCATCGTCTTCTCTGCTGGGGTCAAGATGGGGTGGTGGTGGTGTAGAACTGGGGCTGGCATTCGCAGCCCCTGTGAATGTCTCCTGCTCCCTCGACGAGACTCCGATACAAATAAGACATTGGTCATACTGGCGTGGGTGCCGGGAGTTCCGCTGGAGTTCGACCTTGCCAAACCCCGGGGGTGTGGGAACCTCGGGGCAAGTGGGAGCAGCCCGGGGCTGTGCAATGAGCCGGTGTCTCCCGAGCGGCCACAACCCACCTCGCCCGGAGCAGAGAGCGAGGAGGAGCTTCCCGTCAGTTAGGGATTCACCTGGTGCGAGCAGCCACGGGGAAACACACACGAACCTCCTCCATCGCCCATTCCCCGGAACGAGCTAATGGAAAGAGAAACAGTGGATCAGCGGCCAAAATCTTCTTAAAACCTTCCTGTGAGACCCGCTCAGCGGCGGGGAACGTCGGTGCGAGACAACCACTGAGATAAACACCGCGGCGGCAGGACCGTCCCTTCGCTTAGCTTGGCTTGGTTTGGTGGGGGCTGACAGACCAGGGCTCGGGCAGGGGGAAAAGGGCCCTGCGGGGGGGGATGAGGTGCGCAGACGCATTATTCAGCGCTGCTCCGCGCCCAGGTGTCCGCGTCTCCAGCACGGAGGTACCACACCTGCCATGGTTCTGCTGGGGAGCCTCAACCGGCAAATACGTTCCTCTGCACTTGTCCTGGACACCCCCTCCTCCTTCCGAGCCGTCCTTACACCATCTCCCCCGCAGCCCGGCTTTGCCTCACAACTTTGGGTGAAGGGGGGGTCCCGCCCCTCCGAGCCGCCGCTGCTCGGGCGGGCTCCACTGCGGGGGGGCGGGGAGGGGTGTGTGTTGTGTGTTGGGGGGTGGTTCCATCCCGCTTCCCGCCCCCTCTTCGCGGACTTACCCGCAAAGTCTGCGGGGCCCGCGGAGTAGCAACGCTTGGTGAAGCTCCTGAAGGGGCCAAGGCGCCAATCCGGCCAGGTAGCTGCAGTCTTATTAACGAAACAGATACGTGCGTGCGTGCGTAATTTTTTCGAGGAAGAGGGATGTGGCTAATTAGCATCCCCAAGCTCTCTTTTAATTGCTCCCAAATAGGAAAAGTACTAGATGTGACCGAGGTTCAGTAGTGTGCTCTGCTTCTCGCCCCGGGAGCGTGTTCACACCTGGGGAGGGGGCTTTACGGTCCCCCAAGGGAAATAGAATCCTCATAAAAAGAGGTGGGCGGGGGGGAGCAAGCCCTCAGGAAGCACGAAAAATCTTCTCATTGGATACATGGGATGTCCCCAGAGTAAGGGCACCAATGTTTAAACTGTTCTTTATAAGCAGATAAAGCTGCCACCTGTCAGGAGCCATCCCCCGCCTGCTTCCCAACTTCTTTCTGCACACTGTGCCCTGCCTCGTGTCTTGAAGGGACTGCCCCGGGGAAGTGACGAGTCCCTGCAGTAGCCTCGGCTGTCTATGACCGGGACTTCCCTGCAAAGGGAGTCTCGCCGGTTGCGAGTAGGTTCAGCCGGACCGCGGCCCCTGCGCTCTGCCGGTGGCCTCAGCCCGGTTTGCGTGAGACTACAGAGGAGTGCAGAGAGCCGCCTTCGAAGAGGCTCTCTCGCTTTGAAGAGTTACCCCTCAAATATATCGCCCAAACAGGGCCCAAGCTGCTGCCCTACCCAGGCACTGGGTCTGGTTGCTGACTTAGAGCATCCTCGTCAGGAGCCTCGTTCGACCACCGCGACAGTACCTGCGCGGAGTGGCGGGGGGGAGGGGGTTTGGCTCCGGGGCCAGAGCCCTCGAGAGGCTACGGAACGGGCCCCTTCGGACCAATCCTGCTGTGGCTGTGCCCTTCCTGCACAATCCGGACCCCCGCGCTTGCCCCGGGAGCTGCCGATGTTGCCGGCAGAGACCGAGGAGCAAGTGGATGTATGGGAAGTTCTGACTCAAAGTTCCCCGTATTTCTTCTCTGCTCTGCTTTCTTGGTTTATTTTCCAGGAAGCCAAATGCTTGTTTCGGCTGCCTTATTTAGGTAGTTTCCTACACATCCCTTGCTATCTTCCACGCTTCTACTTGTACATTTATATAATGTCTATACATAACAAATAATAAGAGACTGAATTGATCTTCGTGATTTTGGCCGCTACAAGAAATAAAGCGAAGGTGTTCAGACCTGGACAGTTTCTAAACAATGAGAAAAATCACGGTCGCCTCTCAAGTGTGACATTTCTGAACAGAAAGAAAATCTGGCTTCTGAGGTCATGCTAAAAATGACCAACGTTGCTACAATACAGGGTCTCTTTGGAAGGCAAAAGAGCTGATGCCAAACCCGAGAAGCAAAACGGTTCGTTCCCTTCCTCGTTTCTTTCTAAATTCATCTTGTCCCTTTAATACAAATTAACTTTAAGCTCCCCCTGTCTTTTATTATTTAGATTCCTAGTCTTAATGACGCCAGGAGCAGCGCAAGCACACTCGCTAATAATCGTCGCGAACTGCATTTCAAAGAACATCCCTGGAAGAAAAACACCGTCGCTTAAAAAAAACATAAATAGAGACTCCACCAAAAATGATAATGCGGAGTCCCTGATGATGATGGACTTAATGCAGCAGCTGCAAATCAGCACCTGCCTGCTAGATAAGGTAGATAACTCCCTCAACCAGTTACTTCCAGCACCCCCATCCTCCTTGGGTTAATCGTTCATTTAATGATGGAGGGGCTTCTGTTCGTTGGGTTGTTTTGTGTTGGTTTTTAAATTATTATTTTTCTTCCCTGATCCTTCGAAGAAAAGAAAAAGCAAAAGCGAGGAAAGTGTGAACTGGTTTAAATCTTGAGACGTGGGATCTATGTGGGGCCCTTAATAACAGCAGTGGGGCGGCTCGTCCCCGGGCAATGAGATAGCCGAGATCTCCACAGCTAGCACTGTCCAGGGTCATCTTTTGTCTCTGCTACAATAAATAAACACTTGCTTCTCTCATGCAAATGAGCAGTGATCCGGATGCACCTTAAAACACTGGGAGAAGTCGTAGCTTTTGAGAACGATGTTCATTTTGTCTGACACACAGAACTACATAGATCAAATAGCCGCAGAAAGGTAGCAATTTGGTAGGGAAGCATTTTCTAGGCTTAGATGAAAGTGTGTTCACAGCGTCCGAAAATACCTGTCTCACCTCCCACTTGCTTCCCCGGCCCCAAGTTTGTGCTAAAAGATTAGACAAGCGGGATTTTCGTTATTAAAAAAAAAATAATAACAAACAAACAAAAAAACCCAAGGAAAAATAAAAAAAAGGAGAAAAAAAAAAGGTGATGCGAGTAATCGTGGCCCAACTCACACAGTCCCGAACCGGCGACGCTGAATCAGTGCTGCTTTACCTACCAGCGATTCAAGACAGCTGCAATAACCTTGTTGGATAATTAAGTAAATTATACCTTAACCACCGGTAGCTTACAAGTTGTTATCAGTAAGTCAAACTCTTGACAATTAAGCAAATTGAGCTCCGGCTGGGGCTCGGACTTTCTTATTTTTCTAACGAGGACTTTTCCCGAGCTTATTTCACCCAGAAGTCATCGGAGTTGTCGACTGTAGGGGCACTGGAGCTTGCGTCTCCCAGAGCGAGTTTTAGTCAGGTCGTGCCACGCGTGATGGGGGTAAGAGCTCTGTTGATGTTACCCCCTCAAAACAAAAGAAGTCCTGCACCCTGGGGGGCTGTTTGCAGCAGCCTCGTCACACTGTGGGTGCAGGGAGGGTGTCCACGCGTGACCCCTTCCCCGCGGTCAAGGTCTGCCCCCGACCGCACCATGAGTGCTGTGGGGGTGGGCTGCGCGCTGCCTCCCCATCCCTCCGCGGGCGCGGAGCTCAGCGCGGAAGGAGTGGCTTGAGGCTGCGCGCTTCCTCGTGAGTGGCTGGCGGCCGCGGCTCCCAAGCCATCCCTGGGGAGGAGTTATGATAATCCTATTGCCATTAAGGGCGTCTGGGCAGGGAAAAAAACCTGAGTGACCATAAGCGCGGAGGTTTAGTCCGTCATCTGCCTTCATGCCCGCCAACTGAGCTCTGTCCGGGGGGCAGCTCCTCTTCGCCAGCGCCGACGTGGATTTACCGCCCGTGGCGGGGGGCTGAGCTCTCGTCTGTTATCGGTTCCACACACCTGGTTTGGACGCTGGACGCCATGTTGTGGAAACTAGCTGATAATGTCAAGTATGAAGAGGATTGCGAGGTGAGAAGCTCGGGGAGGGGTCGGGACCGGGGAACAGCGGGTCCGGCATGAGGCAGCGCAGGGCTGCGCCGACCCCCCACCACCCCAAGCCGCGCTGCCCTCTTTCACTCCTCGCTTGCAGCCGGTGCCTGGTTCCCACCGAGCGGGATTCGTCGGTTTCTGAAGACGTCTGGTTGCATTTTTATGTCTTTTTCTCGGAGCCTTGAATTTTACTTTTCTCCCCCCTCTGAGGCTTTTGAACTCTTAACTCAGAGTGAAAGAAAGTCCCGTCCGGGGAGAACGAGCCTGCACCCGCGTCCCTGCCCCGCGTCCGGTGGAGCAGCGGCTCAGGGGAGTGGGGCAGAAGAAGTAGTAGTTGGGGCCGAAGGCAAGAGAGACCAACGTCTGACCCGCCCTGGGCAGACCCCCAGCTTCCCTCGAGGCTGAGCGCCCCAGCCTGTAGGACCGGTCCGAGCGGGCCGGGAGATGCGGAGGAGCTTGCTGGCAGATACCGGCCGCCGTGGGGCTGAGTCGGGCATTACTCGCCTTGAGCGGCCCTTTCTCCGCACGGCACCCTCCTCCGCGGGAGTGTCTCCCACCCCGCCGTGAGTGAGGTTCTCCCAGGTTTTGATCTCTCCGACGGGGATTTTGTGTCCCCCGTTACCCCCCCCCCGGCTTCCTCGGTCGTGGTCCGCCTCTTAGGCTCCTAAATATTAGTTGCAGAGTCCCCCTTCACGCTCCATTGGGACCCCATTCACCTCATATTAACTAGCCCTGTTATTTTAATGACCGTGAAGCCAGAAGCTGCTAAATCCCTGGATTAGCTCAATGGAGACATTGAAGCTTTGACTACCGGGATTTAAAATCGATGGAGAAGCAGAGATGGGACGGCTGAGGACAGAACTACCGTCAGTCCTTCGCCGTCGTCCCGATGGAGCAGGGGGTCTGGAACGGCCCCTGGGGTGTCGAGGAATGCGAGGGGAGTCGGGGGTGCAGGGGGCCTCCGGCCTTCCCTGCCCATGGCAGCAGGTCCGCATCCCTCAGAGTCCCCTTCCCGGTCGGGGCAGCGCAGCGGAAACCGGGCTGTGTCGCTGGTTTGAATTATTTTTCTTTTAATGGTTTTTTCCCATGAGCTGTAGGAGTGTGATGGTTACTCTGTGGGAAAGACGAGGGGCGAGTGCTGGTTTGTTACCTCTTTCTTGAAAACGGGGCTGATCGGTTACGCAAAGTCTTTAAAAAGACAAGATGTGCAGGACTAGAGCTCCTCGGTCCTCTCCCCCCTCCCCAGTACCTGACCCCTTGGCTTGAGCTGCCTAGGATTCACCTGGTGACGGCCTCCTCCCTTTTCTCCCCATCCCTCTGTGCTTTCCAGGACCGGCACGATGGAAGCAGCAACGGCAACCCGCGGCTCCCGCACCTCTCGGCGGTCAGCCAGCACCTGTACAGCCCGGCCCCGCCGCTCTCTCACTCGGGCGCCTCCGACTTCCAGCCCCCCTATTTCCCTCCACCGTACCAGCCGCTTCCTTACTCCCAGTCTAGCGACCCTTACTCTCACCTTGGGGATCCCTTCGCCATCAACCCGCTGCACCAGCCTCCCCCGCCGCCCCCCAGCCAGCAGCAGAGCGCCTGGCCCAGCAGGCAGAGCCAGGAGGCGTCAGGACTCGCCCCGCACGGTCGCCCCGGACTCGTCCCGCATATCTCGGCTCTGGAGAGTGGCTCCGCCGCAGGACGTCGAGAAACCTACCGGCGCTCCGAGCTCCTCCTGCCTCACGGGCACGGGCTGGACGCTTCGGCTCTAGCTGATAATCTGGGTCTACACGACATGGCCCACCAGATGGAGGAAGTGCAGGTAAGGACAACACCCACCACCACCCCCCGCCACCCTGCACACTGGAAGATCAGCAGAGACCCCGATCCTACACAGGGCACCGACCCCACATCATATTCCGGCCACGCTGCTCCATTCCCGTCCTCGGAGCTAAACTTGCCTTTTTCGCCCCCTTAAAAACGGCGGTGGGGGGTGTGTTTATCCAAAGCGGGCTCCCCCCCCCTTCAATTTCAAGGTACAAAACTTTCTCCCTACTGTCTTTGCAGAATGTGGAGGACCAACATTTACTGATGCACGACCAGACAGTGATTAGGAAAGGTCAGTGAGGCAGCTCCGCCGTTACTTTCTCTTGTCAATGGTTAAAAATGACTCTCCGGTGAATTGACTTCTGATGATCTTTTAACAGAAGGATGGATCCGTTTGAATCGGGCGGGTGAAGGGAGGAGGGTTATTACTGGATTTTTCTGATGTCACCCAGGTGAGGTGGCTGCGGGACAAACACACCAGGAGACACCGGCCGGTTCCCACTCGACCTAGCTCTGGCTCCTGTCCGTGGCTTTGATCGAAACCGGGATCTCAGGCCGAGTTTAATGTTACCTTGTATACGTGGGTGAACTGACACGGGGAATTTTTTATTTATGGGTTTGTTGAATTGCTTGCACTGGAAGACAGTTGGAGTTTTGATTGTTTTTTAGATTGGGTTTATTTTTTCTCCTAAATTTTTTACAGGAGTTTTCTGGCAGAAACCTGCTCGACTTCTTCATCGAAATGTTTTGGTTTTTGTAGTTGAGGTTTTCAGGAAGGGGAAAGATGTATTGACTCAATTTACTGTTATTTAGTTTTGGAGGGGGTTTTCTTCCTGCTTTTGTTTCCAAACAAATTTGTGCACAAAAAAAATCAGAAGTTTTCTGTGCAGACTTCAAACAAATACCCGAGTGAGGAAAAGCAGAAGTTTGTCAGAACAGTGATTGCTGCCTTTAGCTCATGGGAGAATAATTTTGCTGTCAGATGCACCACCGAAAAAATCTATCTTTCCCCTCCGGGGAGCGGGGCCGACCTCCGCTCCTTTAACCCTTTCCGAGCGGTGCTGGAAGCCAACAGCCCACCACTTGGTGGTTAACTGGGTGGATTCGCTATGGGGACGGGAAAGCTGTGGTTTGCAAAGCTTTTGTTGTCCCTTTTCACCTAAAGGCTGAAGGTATTAACGACCAATGTTTTACTTTCGGTTCATTTTGAGCTGTCTCCCTCTCGCCGGTGGTAGCGTTTGTTAAAGCATTCGTTGGGCTTCGATTCTGAAGGCGGTTTCTTAAATCTGCGTGTGCGAGGTGGAAGATGAACCCCAGCAGGAGCTGGGAGGTTTCCCCCGCCCTGGCTCGGAACGAGTTCTTGGCAGTAGCTGAAGGATGCTAATTTGGAGTCTGGAGTTTTTATAAGCGTGGATTTGCTAACTTGCAGCGTGCTGCTTCAGAGACATGGGGCTTGTATGTTTTCAAAGTGTTCTCGCTTGTATTCGGCAGCTCCCTGAAATTCAAAATACAGCTGTTCCTGCACAGCTGGGGAAGAGTGGTGGGTTTCAGCCCAGCCCTGTGCTGCTGGTAGATGGTGGGGATTGAGGGGGGGGAGGGGTTGGGTGTCAGTGGTGTGAACATTTAATGCAAAACGAAATCCTGACTCATGGGCTTTTTTTTGGCTTTTTGTGGTTTTTTTACTTTGGGGAGGGGTGTGTGTGTTCGTTTTGTAGAAAAGAAGTTTACTTCCCAATTCCTATCTATTTTCTCCTCTTACAAAACATCTGCTTTCCCTCCTCCCACAGGTCCCATTTCTTTAACGAAGAATAGTGCACTGAGCCTCCCTTGCCAAAAGGATGGATTAATTGGAGTGGTCATAAACCCCAACGAAGTGTTTTGCTCAGTTCCAGGGAGACTCTCCCTCCTTAGCTCCACGTCGAAATACAAAGTGACAGTAGCAGAGGTGCAGAGACGCCTCTCACCCCCTGAGTGTCTCAATGCCTCTTTGCTGGGAGGGGTACTCCGAAGGTAGGTGTGACATCTTTCCCCTCATCCAACAAGCCCCGCTGTGTCCACTGTTTGAATGCTTTTTTAAATCTTTTTTGTGTGTGTGAGCAGCCAGACACTGAGGCACTCAGAAAGCCTTTTAGCAAATTTCTGATTTTTTTTAAAAAGCCCAGCAACACTGAATCCTAATAGGCGCTTTGGAAAGAAAAACTTCTTTTCACTTCTGCTACTTCTCGAGAAGTGTTATTAACAGCTCTGACAGCGATTCTCATTCTCTTTAAAGTTGCATTTTTGGTTCAAAAACAGCTCATAGAATTCGTGACAAACTTTCCTCATAGAATGGTTCTTGGATTAAATCTCATCGTCTTGGTTAATTACTAGGAGGATGTCCTGTTTTGCATGCCCTTCATTTGGCTCGTGGTTGTTCGACAGCTGTTGGTTTCGAAGGTGCAGTTTGAATCGTTTTGATTTTGACCTCTACAGTGTTTTATCCTGGCTGGTGTGTAGTAGAGCACTTAAAAAATAGGTCACTGGAAAAGAGCCTGGTTTTTATCTTTTCCCCCAGTAGAACCCTATTGAATGGCAGTAACTGGAATTGTTTGTGTTTACAGAGAAGAGTTCCCTGAAGATAAATAAGGCTTTTTTTTCCTCTCTTTATTTACAGAGCCAAATCGAAAAATGGTGGCAGATCATTAAGGGAAAAACTGGATAAAATTGGTTTGAACCTTCCTGCTGGTAGAAGGAAAGCTGCAAATGTGACACTATTGACATCTTTGGTGGAAGGTCAGTCTTGAATGTGTGTGATAAGTAAACTTTAATCCTCTAGGCAAAGCATGGAAACTTTAGAAAGTAAATGAACATAATGGAGAGTTTTTGTTTATACTAAAGTTAGCCTGATGGGGACATTGTTCAACTTTTGAGCTCTATTGCTGCCTCTGGGAGGCTTCTGACCCCTTCTTCCTTCAAACCTGGTTGCTAAGACCTTCTGCCTTAGAGTCCACCCAAACCAGTCTAGTAGCACTCGTCCTCTAGGCTGCATCGCAGGGATGCTGGCAGGAAAGCAGTGACTGCAATGCATAGATGTTCAAAAAGCAAGGTTGCCCAGTCTGTTGTTGTGGGTGTAGGGGATGGTTTGTTTTGGTTTTGTAAAGGAGTGTGCAGGGACAGGCAGGGAAGGCAAAATGGGTGAAACTCTCTCCACATTAGTGGGTTTGGTTCCTTACTGGGGAACTTTGGAAATCTGGAGCAGCTGACTGCAATGCTTGGCCCTACCTCAGCGGTATCCTCAGAAGCTTTTCTAATAAACAAGCATATAAAGTGAGATTTATAGCTTTTGACTTCCTGATAGGAAACTGGAGCCCCTTTAATCTGTAACACCTTATGTGGACCCTCTATCAGTTAAGCTGACTTGAAGGAGATGTGTACCTGTTAGTGCTGGGCTATGTTTTATGTTTCTGTTTAAAGCAGCTCCTGGTAGTGGTACAATCTTAATAGGAACAGGAGCAATAACCGAAATGTGAAAAACGACCAAACAACACCTTGCTGCTATTTTGCTTCTATGTTGGCTCAAATTATACAGCAACAAGCATTTTAAATCCTTTTCCTAGAAGTTGGGTTTTTTAAGAGAGCTTGTGTGTGCACATGTGCATTTTACAGGTAACACACCAATCACTGCAGTCCATTTCTTTTTAAGCCTGATCAGCTGGCCTTAATGAAAAAGAAGTGGGCTAGTTATGCACTTTGCAATCTTATTTTCTGTATGAAAATGCTTATGGGAAAGTATTTAGAAAACACACTGAACTGGTGAAACCCTCTCTTACATAAGAGCAATTTACTTGTGCAGTTTTTTTAAAACATGAATTCAGTCTAGATCTAATTGCACTTTAGTCTCTGCCCAGTTAATCTGGGTAAAGAAGGGAGTTTTTATTTTTGGTATAAAGGCAAGAGAATTATTTTTTTGTAGCAGTTCCTATGTAGGTCTGGTTTTTTTTGCTTTTTTTTTTCTTGATGCCACCTTGCAAAGAAATAGAAAATAGTGATGAGGGGGTACAGTGCTAACAAAGCAGTGTCCCTGTCTGAAACAGAAATGCACTTCAAAAATTTCCAGTATTATCTTTCATGTCCTGTATTTCCTTATGTTAGATATGTTGCGATTCTAATCCACGTTCCCTTTTGCCCACACCAGGTGAAGCTGTACATCTTGCCCGTGACTTTGGTTATGTGTGCGAGACAGAATTCCCCTCAAAAGCAGTGGCCGAATATTTAACTAGACCACACATGGGCCGCAATGAAATGGCAAACAGGAAGAATATGCTCCTTGCTGCAAAGTAAGTTTGTCAGTATTTTTGCTTCCTTATCCTTTTAAAGATGCTTTTGTCTGACTGTGAGTAGCTCTGACTGAGGAACTTCTGGTACCTTTTTCATGTGTAATTTTGATCAGGGAGATGAAAGAATTTATATTTGGATTTAGTTTGAATTCAACTAATGGCAGCAGTTATTTTTGTCTGACCAATAACAACCACCTACAATACCTCTTAGAATTTGGACCAGTTCTGCTATTTTCTAACTCCAGTAAACACTTCAGAAGCCCTGTTCCAGGACAGCTGTAGCTCTGTGAAAAACATGTCCCTAAGTCTGACAGGGTTGAGGATCTGGAGGGCAGGTGTGTCCTGGGAATGTGAATCAGTGTCAGGAACTGGGAGGAGTTCACTCACCTCTGCATACCTGTAAACCCACAGGGGGCATCTCCCAGGGCAGTTACTGATGGAGCTGCTAGATGGTAAGGGAAGCTCTGTTGCCACGTCCTCGTACGCAGTTTGGATTTCCCCCATGAGACACCAGGAGTCAAGAACTGCGGATAGTCCCTTCTCACAGTTACAGCTGATGATTTTTATAGCTCAGTGAAAGCCAACTTTTGTTAGATGTGAAAAGTTCCTCAGTCTAGTTAATTTCCTATTACAAATCGTGATGAACAGAGAAGGAAGAGGATAGGAGAGACGCTTTGTTATGGTTGTCCTACAGACATTTGTACCTGTAATTAAGACGTGTACTAAATGGGTCTCGGGTAGGAAATACCTGTTTCTGCTTACCTGAATCTGGCGGCTGGAGTGTTTGCTGTCGCCTTATTCTCTGCCTGCCTTCCCAAGCTGAGGTGTTTCATGCCTTCTTGATTGGGACTTTTCTGGTTTGGGGGTGTTGCAACTCCTTGCTATCTCTATCTTACTCTGCAGAGGGCCTGAGAAGAAGCTGTTAAAACTGCTAAGATTGCCCTGACTTTGGGCTCAGATCAGGCACACAAAGCACATTCTTCCTGTTGCTGAATTACTTCAACCTTTCCAACAAAAGACAGCTTGTACAATATATCTGTAAGAAACCTGAAAAGGCAGCTTCTCTCTGTACTGTAGCATGAACCTGATGCTTTTTACAGATCACCCTCCTTCCTTCTGTGCTTCAGTATTCTCATTATTGGTGCTGCTAATGGCACTAATAACAACCACCTATTGGAAGATGTTAGTGATTGAGGAAATTGTGATGCAGTGATGAGGCTGTTAAGATTGCTCAGCTCCTGTGAAATCCCATCAAGGGAGACAGATTTACAAGCAGCAAACAACATATGTTTGAAAGTTATTAGCCATGCACACTTTGCCAGGCATATGTGTTCGTGTTTGCCTCAGTCTCTCTACTTACAGAGGGCAGAGACATCATCTGAACAACCAAACTGAGACTTCTATTCAGCTGCTTTAGGTTTTCTAAATAGCTTAATGTCAGCTGTGAAAGTTCTCATAGAAACTAGTCCTAAATTCCCACTCATAGCTTAAAATCTAGAGCACATGGTGCAAAGCCAACCAGACACTAGAGGTGGAGGGAGTGGGTATGTGGGCTTTGTGAGATAGATGTAACAGAAGGTTCATCAGAAAATGCTGCTAGTAAACAGCCTTTAATTTTAGACATTGCTGCTGATGGGGTAATGAATTTCTGAAAACTCTGAATTCTCACCTGACTGCCAAGTATTTGATTGGGACTTTCTTGGTTTGCTTACTTGATTTTGCATAAATTTCCACCGTGGTGTAAAGTGTGACCCTTTTGTGTGTTGCAGGCAGATTTGTAAGGAATTTACAGATCTCCTCACTCAGGACAGAACTCCTCTTGGAAACACAAGGCCTAGTCCCATCTTGGACCCTGGCATCCAGGGCTGTTTGACTCATTTTAGCCTGATCACACATGGCTTTGGGAGTGCTGCCATCTGCGCTGCCATGACATCCGTCCAGAACTACCTAAATGAAGCATTAAAAATAGCAGACAAAACATACATGAACACTGGCGACCAGAGCCCTGCAGAAACCAACAAAACCATTGATAAAATGGATAAGCACAGGAAGTAAAAGGAGAGAAACTGGACTTTTAAACTCTTCCTCCTAAACACAGACTGGGATCTTCTTACTGGGGGGAACCTTAAGAGATTTGGGGTTTCTTTTTCTTTTATTCAAATAAAGAAGGGGGAAAAAAGGAGGAAAAACATCATCTTGTTCAGGATCTTCATTCTCCCTGGATCCATGAGACAAGTCTTTCTAAAAGCTGCAGTATCCCTTCTCTGTGGAAGCAAATTACCAGAAGATAAGTACTTGGTACAAGTCCTTTGCTGTAAAAGTGGTGCTATATAAAGGGGTTTGGATGGAAATATGCAAAGAGATATATTTAGATTTCTTACCCACATCTTAAATATCTAGTGGTGACCAGCTTCATGTAGAGTTTTAAAGGTACAGATTTTAGATGGAAAGCCTATCTGGTACAGTTTCAGGGTTTTATTCTCTCTAAATGCAACAATAACAATAAAGCAGTATTAAACGATGGTATATAGATTCATGTACATTAAAATGTTTTTATAAACACCTGAAAATAGTAAGATTATTCTGTGGGGTTTTTCTTTTTATTTTGGTGGGGGGGTGGTTTTTTTTTTTTAGTTTCAGATTACCATAGAGTACTAAAATCCTGCTAGACTGAGAAGCTATCTGATGGCATTTGACATGCTGATTTTTATGGGAGTATTCGGGCTTTTTAAAGCTGCAGTATCGCTGGCTGCAGTGAATAATGATTATCTCGATATTTTTGTAACGAGGAATAGTTCAAAGTGGAAATGCTTTTAGAAAACTCACTTTCTGTGTCTAAGGATATTGCAGCTTTATTCACATATTTATACTGTTTTGTTTTAAATTGCAGGGGAACTTGAAAGAATAGGCACATCACTTTTTTTTTTTTACTTTTTGTTTTTTTTGCCTATTAAGGCCAAAAAATATTTCCAGGGAGGCTTTATGTGTATTAAGGGAAGCAGTGTGTTGAATGTAAATATTTATTTATGTGTAATTTAATCGGATTTGTAAATAATGGTGAACTTTTTAATACTTTTTTTTTATAAATGGGTTTCAAATTTTAATTTTGGTAAGTATTTCAAAGGTAATGGTTAAGCTAAACTTATCGTTAGGTTTATGCACAGGTATGTTATAACAGGGTATTTAAGACTTGTTTATTTTTGTTTGGTTTTTTTATTAAATATCTCGATTC
Organism: Upupa epops; assembly: GCA_013397515.1. Lineage (NCBI taxonomy): Eukaryota > Metazoa > Chordata > Aves > Bucerotiformes > Upupidae > Upupa > Upupa epops. The sequence continues at coordinate 1,621,484 of VZRI01007808.1, read as the reverse complement.
TTGCCACTAAAGATTAAATCTAATCGGAGGTGTATGTTCACAAAGCGATAATTTTGTGCATCATTCACCTGATAACTGACTAGACATGCAAAATGAGTGTGTGAGTTAGTGTGTATGTGAGTAACGGAGGTCCTGAGCTATCTTTACATATTTGTACATGTTCCCCATATTCTGATGTATATGATAACCATATAATAAAAGTATTCTGGATAGAAGCATGGAATGTTTTGTTAACTGAAAACAGTTTTGTTTTCTTTCTATACTTTGGGAATGTGGGGTGAGTAGCACTAGAGGACATTATGTATTGAGTCATAATTGCAGCACTTTGTTCGGATTAGCAGAACAGAAATATGAAGCTGTTTGCCAGTGAAACTAATGGTTTCAATTAAACACGTTATGTATCTCCAAGAATCTTTTTTTCCTTCTGAAGATGTCATTATGCTGCTGCCTATTTAAACAGGCAGCTTAAACGCTAACTGCAAGCCACCCTCTGAAATCAATTCTACCCGCTTTGTCTTCTATTGAGTGACTTTATTAGAATAATCTGTCTCTAATGACAACTATTTGCAGAATCCTGGCGAGTGACACTCGATAGGTCTCCTCTGGTTTCAGCCCAATTTTACTGATTTGAGGAAGTTTACAGTATTTTGTGGAAAGTCCCCAGAGTTAGTGTTCTGTAGGGCAGTGCTGAGGCAGCATCCGAGAAACTTTTTTCCCTGTGCTATCTGGAAAAGGAGCAACACTACCTGAGCTTTAGTCTGTCCCTGACATTTCAGCACCTGATCAATGCATCAAGCATGTGCCTAGGGCAGAAGTCATGAATGAGACAACGGGCAGAAGAATTTGGTTCATTTCATGGCACTGTGATTCTTTCACGGATATGGAGAAGAGATACTGTACAACTGCTGAATGCTTTTGTTTATAGTATATGCTCCTTTTTCCTCTAAAAAGGAAGGTGTGCAGGGAGGAGGAATAAGCATTTTGGGCAGTCTAGACACAAGCTCCACCAGGACATGGAGTGGCTAACAGAAATACTGAAATATACAAACGATGTACTCTTCTGATAACAGATTGATTATTGTATTTATTTGTACACAGGAATATGCTAGGTATGGTGAGGGTTTGTTTAGAGATTGTGATATTTAAGTTCTGGAGTATTCTCGTTTCTGCTTCTAGACTGCTAATCCAGCATTTATAGTAAGATAGTTCATCTACCAGACAATGGAACCTTGCTTTTTGTTAATGCACAAAACCAGGCTCTGCAATAATTGCCCCTTGGGATAGGAAATAAGGATGTTTCCATTTATTCCTGCGTGCACTCAAGCAAAGCCAGTCAATTGTCTAATGTACTGACTAGGGTTCTATTTATATGTTTGGAACATTAGAAATGTTGAGTTTCCATTACCTTAATGCTTTTCCTCTACTGTGTGTTTCAGATGGCACTTTATTTTGAGGCTCAACTACCTTATAAGCTGTGCCAGTAACATGAAACAAGAGCAATGTCTAACTGCTCAACTCTGACCTGAACTTGCCTGTCATTTCCAATTATTAATCATGAGGAAAATGGAATAGGTTATTAACTATTTGGGAAACCTAAAAAGCACAGATAACTGAACACACAGGAAGGTCTTTGCTTTTTTTCTGGTTCTCAAAATTCCATGGTCTTTATTCATGTTACATAGGCTGTTCCTTGGCTGGTTAAAAGTAAAAAGTTGTGATGTAAGATTCCTCTGACATTGCATTTTTTCATTTCCTTGTAAAACAAAACACTTGTATGGTACTGTCCAGGACCAGTCTTATTTTGTCTCTTGTTCACCTTCCAGGAGAAGAGTTTTGGTATTTAAGGAGAAATTACACTCAACTACTAGGATTTAAAGTAAAAATTCAGAAATGGGTGATGTTAAGTATTGCCCTTCTGCAAAACAGCATTTGATACACACCCACAGACTAGCTGAAAACCTGTCCCTCGGTACAAAAACTGCTGGAGGAAAAATTTAAACTGTCCATTGCTTGGACACCAGCAGCTGCTGCTGGGTATCAGAGGAGGCTGGGCAGTGCTGGAGCCCTATTGCTTCCTGCATGGCCTCTGCATCCCTGTTAAGGTACTTGACAGACCACCTGGTTGCTCTAGATTATTAATTGCAAACCTGATGATCAGTCCAGTCTGGCTCGTGGAATTATCTGACTTCATGGTAGTGCTGGTTTCAGTTAAAAATACACTAGTGTTCACAGCTTCAGAGAGAAGCAATAATGCAAAACTAGTGACATATAAGAAAACAAGAAGAATGAACTTCAGTCTTAATAACAGATTTAAGTTAACTTCATTTTGATTCTCAGGTTTTGCTTTACCTTTTACTTTGCTGCTACAAACGGTTCATCTCACCCACTCAGTCACAGCCCTACTACTGCCTGTTCCTCTGTTTCCCTTGGACTTTTGCAATATGAATAAGCCCATCCTGAAATGGGTCTAACTTGCTATGACAGCCTGCTCTGCTTACTCATTCTAGCCCTCCTCTATTTTTTTCCTCTGCCTGTGATGTTTATGTACATCGTTGTAGTTATTTTGGCCTAATGCTGTGTAGCCTCAGTCCTGGCAGCGGGCTTGGGCTGCCTTCTGGTTCATGTTCTCTGCAGTAACAGCTCGATTCTTTTCATTAAATGTATTTTTTTATTTCTTTAAAGAAAAGAATTTGGGTGCTGTCCATATTTTTCCCCAAAAATAAAGGAGAAACTAAAGCTTTATGAAGTTAGTATCAAAGAAGCTTCCCTCTTACTGAAAGACACCTCGGTAGTTTAACATTTTCTGTCAGTATTTGCTAGCAGGTTTGTATAGGGGAGCTGGAACCAGTTTTGCTCTTCACTCTGGGGTCCGGTTGGGATAGTGACCCAAGGGCTGGTGGTTAGCCACAGGAAACGCATATGGGGCGATGCAAATGAGTATTTGTTCCTAATCCCTGGCCGCAGCCACAGATACAGTGTGTTTCCAAAATCTGTGCGTTATCCAAACCAGTTGTGTTCTGTCATAACATTTCTACAGTGCCTGGCTTTTACTGCTGCCTGTTGCCTAACTTCACAGCTCCATGTAACTACATGGACAACCATCTCTGGAAATAACACGGGCCTATGCTGTAATATTTTTTTTAACAAATTCTTAAATCCTGTTCCGTAGTATTTGCTGTTTTTCTCCTCTTTCATTTTCATGGGGTTATACAAATAAGCTTTCTCCCAGTTTGACAGGCCGTTTTGCATTCACTGGATGGCTGTGTCTTACAAGGATGTTCCAGCTGTTTTCCATGGGCTCTTGTTGTATAAGGGCTGGCCACAAGTATTCTGTTTTTCCTCTCTTTTGGCTAAAACCCCTTTTTAACTGGTTCTTAGGCTAGTGCTCTTCCATGACCCGTTCCCAGAATATTCCACCTGACCTATGGTTTTAGCCAGAATGTAAAATTTAAAAAATCTCAGTGTTCTCCCAAACGCTGGATTATTAACACAGCAGCCAGTTCAGAGATCTACAATGAACATCATAACAAGTCATAGGTGAGTTTAGGTCAATCTGCATAAAGCTGAGGGAAAAGTAACTATTACCTGAGAGGGTCTGAAGGGTAGTGCTCTTCAGCTCATCACTGCAATAAAGATATCTGGTTAATTGAAAGAGTTCTTCAACAGAACTAGAAGAGTTGTTGGCATCATTAAACTGCTTTGTTAGAAATAGAGATGATGAAGAGAAGGGAAAATATTTGATTACAATAGTGAAGTGATAGGACAGGCTCTAACTGGGAGTAGAACCACCTCTGCTGAGTTCTTATCCTGATCTTGCTCCTCATGTCAACTCCAAAGAGAAATAAAAGAAAACCCAAACAGTGCAGGGTTAGAGGCACAAAGAGCAAGACACATTCCTTTGCTTTTATGTTGTGTCAGACTGTTGTGTCTCTGCTTGTCTGTGGAAGACCCCCAGACCTGTTAAAAGCCACAAGGGAAGAAGGAAAAAGCCCTGCAGCTGAGAGCCCTGCTGCTATGGCTGTTGGTGTGGGTGTCATCATCTTCCATGTCTGCTGGAGCACAGAGGCAGAGCACGGCCTTGGTTGGACGATACTGGAGCTGAGCTAGTTGCTGGACTGAGCTGGAGCAGCTGGGATGAAGGCACACATGTGTTCTCTGTGCAAGAGAAACAGTAATTATTCTCTCCAGCGGAGGGGTGGGGTGAGGCAGGTACCTGGGACCAGTAATTTTCTCCGACTCTTGCAGCAAAATTTACCTGAGCTCATTTGTTAAGCTTTGAATCCTTAAATCTATAACTCTAATTAATTAAAGAATCTCTAATTAGCCCAAAACAGTGCTCTATATTTAAGGCTAAGGTGTGGTGAAATCCAGAGAAAACATGAGAGAGGCTGGAGGATGTTCAGACCGGAGATGCCAGGAAATCTTGTGTTTTCTGAGATCAAGGTGCACGGAGGTGCGAAGGAGGTCAGATGGTTCAGTGTGTCAGAGATCTAGGGCAGTTCCTAAGCTGCCTGAAGCCATTGTCTCATACTCGGACATCTATCCTTGTGTATCTTAACAAAGCAACAACCACCAAACCTCTCAACAAAGGCTCTTATAATGGATACCCAGTGATAAGCAACCTTTAGGATCTAAGCCCAAAACTGGTATATTCTGCACCAGAAATGCATTGGACTAGGCTCTGGTTCCTCACAACCTTGAACATGAAACCCCAGTGGGGATAGTATTGAAAATATCAATACAGATGGGTTCTGACTCTGCCCTTATAAGAGGAAACAGCCCTATCACAGTTAAGGGCCTACTCTACCAAGATAAAATGTCTAGATTTTAACTAGGCTGTAAGCAGTTAACAGGGCTCTGGCCCAGATGTAACGTGGACAAGAGCTGCCCTCTTGCCTTGCAGCAGAGGTTACTCTTTTGCAGACCTCAGACACAAGTTCCTAAAAGCTGTGGCTGAGGCTCAGCTGGAACTTTGAGGTCATCCGATGAAGCTGAGGGGGATCAGCTGGGGTTCGGGCTCGTTGACAGCAGCTGTGCAGCAGGTAGGAGCCTGCAGCTCTTCCTGAGCATACCTGGGCCGAGCTTTCTAGGGATTCACCAGCACCTTGGCTTCTGCAAAGGTAAGGAGGGCTTCTCTTCTGCTTTGGGAGTCGGTTAAGAAGGTACAGTGGTTGCAGCCAGGGGACATCTGCATGTGTATGAGGTCGTTGTGAAGACGTTAAAGGATAAGAAAAATTATGCATGCTTGTAGGTAAGTGGTGGGCTCTTCAGAGTCTCAAGTACTGTTTTCTAGCTCCCATAGTTGGAAGTCTTCGTATTGTCTGGCAAATAAACGCCTGTACTTAGTGGTTTTGTCTGGTGGAAGATAAAAAGTTGATAAGATCCTGGTAAGACTGTTGTGAGGCGGCTCTTATTAGCTTCCCTGTGGAGAGTGTTTCCAGGGATTTGCTCCAGAAAAAACTGCCCAAATGGGGGGAAAAGTTAGAGTGATTAGTGATCTTTGTTAATGGTGAAGTAAAAATCTGCCTGGGTTCTTCAGGAGATGTGTCACTGGTGTTAAAAAACAAAGCAAGTGGAGCTAAAATGAATCCTTTTGTTTCCCGTATGTATATGCTGGCAAGGTGCTGCAGAGCAAATTGCATCAGAAAGGTAAAGGTGAGAATGAGTTGTTGGGTGCTAAGGCAAGAGAAACGTGTTACATCAGTTAGGGGATTCCTTTCCATTCATTTTTCTTGCATAGCTTAACACGTGAGAGTGGAAAAAAAAAGAGGAGAGCAGGATCAGCTGTTTGGAAGCTCCAAACCCGGCCCAGGTCTGCCAGGGGTGCTGAGGACATGCTACTGGTGCCTCTTGGCCCTCTCCTGAAAGCTTCGAGGCTTTCCCCATGGAAGCACTTTGCCTTCTGAGCTGCCCAATGGTGCTGGACACAGGGATGCTCTGGAGCCTCTATGTGTGGTGACCTGGGTTCCACTCCACCGGATGGGTCATGCTGGGGCACCCATGGGTGCTGCTGACTCACAGTGGCGGGGGCCTCCTCCGGCAGCCTCGCAGCACCTGGCTCCTTCCGGAGGTCTCGCAGCCAGCATCGAGCAGGTCCCAGCCTGTTGGGGTTGGGAGATCTAAGGAGAGCACTGCGGGGCCAGGGGTGATATGGCCGCAGGCCATCATCTTACATAAAGGCCGCACGTTTGCATAATGTGTTTTACAAGATTAAAACTGAGGAAACGTGGTTTTTTCGTTTTGCTTAAAAGGGGGGAGAAGAGGCGAAAGACCTTTACAAAACTGGCATAGAATCCTTAGGGATCAGAAGGGACCTCGAAAGATCATCCAGTCCAATCCCCTTGCCACAGCAGGATCGCCCAGACCCAAGTCGCACAGGAACACATCCGAGTGGGTCTTGACATCAGAAAGCAGTGGTTTCCAAAACGGTGGTGTCAGCAATTGGGTTTGAAACTGTTCCAAGGATAGCTGTCCAATTGGGAAATCTGTCCTAGTGTGCTTGGAGGAAACAGCCACACAGAAGTGGGATCATAAATAGAAAGCAGTATTGGACCCGGGTAGGGAAACTCATCCCTTTTCAAGAGCTCTTTCTCTAAACCTGTTGGATGTCGCACGTAGAAGAAAACCCTCTTTCCACAGCGGGGCTGTGGTGAAGAGAGGATTGCCAAAGCTTGCCGAGTCACAAAAATGAGGCGTTCTTACTTTGCTTAATTACAGCGATGACTTGGAGTCTAATGCAGAGGTCAGGAAGTGGCCTATGATCTCCAGAAATGCACTTCACTTGCAGCCCCGGCCAGCGCTGGCCTGCTAGGAGGGAGTGGATTTCATGCAAAGACCAGCGCACAGGTCAGCCTGACCATGAGTTGTTGCTCAGCATTACGTGCCTCTTGCGCTGGGTTTACTGCTTCCCAGGAGGGCTAATCCTGCATGAGTTCTTCAGTGGAAAAATGTGTGGAAGTGAGGGAGGGAAAAATTGAGGTAATTGCAGTGCTTGGATGTTTTACCTGTTACGATGCTTTAGGAAATGCTGCTAGGTGCCTGTGAAAGTCTGATCCTAGAGTGTAGCTACAGCCATGCACATCATTAGCCATAGCTGCTGCTTCAAGAAAACACAAATTGCAGAGACATTTTCTGCTTTTGGGGGGGGGAAGTGCAGAAGGTGCAAAATGTCCCTGCTGGCTGGATGTCAGTGTGGCCTTGGATGTTTGTTCATCTGCTCTATTCTTCTTTGGGAATGGGGTGGCCAGTCTGGGCAGCAGAGCTGGCTGGAAGTTATTTTCAGCAGTTCCTTAAGGAACTGACTAAAATTTTAATAACTTGTTTAAATGAAGTGACCAAATTGCTTCCAGCACAGCCTGTACTTGTAGGTGATGAAGAGACTTGAATGAAAGACAGTATTGGATTTCCTGGGAGGCTTTGTTTTAGTAGGATTTGGTTTACTAAGCCCTCACTCAACCACACCCTGCAGGACTCCTAAAGTCTTGGTCTCCAGCTTTTCTGCAGGACTTGGCAACGGTGGCCATGGCTGTGCCTAGGTACATGAGTGTACTCATCTGTGCAGAGTGAGGGCTGTGGCAGCTTCTGTCTCTGGATGCAGATGTAAATCTGTGTCTTGTAACAGTGTGAGCTACATCTGAAGTATCTCTGGTCAGGATGGGTGCATGTTTAGGATCCTTAAAAGACACTACAATAAATAGAAGTGAAATACCCAAGCACTTTTAGGTCAAGAAGGTTTGTCTAAAAAGGTAACTAACTGTTTGCCAGGATAGAGCTGTGAGGGGTGTGAGTGGGCCAGTGCTGTGGTCATGGATAGGAAATAGATACTGCCAGCATGACCAATTTTTCTGGTAAAAGAATTTAACTTCTAAAAATCTGTAGTATTTCTCTTCTCCCTGCTCCCTTTTCATTTCTCTTATGAAACAAGCCTCATAAAATTAGTGGCCAGGGAGTGGGAAACCTCCTGCCATGTATTAGGGTGCAAACATAAAAAAAGCAATAAACAACCTTGTTGAAAGAGGGGATTGCATGGAGGAGCAGCTCTGGATCTGTTTGTCTCATTTAACTTGCAACACTCTCTGTCTTTATTTGCCTATCTACTGCTCTCCTCCTGTTCTTCCCCTCTTCTTTGGGGTTTATATCCCTGCCTTTTCAAGCATGTCTCTGCACAGACCCAGGATGGACTGTGAGGTCGCACTGCTGTTAGGGGTTGACACAAGGGAAGCTGACTCTTTTCACTCTTCCCACATGTAGTTCCCTTAACCCTAAATATAGCCTGGATCAGTGTGTGTTTAGGGTTCCTTCCCTCCACACGTCTTCCACACAGAAAGGTGGAAATGGTTATTAGATGATGCGCTGGAGCAGGGATGTTGTGGAATATCCTCTGCTGGGAGTTTAATGAGACACTTAAAATAACGAGTCAAGCAAACCAGTCTGCTGCTGCTGGGTGTGAGAGCTGATTTCTGGAGCCGGTGATTTGATGTCTGTATGCTGGAAAATCTCTTTAGTTGACTCTTGTGTCCTGTACTTATTTCTGAGGCTTGAAAGATCATCACATGCAGACAACTTTGGCACTGCATCATACTCTGTAGACTACATTTGTCCCAAAGGATATTGGAAGGAAAGAAGATTTTTGTGTCTGAGGAAGAAATCTGAAAACTTGGGAAAACTAAACTGGGAAAATAATGGAAAGAATAAAATCTCTTTCCCTTGTTTTTGCTTCTAAACACTGCAAAAGGAGAGCATTCCCTCTTGCATGTTAGCTGACCTTTCCACTGCAAGGGAAAGATGTTGAAGAATGTACACCCTTCCAAAAATAAGTACTTCAAAAACCCCTGAGGGCCAGGCTCTTTCTTCCATCAGGTTTAAAATCCAAAGCCACCAGGTAGGTAGGAAATTGCATCCCTGAGGAGAGAAGAAGCTGAGGATAAAATGCACGACTATTCTTCCAAGCTGTGCCGACTGCAGCCTGGCCGCAACAGGGCAGTTGCAGGGCTTGCCAAGGGGAGAGTTTCACAGTGTTTTCCAGGGCAAGGAACATGTGAGCATTTATGGTGAGTCACTGCCAGGCTAAAACCCTGCCTGGCGATGCTGCTGGGCTGAACCATTCTCTAAGCCTCTGTAATACAGAGGTTATTCTTCCTGTTACTTCTTGTGGCAGCACTAACTTGTTGTGACAGTGATGTTGCTGGCTGCTGCTATTAATCCAGCCTTCTTGGAGATGCAAAAACTCATGCTGTATCTGGGGAGAAGATGTGCAGTCAGATTAATGCTGCTCTGTAGTTAGCTGTTCTGAGTCATGTCAAAATACGATAGCCCTGTATGCAAGGGTTACAAACTGGGGCGGGTGTGACTCGGAGCCCCTTTTCCATCATGTTCAAGTGCTGGACCACATCACCCTGTTACACAAGAGGGTCGCTCATCTTAGCAGACCTCCAGGTTTTCCATGCGGTCATGCATTTCTGATCCATGCTTCAATTTCTCCCTCAGCAACACAGCCTTTATCCAAGCCTTAGCAATCTTGCAAATGTGCTAAAGCAAGTTTCTCATCCTCTCAGATGTGAGCTGGATAGAACACTGGGATGTTTTGTGTTAAGGGATAGTGGGAACCAGCCGGACCTCGTTCTTACTCTCCCAGTAATGGCAGAACTGGGGCACTGTGCTCGCTGAACCACACCACTCCATGGTCTGTTCTTGGCTGAATTTCATCCCCTGCTTTTGTTCGGACAGAGTGGCCATATGTGCAGCACACAGGTGTCCCGCCTCCTCTCCTCGAAGCACCAGTGGAGTTTCTCATATGCCACTCGACAGGGAGCCCATTGGTGATAGCTCAGTGCGAGGTCTGCGGCCGAGGGCTGGGGGCTGCCTGGCACAGATTGCTCTGCATATCATTATTTCCACTCCCCTCCCATCAAAACAGCCAGTGTTTCTGCAGGACTGCTTCCAGCTCTCGGCACCACAAGCAGTTGGGTGGGCACAAGGCGACTCTCCTTTGGCAACTCCCTGTGGAGGTACAGCCATGTAGGTATGGTTGACCCTTGTAGGACAGAGATGGGGAGAAGTTTTCACAGGAATCAGCTGTAAATTTCCTTCCAGTCTGGGAAACTTTCTAACCCAGGCTTTTCTGTTCTCTGCTCAGTCTGTCACTGATGGAGTGTCTGTGCCTGGGTGCTGGCAGGGGACTTGCCAGGGAATGGTGAGGAACTGCCCCATGCTGGTTCCCCAGTAGCCGCAGCTAAGCCTGGCAACAATCCTGGGCATCCCTGTGAAAACACATGTAAAAGGGGCAATATTCTGCCGAGATTGAGGGAAGGAAAGGGGAGAAGCAGCCTGGGCATCCCCAGGAGATGCTCAGGATGTTGGAACCAAGATCTGTGGCTGGCAGAGGAATTGTCTGGAGCCACAGGGAAGGAGCTGCAGGGAGCTTTCCTGGCTCAGGACAGTAGGCAGGAGGTAGAGGAGTTGGGAATGAAGGAGTGAGATTGAGCCTGAGAAGAATTGTCAATGCAACTGTTTTTTTCCCAAATCAAGTCTGGTTTGCTAGTGACTGTAGCAGGTAAAGGATTTCCCTGTTATTTTTTACCTTGACCTTCAAGCTTTTAATTTTTATTTTCTTATCTGTGGAGGATGAGAGTGGGAGTGGCTGGGTGGCTGGATGTACTCCCAAGTTCAACCCACCACACTTGCACCACGTTGTTTTTACCCAGCACTTCTGCTCAATCCTTGATTCATTTTATCACAAACTTTCCTGCTTTCTCTGTTGTAAACCTGCTCTGCACAGATCTCTCATTCCACAGGAACCCATCAGACCAATTCCTTACTCAGGGTAGGAAATATCACAGCTGAAATGGGCCAAGTGTCAGACTCTGGATTCCCTGGGCTATGAGGATTACAGTGAGCCTTTGTAATCTCCTACAGTTTAACTACAGGTTTCCCTCCAAATTGTGAGCGAGGTACTTAGAAATTTTAACAATAGCAAAACTTCTCTACTTAGATGTTTTCACGTTGGCCAGGATTTGTGTGTGTGCTGATGATAGCTCAGTACACAACTGCAAAAAACTTCTGTGTGCAACCAGCACACACTGCACTCCCAGCTCTGCATGCACAGAGCTGAATACTTAGATTCATTCTTAAGATGTGCATAAAACTCCTTCTCCTTCACTTGGTTTTACTGTAAGTGACAAAGCTGCCTGACTGAAGCAGTTCTGAGAAGCATTTCAGAAATCCAATGCTTAAGATTTCACTGTGGATTTTTGGCTTCAAAGTGATTTTGTTATGTCCCCAGAGCCTGGTTAAATCCTTAGTTATAATGATTGCACACTGAAGGGTGCTGTTACATAGAAATGCTGTCCCATAATGGCTTCGTTGCTGTGGAAAATCCGATGTTATTTGGTCATTCGCTACGAGTTCCCTAAGCCATCAAGACATTTGCCTCAAGGCTACAAACACAAAGCTACAGGCAAAACCCTCTGGACATAATGAGTGGGCATTTATGCAGAACTAAAAACTGGAACAGCTGAGCAGTAGATCTATGAATAGCAAGCATGCCTCTAAGCACAAAAGACATCATTCTGGAATAAAGGGGTTTATAATGGTTCTGACGTCTTGTATGTCAAGATCATGCTACGTTGTTGTAACTTTTTTATTTTTTATGTTTGTTTGTTTGAACCACGTTCCTTGAGTAAGGGCTGAGTAATTAAAGGGAGCGAAGGAAACCCTATAACTCTGGTAAGAACAAAAATTGGGCAACTGACAGTTTTGGCAAGATCTATCATTTTGATCATGTTTGCTAGGGAACAAGATTATTGCTCCTGTGCTCTTAGTATCCCCGGTTCCACCCTTCAGGATTTCTTCAGGGTTTCTCTTTATCAGCAGCTCTAAAAGACTTGAATCTAATGTTAGCTGAGAAATGTCTTCTGATGGAAATGCAAACGTTGGACTAACCATAAACTACAGGGTTAGGGAGTCAGGCAATACAAAGGAGGGTAATAAAATTTGGAGTTATTTGGATCAACAGGGAGCTGGAGGAGTTTAATGTTGAGAAATGTGCTGCAGCAAAGTCACGAGCCTTTGGGAATCATCTATGGGTACTTCTAAGTAAATAGCAGGAACAAGATGGAAAGGGATGTGGGGCTTTTACACCAGAAGCATAATGAAAATGCAAACTGAGTACACATCAGAGCCAGAATTAGCATATAGGAATATTCTAGAGGAAAAACAACAATGGAAAGGGAATGTAAGATTATCCAGGGATGATAAATTCGTGTTCTGTGCATCTGCATCCAAATCTCTCTGGTCAGCTTCAGAGACACTATTGATTTCCAAGATGGTGTGGGGTTCTTTTGTCGCTTGTTTGTTGTTTATTTTCCAGCCCTCCTGCCAGTGTGCTGTGGGACCAGGGGAGGGGCTGAGCAACCCTTTGTAACTGGAAAAATGTACAAGTTCAAACGTGTTCTGCAGTCCTTGCAAAGTAGATTGGGCCTTGCAAAACTATCAGTTGTAGAGATGAGCAAAGCACTAGTACGGTGAAGTTCCTACAGGGAAACGTGGCAAAGGGATTAGGCACTAATCTCTGACCTGAGATGTGATGAATGTCTACACTACAGACTGTAAGACTGCGGAGATACCTGAGCTGGTTGTGACTAGCTTATTTGGCAGAACAACCTAGATTTGCACTTTGGGGTATGGGAAGCACATTTTCCTTCTACCAGAAAAGTTAACCCGTGCAGAGATCAATGCTAGAGGCTCCTGAAAGGATCTTGGCACAAGTAGAGCCTGCAGTGCAGCTGTGCACCGCATTTCCTCATGTCCCAATGTCTTGTATGGCCACAAGCAAATTATATCTCTTCTTGGCATGTTCCTTTCTTATCACTGAAAACAAGGTATCATGCCTGTTTTGCATGCTCACCCTGAAGAGAGGTAGACTGAACTGCAAGATTCTCAGATACAGAAGGATGTTACTCAGGTTGCTTAGAAAGGCAAAGGGATTAATTTAATTATCCCTCCATCTTCTTCCTCACAGCTATTAATGACAGCTTTTCCTGCCTGGGAACAGACCCCTAATGATTGCTCTGCCTTGCTGGTAAGAGGGACTGATAGGTGGAGCAGTGTGGAAGAACAGGGATGGAAATGTTCCCTCTATATAAAATGACAAATTAAACCCAAGAATGGTGATGTGGCCAGACTGATGGTGGCTGCAGCTGTTAGAAGATAAAACTGTTGGAAATATCTCCCTGGTTCACATTGTAGTGAACAGTCCTGCCATAGAGACAAAGGCAGACTGGTCTTGGAGTCAGATTTTGTTTTGCTGTGTGCTAGCTGTGTTTTAGGGAAATATTTTCCTTCTTTTCCCTTGGAAAGCTGTTTTTACTGTCACATATTTTAGTAGTCGCTCTCTCTCCCCCTGTGACTGAATGTTTGGCAGAGAAGAGGTGATTTGGCAAAGAGAGATCTTGACTGATGGGAGACTGAAAACTTTGGCTATTTGGATGTTCAGCGGTTTCTTGATTTGACTGGAGATTTGTAGTTTTGGCTGTCAAACACATAGTTATAAAGTGAAAATACCTGTGCTTTTGTTTACCAGCAGTGAATGCTAGAACAGAGATGTGTAGTAAAAGCAAAAGTGGGAAGACTGTGACTTGTGCCTGATGGAGATGTTTCTTCTCCCACCACCAGTCTCCTAGTGTGCAAAGAGAGATTGAGTGGCTGGAAGTCATCTCCTGTTGTGGGTGTATGTCATCCATCACTAGAAGCCTCTCAAAAGCAACTGAAGAAGATGCATGAGTGAGAGTAAATCCTTTCAGTTCTGTGAACAGAGAAGTGAAACAGTGGTCTGGTCTCTGATCTCAAATCTACGCCAGTTTTCTTCTTGGATTTCTAAAACTTGACTCTCTTTTCAAGCCTTCAAGGTTGTTACATGCCCCTAGAAGCTGCTATCTCCATTGCTTGGAAGAGTTACTTCTTTCTCTTCTAAGTAGCCTAAGAATTCTGCTGTTCTCAAAACATCTCCCTTATCAACTCTCACATACAAACTGCATAATAATTATGCAGCTTGAACAGCGCTGCAAGCTTATTTGCTTTGTGATTTGTGGTCGGATCATTGCATTTCAGCATTTGCCGATGAAAGGAAATTACTAACAAGACACCGGTATTTACATTAATTGTGGCTTTGGGGAGATAGTCCAAAGAAAATTATGTTAAAGCCAGTTATTATGTGTCTCCATAACAATTAGAATGAAACCCAAAGTTTATAAAACAAAAGTTGATCTCAAACAGACTTCAGCTGCTACTTGATATTTTCCCTTTCTAGAGATTGTCTGGAAAAAAAGGGGGTTTTCCTTTGGATTTTTTCTTCATCCTTTCTTTCATCCACCTTCTGAAACCAGTACAAAGAACATGGCTTGAAAGTTAACATGAGTACTACTGCAAGAGAAAATCTTTATTTATGCTGAGCAGGATCTCAATTTCCAAGGAGCCCTAGTGGCATGGGTCAGAGTTCACGTGTGACACTTAATGGCAGCATTTCCTCAGTCAAAGCCAATTTTCATTGGTTTTGTTTCACCTTTCTGCAGTCTTGTGCTGCTCCATAAGTTACATGAAGATTTGGCTCCAAAATCTTTCAAGGTGCAGGGTACTTCCATGTGCATACTATTGCAAAGACCTGTGAGTGTCCTCAGACCGTAATTGCTCAGTTTGGACTATTTCTGGACACTAATTCACTGGGTTTTGTGTTAAATGTGTGATGAAAAGTAATGTGATGTTTCTTAGGTGAGCAGGGATTTATACACCTTGTGTGCTCATTAGATGTTTCTGCATCTCCACCAATGGTGGGATTTGTTGCATTGAGCTCCAGATGTCCAACCTGAGATTCTCAGTGAGGTTGCCTTTCTAGTGCAGGAATACAAGCATATCTGCAGCATGAATCATCAGGCTGGCTGTCAATGTCTGTTTTAGTGACATGCCTACAGCAAGGTAAAATGAATTCTTCTTAAACATTCTTCTGTAAGAAGGGGGATTTTGGATGCTGTGGGGAGGCAAACTGGACTCCTTTTCCTTGGATGACCCCGTTACCAGACTTCACCCTTACATCACTCCACAAATTTCAGCAGAGCCAGGCACAGGAATGTGTGCTCTGGCACATGCCTGCGTGGGGCGGGCATGCAGACTTGTTGGTGCTGACCTGGCTTTGAGGTTATTCTGCTCATCCCTTGGCTCACCAGAGTCCAAGTGGACAACACTGCTTGATATGTGTCTGGCCACCAAAGGGTGCAGACTAAAAGCGCAACTGGTTTTAATTATTACGGTATAATTTAGGTCTTTATGTTTATAGGATAATTGTTTCTTTTTTAATATAATTTAAACTTCGCAATACAAGAAACAGGCCTGAACCTGTGGATGGAGTGCTGGAAACTGTCTAAGAAGATTAAGGTCTCTTAATTGATTTCACATAAACAGGTGTGACTGAATTCATCAGAAGAAGGTTAAGACTAAATGTATTCTGTTAATTATGCAAAAAATTGCCAAAGTGCGTGCTCAGTTGAGCAATTGCCTTCCCCGTGCAAGTGCGATCATTCCTCAGCTGTATGTCAGATGGGAAAACTGACATTTCCTAAGCGAATGAGCCAACCTGTCACACGTTGTGGTTTTATTTTGAAAGTTTTATGCATGTAGATACACTGGCCATGGTGGATTTGGCAACGGGACATGGGAATGCCCCTCGCATGCTGTACTGTGAGCGGCAGTGTAGGAGGACAGGTGTCAAAGCAGGGCTGTGTCATTTTTCTGAGCTTCAGGAATCTGCTTGGATGACAATTCCTGGTTTGGAGAACTGAGGGAGTAACTCTGTTTAAAACACTTGCTCCTTGCTTTTAGTGCTTGTTTATGCAATCTTTCAAGTAAGTTTTTTCTTGTTTACATTTAACTCTCGGCTTTGGGGATGCATAGCAGGGACAACACAGGAGCGCACAGGAGACTCCTCGTCTAGGGTTTCAGAATAGTCAGTAAATGGAGTACGCGACTCCTCACACAGCAGGAAAACATGGTTATTTGCTGTGCTTACTCTGCACTCTGCCATCTGGCTTCCTAATCTTACATCTCCAGTGAACCAGAAGGAGTGGACAGTGTTGATCATAGTTGTAGAAGGGACAAGATTTCTGCTTTTGAGACATCCATCTCGAAGACCACCTAGGTGTGACAGAAAATTGCGTGACAAGATACAAGTGTCACAGCAGAGCGCCGTGAAGGCTCCACAATTACTCAGCAGTGCTCCTAACAAAACCATTTGCTGATGAAATAGTTCGAGTCTCCAAATTGAAGGATGACTAGTATTTCAGGTGTGCTTTCAGAGGTAAATTTGCACATAGATGATGATCTAAAATTAGCTTAGTTGCTGAAATCACTGTTTTGCAATAGCAAAGATACTGTTTGCAACATTGAAAATGAAACTAGAAAATCATATCCCGCTTGTATTCATTTTTTGTTTTTGAGTTCGAGACCCAAACCCAGACTTAAATCAACAAGCCGTTAATGATGATTTAGCAGCTCTCCAATCATGTATTTTACTCAAGTTAAAGTGAGTAACTACCAGGTAATGAACAAATGTTAATAGTTCTATATTTAAAACAAACAAACTCCCTTAATTACATCTCTACGGCACACTTGGAAGCCATCTGCTAAGTGCAGGCGCACAGTTTTTTTGTTTATTATTGAGGATATTCCACCTTTCAGCTCAATTTTCACAGACAAGACTTTCTGAAGTACAGATCCTACTCTTAGGGGATCCTAAGCAAGTAGATCCGTACCTGCATTTTGAAAAGGGATTCAGTGGCTGTATCTACACCTGCTGAACATGAAGTTAGGCTGTTGCCAAAAGGAAAATGGAGTAAAGAAAGCAGAAGAGATCAGAGGTAAAGCCTTAGGAGGATGATTATAGCCAGATCTAGGCTCAGCACTTTGGGAAAGATATGGACCAGATGAAGAATGTCTAGAGATGCTATATGAGACACTGGGGGAAAAATAATTTATAAAACAGGATTGAACTTGAGTTTCTTTGCTTGCAGACAAAGCCAAGGCGGCATTACAAGCCTTCAAAAAGAAAGAAGAGAATTTGTTCTCTGTATCAATCTTTTGAAAATAAAGTTAGACTAAAAACCCCCTAAAACTATCACATTTTTTAGTAGAAAGAGGATATCTGTAATAGATTTGTGAATTTCATCTTAGCAAAAGGGTAATACAAACATCAGTCTGGAAGAAGAAGAGGGAATCTCTGGAAGATTCCTTCCAGCCCTGTTTTGATTTTCTGATTATATATTTTTTTAATAAGTGCTGCAAGCACCCTTGCAGCATCAGTTAGAAGAAATAATTCTCAAAAGTTGCTAAGAGTTGCTGAAAAATTACTCTTTATTTCAAGCAAGGCTGACAGCTTGATTTTTCCTTCCCCAGATTACAGCTTTTCTTTTACTGAAATATCTTCCTCTAAATGAAATCCAGTCAAGAAATTCTTAGGCATTTACCTGTCAACTTCTCTAGAAAACTACCTATCCCTGAGCAAATCCCATTGAACAGAACATGCTGTTCTGAAGGAGCAAAAATAAATCTCATCTTATGCTGATATAGCAAAGACTCATAGTCTGTCTCTCATTCACTCTCACTCAAACTTGACTTTATTTTGCAAATAGAAAACTTGTTTCCAGGAGTCTCAGTATCAAAGATGTCCTTTGAGCTGACTTTGTGGCTGTTCTTCATAGGAACTCTTGGGTTTTTTCATCCCAGCTTTGTTTCATATCCAAGGAGTAGAAGATCCCAGTTCCTTTGCTTCTCTGAAAAATCAAGGTGGATGTTAATCAAGACAGGCGTTGGTTCAGAATGCATTGCAATGGGTAGGATTTAAGGACATGCCTTAAAATGCTTAGAGAAATGAGGCACTTCACATTTATCTGTTGCCTAACGTGAAACTCATTCGATTTTATCAAACCAAGATTATTTAGGCTCTCACCTCCCTGCGTTTGTGCTGACAGTCAGTCTCTCAACTTAGAAACAGCCCCATGGTAGTTTGAAGCAGGAATGCAGCTACAGGAAGGCAGTTTGGAGAGTTACACACCTTTTGTCAAACTGAAGCGTGCTGCTGCACGGTGGTGTATGCAAACGGCATACGTGCCTATTCGGCTGAACGAAAACCAGTTGCAGGCAAAACATCTTCAGGGCATGGCTGGAAAGGGGGAAATGATTGATTGATTGAAATAGATTTCCAAGTGATTAATCCAAAGTTATTTTCCACATTCTCGTCAATTGATGAAAAAACCCAACACGATGCGCTGAAACCATTCTGCTCTCCAAAGTGTGAGGTTGTACAGGAATTACTGGTACTTTTCAGTGGCTGGAAGCGCACAGCTCTTGGCCCCCTGCCTCATAATACAGCCCAGGCTGGTACAAGCAGTTCTGCAAAACATGTAATTTCACTTCACTTGTTTTAATGATCAGGAAACATACTCTTTTAAACTGATCTGCAGCGTGCAATTACGTGTGTTCTGATGGAAATACTTTTTTAAAAATTAATGTCATTCCCACAATGATGCTAGCTAGACTGCTCTATTAGTAAGCAAAAACACTGCATTCTTTCGTCAGGCTGCTTAGCTTTTAAAATCTGATTTTGTTTCTATTAAGAAACTGGATCAGAAATGATTATTTTAAAAATAAAGCAAGCAAGCGCCTCAATTTCTTCTTTGGAGAAATTAGATTTG
Source organism: Upupa epops (assembly GCA_013397515.1). Lineage (NCBI taxonomy): Eukaryota > Metazoa > Chordata > Aves > Bucerotiformes > Upupidae > Upupa > Upupa epops. The sequence goes on along the minus strand of VZRI01007808.1, from coordinate 1,602,750 downwards.
TAACTAAGCTTTGTTTTCAGGTCAGTTACAATTAGATTGATAAACATAACAAGTGCTTCTGTTTAAAGCAACAGAAAGGTATCTAAATTCTGTTGCTTCCTATTTATTTTCTTGTGCTGCTGTGATAATGGCAAATGGAACAAAAATCTCTTCTCTGTCTGTGTGGTGGATAAGAATAGGAAAAACTAGGTTAAAATTGCAGGTGAGACGGGCTAGAATAACACGATTTATTTGAAGCAGCTTGTGAAAAAGTATAAATCAGTCTGGATTTTGAAGCTTTAGGGTCATAAATATTATCAGACTGTTTTGCTCTGTTTTGCGGGGAACATGAAACTATCGAGGTTTTGGGAGGAGATGGCTGTAAAACTGCAGGAATTTAGAGGAAGGGTACGTGTTAGTCGTGGTCCTTCCGTGGGAATGCGGCTGTCTGTCTCTGGGATTGCAGATTGAGATATTATTGTGTAAATGAAACATCAGGTATTCATTTTCCACATAGGAGATTCAGTAATTACTGCACTCACACAGTAGATGACAGCTGTTATCATTCTGATGAAAAGAGCCCTAAATTAAAACCCTGTTGCTTTGCATAGATCCCTGTCAGAAACAAATGTTAATTTTCTTGGCTGGTCAGCCTCCTTCCTCGAGTCCTCTGACAGGTACAGATAAAGACCATGGTTTTGTTTGGACCACTTTGCTGTTCCCTGGCCTGCTGATGGTGTTGCAGCTGAGAGAATAAATCCTTGATTAAATCTTACTAGATCTGTGCATATAGCCTGTGTTCACACTGCAGCCGATCTGTGCAAAGACTAAAACTACTAGTTTTTTTCTTGGTCTGTTTGATTTGTAAAATGTGGGGCATTTATAGGAGGAGAAAGAGCTTAAGTGACCAGGATACACTTTCCACCTAGATGTCTGCACAGGCAGAACTGTGTCTGTCTGAGGAGCAGACAACTTTGCCCTACATTCTGACCACAGGACCCAGTGCCTTGTGCGGATTAACTCGGTGACATCTGTTTGGGTAAGATGTGTTAGAGATGGGGAGGTGCTGTGTGTGCACCCCTGTTTTCTTTGGAAACCTTTCCAGGTTACAGGAGATTAGAACCTTTAATATGTCGTTATTTCAGGCTGGATGTCAACTGCTAAGTACCAACCATACTTCAGATACCGAGTGAAAGAAAGGCACATCTGGCATATAGAATAACTGCTGCCCTTCAGCTCCTGGTGGCAGAGGTGGGTTCAGATGTGTGTAAAAGCCCTGATATGTGCCCATGCTGCAAAAGGACAGGGGTTTTGAGTGAGCAACAAAGTTAAGGGCTTCTCTGTGCTGGTTTAATCACTATACACAGACATTCTGCTTCTCTTGGAGACCTCAAAATGCCACATGACTTGTACAGTAAATATATTTAATGCTACCTAGCAGCCACTTCCAATTTCTGCTTCAATTAATAACCCAGTGGTATGACTTAGAGCAGAAGGTGGCTGTCTCTGTTACTTGGTAAGACCTCTGTTTTACAAGACCAAAAATCAGGGCTTCAAGAATACTCTTGCATGTCTTTTTAGTTAAAAAGAAAAAAAACCCAAGTTTTATTGTAGTTGCTGCTGCTTTCCTTTCAAAGGAGCAGGATAAAAAGAACTTGGATGGGGAAGGACAGATGCAAAGTGAAGCCCTGGATAACTCGTTGTTTTTGAGGGCCCTTGTTCTGTGCAAAGTAAGTAGGACACAGATTGAAGAGCAGAGAGACTTGAAGCACCCAAAGAATTTAGGGGAAATTTTGGATCTGCTTTGGGTTCCTAACTTCCTTGCTATGCTGCAAATTGTCCATAAAGCAGATGGAAATAGCTGAATTGTCCCCCAGAAACGAAGCAATAGGGCCAACTGAAGAATAGAAACAGTTTATTTTTTGAAGGCAGTGAAAAGTACTCTTTTTAAGAAAAAGACAGTTGATGTCACAAAGCAGCACAGCAACAATAAAAGCTCTTTTGGGCAAATATTGCAAAAGAAACGAAAAGGAGTCAAGCTCTCTATCCACGATGGCTTGCTGCAAACTGTAACTTCTGCAAAGCAAGAGTGACCCAGAAGTGAGTGAGCAGATGTCTGGTTTACTGAGGCAGAGAAATATCGCCCTGTTATTTTACAGGTGAGAATGTTCTGGCACTTAACAGCAGTATGACTTTTTGGTTTGTTTGGGTTTGGGGTTTTTTCCCCCCATTTAAAGCTGCAAGGATAGCGGCAGTGTTGCCTGTGGATGTCATTATTTCAGCGCCGGTACGCCGGTACCATTTGCATGTATGAAGGCTTTGGAGTTTCTGTGGTGTACAGATCCTCGCTGACTACCTGGCTGAGAAAGGAAATGTGAGTTTAATAGGTTTTGTACTTTTAAAAGCTGGATGGGCTGAAGATAAGTGTCTTGGCTCGGAGGACTTGTGGCTCGTGGGGATCTCACACATCCCTCCTGAGAGGGAGACATGATGGCGCATTGGTGCCTTTTAACTCAAACACAAGGTTGACTCTAACTTGAGTTTCTAGGATTGAAAATTGCCAGAAGCCTTTTTTTTTTTCCTGTTGTTGTTGTTTTCCTTTGGGCGTATGAAACAAGTTAGGGCTCTCTGCAAACAGACATGCATGTAACTTCTCTTAATCAGACAGCTGTCTTTATTGTATTTGGTTTCTCTTCATGACTGAGTAGTTTGTGTGCTGGTTTGGGTGGGTGGTAGGAAGAGAGGACACAGGAGGCCTGTGCTTGCTAAGGGAATGGCCCGTCCTGCTCTCAGTGCTGGCCTGTGGAGAAGCAGGACTCACCGTGAAGAAGCTGGAGGTTCTGTGGAGAAGCAGGACTTGCTGCTGCTTCTTGCTGCTGGCCTGTGCCTCGGGTCCCTGTGCAAATGCTTATGATTTTGGGTCTTGTGAACAGACTAACTTCACAATTTCCTGAATGCTTCAGTCTCTTGTTTATTCTTCCTTTTATTTATATTAATAGAAGTGCATGCAAGCACAGAACTGAGGCTTAAAGAAAGTTCAAGCCAATACTTGCATTTTTTTCTGAGATATTTTCACAGCTCTAATATTCAAGCACTGCTTTTGCTAATTAAGTTCTCTTAATTATATGATTTGCAAGATTAAAAGGCCACTGCCAATATAAACCACATATTGCCCCTAAACTGTTGAGATTATTAAATTGAATTTTTAAATTAATTTTTACTTGCCATGATTTGTATTCTGTTTGTTCTGTGCTATTTTAAGCTTGGATAATAAATATCATGTCAGTCTCGTATTCATTTGTGGACAATTCCAAGTTTTCAGTGCCACAGGGAAAGGGTTTGAAAGGCAACAGCACATTTTTTTTTGTTTTGCTTCAAAGAATTGTTTTCTTAATTCTGTTCGCCTTACGCTTTACAGAAGACTCTTATTTTTAAACAAAGTAGAAAATTGGGCTAAATATAAGTTGACAGCATCTCTTGAAATGATATTCTTGTTTATGACAGTGTAGAGGAGAGGCACAAAAAGTCAGAGGTCATTTTTTATATGCAGTAGATTCTCATATGCAAGAATGTCTGGATGTGTAAAGTGTCTGTACTAGACTGAGTCATCCCCTCTTCTCTGATGGGATTTCTCAGGGCTATTGCTGTAAAAACTGCTTGTGATAAGAAAATCTCCTTGGTAATGTGTTTTGCAACCCTCAAGTGTCCTGTCTGAACCACCTAACTCCCTGGTGATGGCCATAGCTCATCACAGATTACAGGTGGGTGACCTGGACATAGCGAGTAGGATCATTGGGCACAAGTAGGAGCTGAGCAACCACCGAAGGGTGACAGGGGAGTGTGTGCAGGCTGAGCTTGAGCTCGTTACGTGAGGATGGCAGAACTGTACTAACACAGAATTAGCACCTGTGTGACTGAGCAGAGACACTGGATACTCGACTGAGAGCATGTTTGGATGGAACTGGTGGGAGCCCATGAAGTTATAGCCACAGTGTGGCATCTGACAAAACATAAGGCATTTTGTTAGTTGTACTTTATTGGGCTGTCCCTGAAGTCAGCTGTGCCAACTCCTTCTGGAAATAAAGCCTATTTACAGTGAAAGAGCCGAATATACAGTTGTGCTTGTATAATATTACAGTGCATTTTTAGGGAGTAACCAGCTCTACAGGTGACATGACAGTGTGGCTGGGGGTTGAGAGTCCTTGTCCCAGGGAGGCAGTGAGCGCTGGTGCAGGGCCAAGGTGCACCAGCACCTGCTGGGAGGAGACAGGGCTCAATCCTGCCTATCTTCACCCCAAATGAAGTACTTTAGGGCCTTCTCTTTCACATTACCAGCTGAGAGATGCAGGGGCAAAGCAAAGTGCTGCATTCAGATATACAACATGTTCACAGAGGATAAACAACCCTTGTTGAAAGCAATGGTGTCCAGTGCAGGGAGCACTGCCTTGAGGTCAGGAGCATAAAGTATTAAAATAATTTCAGTTTGGGCTCCTGGGTGCTTGCTGTCTTAGGCAAACTGAGTAGCTGTGTAGGCTTCATGGTGAGCAGAAGCTTGCATAACAGCTAATTGTTAGTTTGTAGTGTAATGGAGGAAGGGTGAAACTCCTTGGCAAAGTTGTTTATTGCCTTTTTTGTCTACATTTCAAATACAACGCTATGAAGTGCTATAAGGAGCTCTATCAGCTTATCAAGTGGTTAAACCGATACAATAAACTCTACTGCTCTTACACTACTGAACTTTTCTTCCTGCCATCATGAAATTATTGGAAATACTGGTTGCATGTTCTAGTAAGTAGCTTATGGCGTTTGCTAATTGCATAGACACTTTTGCTCCATAAAATGTAGACTTTTTCAGTATCCAGGCTAGAATAGCCAGCCTTTAACACCCACCAGCTTTGGTAGGTACTTGTCAAGATGCAGTGGACTGCTTGCACAAGTAAACAGTAGGACTAAGAAAATATAATGCTCTCTGAAACACAGATGCTGTCTGTGGAGAATGGAGATCTGAAATCATTTTAAACAGCAACAGTAGTGCTGAGGAAGCAAAAACAGTTAATGTTTTTTGGTGTGGGAAAGTTAGCTATCCAAGCATCCTGAATTCAGAATTCATGGGAGAAAACTAAGATTCTGCACATTTACTGTTCTGGATGGATTTTAAGAGACTACAAGGTCCTTTGTCTCTCTCTTCTGGTTTGTTTCATGTATAAAGCAAACCTGAATGTTCTAAATAAAATGTGTTCAGCATATGCACAGCATCTTAGTATCGGGGAAGGAAGATTTTTTTCCTTGAAAGAAAGTGGTCCATGTTTTTGGCATCTGACAGAAACAAGATGTATTTAGCGAAGCTTGAAATGGCAGGGTTTGGGGCATGGAGAGAAGCTTTGTTTCATTTATGACTTCCTGAAAAACCACATTGGAAAAACCCACACCGTGCATGAGCACATGCAGAGGGATGACGGTGCAGACGTGCCATTGGCTTTAGACACTGTCTTGATAAGGACCTTTCTTAGAGCCAAGATCCAGTCGCTGTCAGAAAGCTGCCTCAGCTCTGCTGCTGTCCCAATTTATGACTTTTTTTTCCTCCGCTCTGCAGAAGATCTTGGATTGAGGGATTGTCCTGATGATCTGTTCAGTGTTCCAAAGGGGCTGATTAATCTGAAAAACCCAACAAGACAGCTGAAACTGCTGCCAAAAACTGTCATCCGTTCTGCTTTCTCAACTGCCAGCTTTCTGTGCCTTTGCTGCAGAGACAGGTCCACTCTTAAAGATGCAGCCTGACGTTTTCTAATGCAGCAGCAACAGGGTAAATGACAGGGGAGTCGTCTAGGGGCTCTGAGTTTTCCCTTTATTCTGTCACTTCCGAGTAGTGGTGTTTATCTTCTGAGGAAGCACCAAGCTCAGTACCACTGTTAATTCTCGTCTGTTGAATGTAATTAATCCAGTGCCAGAGAAGAGGGAAAGGTGGCTCTTGAAGGTCAACATGATGGAATTGGTATGGTTTGCTGCCTGTGCGTCTCGCATGACTTGTTCATGGCAATAAGGATGGCAAATTACTCCTGAACCGGACTTCCTATACAATGAATGTATGTGGCAGCATGGATGCCGATGCTATGCAAGAGAAAAGGAGGCTCCTTAGTCTTTGAAAGGAGAGATTTTGGGGCTCTGGAAGAGGCTACCCCTTGTCTGACCCATATACTGTCTTTAGGTAGGGCAGGGAGAGCCTTTGTCCCCCTCTTGTGGCAGAGCACAGGGGGACTGGAGTCAGCAGAACAGGTGGCAGATCCCCAGCCACACAGCAGTTGTGCCACCTCCACATTAAGGTCCTGGGTGTAGGCAAACAGCAGACCTGAGTGCCTTGCTGTGACTCCCTAAGGATACTGTTCAGCTGTGGGAGTGTAAGTGAAAAGGAAAAAAATAATTTAAGAGAAACCTGGATAAATGTAATCAAAAGCTTGAGGGAGAGTTTAATGGGACCATTAATAAATGACTCAGGCAGCCAATGGGGCATAGCCTTTGGTCTCATGCCTTGCCATACTCCAGAGGCACTTTGTAATGAACCCATAAAACGTGCCCCATCAAGCCTTAGCGCTTTAGCTGAAAACACTTCTGAATTTAATGTACGGTGGATGGCAAAGAGGTGCCTACAGGACAGTATCAAGGACAGCCAGTGGTGAGAAAACCTGTTTAGGGGATGGATTTATTTCGTTTTAAATAGGGAAATCATCAGGCATGTTCAGAATCTTTAAGAATGCCTGTGTCCTGAGTAAAGGAGAGGAACAACCTTCTGAACTTCAACTTGGCGGCAAAGCTCTGCGTTAACCCCCACCAGGTATGCAAGTAGTGAGAGGTGTAAATGTCTGCAAGAGTGTTTTGCTGTGTTAGCAACTGAAAACAGAGAATTGTAACAGCGATCATTACAGTTCTAGATCCTCTGATAGCATAGTACAGGGTGCTACAGAAGCCCCTAACTAAAGATTAAATTTGATTAAACACACCCCCAGCAAACTGGCTCTTGTGCCAATTAACTTGGAAATGCAGCAATGTTTTATTGCTTCAGGAACGAATGGTACTTATTGGCTTCTTATATAACAGTTTGACTTCCTCATCCAGTCAGAAAATTGAGCATCTGTCAGACCATCAACCCATAAATGTCTTCATTAGATCTGATAAACAGACCATGGCAAGCCAGAAAGTTGGAAGGTACCACCCTTCTGCCTGGGGGGCTGGACTCACTTAACAGGCTTAAAACGAGGGAGCTATGTAAAACAGGGAATCTGAGCAATACAGAAGAGCAGCTCTGGGACGTGCCCAGGTGCAGCACTGAAATAACCTCTCTTAGGGCCATAAGGGACTCTTCTCCATCCCTGTTACCAAACAAACAAAACCTTGGCAAGTAACCGGTTCAGGAAGCTGTCCCCAGACAAATTGTTGGGTGTGATCCCAATATAGTTGGGCTTGAGCCTGCTGACAGCTGAGCTCCCTCTGGAAAGCATGGGTTGTTGATCTGGAGTAGCTGTGTGACCCAAAGACAAGATTTTGTACCAGACTGAGTGGTGTTTGCTTGGAGACTCTTGTTGAGCCCTGCTGTTGCCTACTTCCAAGTATTCTGCTTTTGTGGTCCCACACAACAAGCCAGAAGCATCACCCGGCAAATCTTGCTTCTCCAGGCTAAGTTTGAGACGATCAGAGCCACACTCTTCTTGAATGCTTTACAGCCCTTTGACCTGACCTCAGTTCAATAAGGCTGGTGACATTAGCACAGAGCTGTTGACAGTGTTACAGTAAAAGATGGGAGTCCTTAATCACATGGGATACACGGATGTATTATTCTTGCGAAAAGCTCTACCAAGAATGGAGAAGACACAGGCAGATGAGTTTTGAAATGCTGTTACCGCTGACTCTTCTTTCAAAGTGACAAATCCTTTCTCATCTTCTACAGACTCTTACCTTACTCTGTGCTCTGATAAATCTTTCCCTTTAAATAAAGCTGCTGCTATTGCACAACCTTTGGTCTTGCAAAATGCAAAGCCATCTGTTACAACCTCAATTATATGTTAGAGGAGACAGAAACTTATTTGATGGACTGCAACAGCAGGCTTTACCTCTACTGTATGTCTGAGTGAAAACAGCCAACCTTTATGACAGAGGCCAGGTCAAGAATGAAGGGTTTTATCTATCAAAGTAAAATGAAGAGTGGGAAAACCTGAAAAGATTTTCAGTTGATGCCTAATGAAATCAGAACTGCTATGCATACTGAGATGTCTCTGTATATAGTGGTGCAAGCCTTTTTTTCCTATAGGTTTGCCAACATCACTTCAGAGCTGCTCTGCACTTTGAGCATGTGTCAGGTCATAGCCAGGACTTGATGATCTTTAGAGGTCTTTTCCAGCCTCAGTGATTTCCTTTGTGAAGGAAAACTCATATGGCAGCGATAGCCACTTGCACTGTTGCATATATATTCCTATTGAAACAGAATAGTTTCTGATGAGTTCATTCCTTGCGAACTCAACCTAAGCAGAATGAACTCGGTGCCATATGAGATAAAATCAGAACCCTGTAAACTTGTTAGGTTTTTATTGGGAGATGGGTGCTTGTAGATTTTCATCTTTGTAAAGCTGTAATCACATGATTATCTCCAAGTTTGTAATTCAGAAGAGTTTAAATAGGCTGCAGGAAAAAATCAAACAAAACAAATGGAAAAGGCCTATGAGAAACCCCCAACTGTAGCTTCAAATATATCCTCCTTTGTTTTCATTTCCCTGTGGGTAGTTTGGGCGATTCTCAGAATGCACAAACAAGATTTATTTTTGATGCTTGGGGTTGTTAATGAATCAGTTACCCTGCCAAAGTTCTTTAACAGCTGATACAGTTTTTTCCTTATCCAGTTGCAATTCCCTTGGGATTAAGAAGTCCAGGTGCCAGCTTTGTTGTTCCTTGGCCAAGCACTTGACTCCAAGGCCTTTTGCTCACAGGGAGCAAGTTGGCCAGACTTTGCCTCACTTGGGAAACCTTGGGCAGTATGTACTAACTGGAATAACACTGCTGTGGATGGTATTCTCCTTCTCTTCAAAATGAGATGAAAACCTAAGCTTATATCAATCAGTGAAGTTTTCCTTCCCCCATCCTGTCCAGCAGACTTGTACATGTTTGATTTGTCTTTGCCCAAGTCTGTTAGAGCAGAGGAAGGTTATTGCTTTGTATGAGGAAAGAATCTGCGACAAACCTGAATGTTCTTGGCTTAAATAAAAATAAAGAACTAGGTGAAAGCAGTAAATATTGGTAACTATGCCAATCTCTCCTAGTCTGCTTTTCTGCTACATTCTTGGTATACAATAGTAAGAGCTATTGCAGTGAGCACCGATGAAAGATGAGGGATTTAAAAGAGAGCTGTGATGGTTGTGTTGGATTGTTGCCTATATTTGGACTGTATTTATTATTCTACTTCTATTAAGGTGCTTAAGTTATTCAGAGTTTGGTTTAGACAAGAAATAAATATCTGAGCAGCTGTGACTACATGTCTGTTAGTGGTTAGTCATCACTACAACTCTTAAGAGTTGGATTTACCACCAAATTGTTAAAATTCCCACAAAGGGAGGACAGCACGATGAAAAAGTTGAGGGTTTTTCTTTTGCATTTGGCTGGAAATTTAACCTGCAGCTATCCCACAGGCCAAGAGAAGAGAGATCCTGACCTGGCATATAAGAATGAGCTATTTTAGGATTTTCCTTCCTTGCAAGAGCTATTTCCTGCAGCTCACCTGTCAGGGATCCAGGGGAAAATGCACAGAGAGCAGAAGATGATGTATCAGTGGTGCTTGGTGGTAAGAACAAGGAGGATTGCTGAAGTCCTGGCAGGGGGGGACCCTGGTTCCACCTTCGCTGCAGTAACCAGAATCCCTAAGCATTCAACATGACTTGGGTTGGGCTGTTGATCTGGAGAGGCAAGGGAAGGCTTGAACAGTGTTTGATTTTAACCCCAGACAGCCACTGCAAGGGAAAATTTTGCATGTACTAATTTATTCTTTTTAAAATACTACGAAAAAGAATCTCAGTATATTCTGTGATTCTGCCTGATGCAACATAGCACAGCTGCAATTTCTGTAATTCTCCTTTTTTTTTTTTTTAAAGCAGAAAACATCACCACTTTATCCCCCTCCTAAAACTGGAAGAAGGATAGTCACGGTAAAAAAGATGCCAGCATTCTTTGGCCAAACCGCCCAATGTTTTGGCCAAAAGCAAAAAGGCAACTCCTAACATCTCTTCTGACCCTTGTTGAAGGAAAGAAGAGCATTATTTTTCTGCTTAAACAAGTCCTGGAGCTAGGTTTCGCTTTAGCTCAGGACAGTATTACTCACTGTGTGGGGCAGGAAGGAGAAAAACATGGCAGTGAACTGTGGTTCTTGAAGTCCTCCCCTGAGCTGCCAGTAAGAGTTCTTCACAAATGGTTTGGTGAGGGAAGACCCATCCTGCAAGGAAGAAGCTAATTGGGACCATGGGCAAAATGGGATTTGGTTTCCTGCCCTGCCCCAGACAAGCTAGGTAACCTGGGGCATTTTACTTGTAGGTGAAGCTCTTGATGTCATGTCCTTGAGGTATCTAGGTTAAGTGCTGAAGTTACCTTACTGGGGAGCCACTCTCTGCACCATCTGCTGCTCTGTGCAGTTGGGCAGCAAGAGCTGTTGATGCGAACAGCTCTTCCCTCTGCCCTTCCTCCTCCTCAGCCTTACTCATGCTTGTGCAGGGAAGTTTACATCATGTATAAAACAACAAGGATGATAGAAATCCTTAAAAATTATATGGGCCACATATAGGTGTTTGTATGACTTGTATTCAGTGCCCAGTTGAAGAATGCTTATTTGAGATGATCTGTCCTCATTAGTGTTATAGGTCCTGCTAGCCTAGAGGACTAATAATTAGGGCTGCAACTACCAGCCGTTTGGAATAGGAAATTCTCAGGTAATGGGAAATAAAGCTTTGACTGAATCTTGTTGTCTGCCATTGCTAACGAAGCAACCAGATGAGAACTCTGATAATTTTTTGTCTGGTTCTTCAATGCTGGGAGCACTGCAGGCAGATGGGGTGAAGGGCTGGTATGTTTTGTGCCATTGACTGGAACAATCCAATTTGATCCCCAAATGGGTAGCTGATTTATTTTTTCAGGTGCTGAAAGGTCCTGTGGAGAAACTTGTGGCACTGGGGATGCATTTGTAATTTTTAGATGGGGTGATGGTATTAGATAGTTTAGATCATTTGATGTTAAAGGTCATTTTGGCTTTCTGATTTCATTTTGAGCCTGTTCTCATCACCCACCAGAACTTGGCAAATGTGAAATGTTAGCATGAAAGATTAGTAAAGCCCTGCAATATTTAGCACCAGATCATTGCAAATAATCAAATCTCTTATTAATAGATCCATTTTTGCTAACTGGGTTGTCTATTAGGGTGATGTGTTTGAAGACACATGTTTCTTGCTTCAGTTAATCTGCTGTTTCTGATGGCACTGTGTGAAGGTTAGGAAACAGTTTCTGCCCAGAAATTCCATGGCTGATACTTTTGGCAGACTCAAACCATTGGGATGAATTTCCCATATCAAGTATCTGCACTTCTTGTTAAACCCAGCAGTGTTTCTTTGAGACCTTGACTTTCAGTCTGGGAATTATTGTGTAGCCATGGCCCTGAGGAATTGCTTGCTGGGTATATTACATGCCATAAAAATATATTGAATGCTCTTTTAAGTAAATTAGGTTTTAGGCTTTTCCAGCAGGATATCCAGAAGTAGCTAATCCTCGAGAATGTCAGTCTTGTCCTTTTTATTCCAGCTAATAAAAAACCCCAAGCAAAACTAACCCATCAAACAACAACACACCAAAAGACCCCAAAAGCAGCTCAAGTTATTAAGTAAAATTTTTGAAGTCTGTTTTGACACTGAGGTCCCATGACGACAAAGATACAGTATTTGTGTACGTATACAGTGAGCTGAATTTCATCACTCAGGTTTCTTAAGAAGTAAAAAATGCAATAGTTTAATAATTTCCGAGCTTCTGCAGTCCTGATTATGCAACCATAGAGCTTCCCCCCCCCTTTTTGTAAATAACTAAATATTTGTGCTGTGGTAGTACTGAGGAGGCACGAGCTGCGTTCCAACCACAAAGCAAGGTGTAGTTCCTGCCCTGACTTGTAGATGTTTTTCTGATGAAATCCTTTGCTAGTGATAAGCCTTCTGTGTTCTTCTGATCCCTCATAATGGAATGACTATAAATAATAATAAAAAAGTATCTGTAAACCTTTGCAGCAGAGTGCTTCAGCTGCCCAAGGAAAGGAAACCCCAGCTTTGCCTGCACCCTGTGAATTGTACCAGGCAGGGATGCACTTTGAGTTAACTAGACCCAGCCTGGCTTTTCTGAAGGGAGAGATGTGGAGGGTTTTTGAACTCAGTAGTAGTCAGTGAGCTGGTTTGCCAGTGCTGTCACTCCTGTGCTAATATATCTGAAGTGTCCGACTTCTCCAAAGCTAGAAAATGTTACTCAAGTTCAAACCATCATCTGCTAAATACCTTGTGATTTGTTAGAAATTGCTCCATTGCTCAAAACACTCTCCTCCAACCTGTACAACGTGGAATTCCAGGTTTGTTTTTCTTTGTTGGCACACTGGAAGCCAGATGAGTGCAGTTGTGAATGGGATGTGGAAAAATGCCCAACTCCATGACTCAAGCACTCGCAGTTAGGAGATCCTGGCAGTATCACATGCAGCTTGCCCTGCGTTTTGATAAGTTCTCCCAAACTAAGCAGCAAAGTACCTTAAACTTGTGCAATCCTTCTCCTAATCCATGCATGAATACATCCCTGGTGTTTACATAACATTTACTGTGCGGCAAGTGCAGAACAGCCACGGTTCAGTTCACACTGTCATACAGTGGTGTCACCACTAAGTGACAGCTTACTAGCCATGCCTCTTGGTTTGAGCAAAGAAAACTCAAAATAGGAGAACTCCGTTGTCAGTTGCCTCTACCTGAGGCTCTGTTTGTGCTTTTCTACCCCTAAATTGAATCTCATGGGGAAAAACTATGAGCAATGGGCATTTGGGGGATGAAATGTAGTTCTTCCAGCATTGCAGACCTGAGAACAAGGAGATGATTCAGCTCGCTCTTCTTAGCAGGTAGCTGCAGTGAGGTCTGTCTGTTGTTACATTGGTTTTTGTTTCCCCTTCTGGTTAAGATCCATGTTACTTGCTCCCTATGAAGTCTAGGAGCAAATAAAAGGGTTATGGAAATCGAAAGGTTTTCTTGAAGTTAAAATCCTAACCTTTCTTTTATCAAAATGTCCAGCAAAACAGCAATGGAAAGTAACATACAGAAGGGGGATGGTTGGTGCTGTTGGTTTTTATCTCAATTTCCTTAAAACTAATTATAACAAAACAAATCTGAAAAGTTACAGTGAAATTGGTTGCCTTACCATGAGTTCAAATAGCTTTGGAAATTGTAATATGAAAAAAAAAGCACTGAGCTTTCAAGTGCACTATATTTAAGATCTACCATCTTCATTTTTGTTGAAAGTGTTTTCTTGCTTCTCTGAAGAAAGATCCACTCTGCAGTACAGTGTGATGGCTAGAAATATGCTTAGAAATTCAACATTTATCAAACCCTTGAACCTAGATCCTTAGTGAGGATGTGGAGGTGCATCCCAGCACAGTGGGTGAGATGGGAGCTGTAAATATACTGGTACCTGAAGGAAGGAGCTGAATCTCCTTTGAACTGTCTTTTCTTTTTTACTACTGTACTTGATTTACTGATTTTTCTAGTAAAGTTAGTTCATGTTTTGTTTAGTTCTGCATTTCATAGAATGGCTGGGTTGGAAGGGACCTTAAAATCATCTAGTTCCAACCCCTCTCCATAGGCAGGAACACCTTCACTAGATCAGGTTACTCAGGGCCCCATCCAACCTGGCCTTGAACACTTCCAGGAATGGAGCAGCCACAACTTCCTTGGGCAACCTGTTCCACCATCTCAGCACCCTCACAGGAAAGAATTTTTTCCTAATATCCAACCTCAGTCTTCCCTCTTCAAGTCTGTTACCCTTTCCCCTTGTTCCTTTGCTATGCACCTGTGTAAAAGGCCCTTCCCCAGCTTTCTCATAGCCCACTTCAGATATTGGAAAGCTGCTGAAAGGTTACCTGGGAGTCTCCTCTTCTCCAGGCTGAATAACCTCAACTTGCCTAGTCTGTCCTCATAGAGGAGGTGCTTCAGTCTTCTGATTTGAGTTGCTCTCCTCTGGACACATTCCAGGAGCTCTATGTCCTCCTTATGTTGAGGACTCCAGAACTGGACACAGTACTCCAGATGGAGTCTCGCAAGTGCAGAGTAGAGGGGGAGAATCACCTCCCTTGACTGACTGCCAATATTTTGATGCAGCCTGGGACACAGTTGGCTTTCTGGGCTGCAAGCACACACTGATGGCTCCTGTTAAACTTCTAGTCTACCAGCACCCTCAAGACCTACTCCTCAGGCTTATCCTCAATCCTTTCCTCCCAATCCGTATTCATGTATGAGATTGCCTTGACCCAGATGCAGAACCTTGCCCTTATTGAACTCCATGTAGTTTGCATGAGCCCACTTCTTGAGCCTAGCAAGGTACCTCTGGATGGTCTCCATTCCCTCCAGTGTGTTGACTTCACCACACAACTTGGTGTCATCAGCAAACTGGCTGAGGGTACATTTGTTTCCACTGTCCATGTCGCCAACAAAGATGTTAGACAGAACTGGTCCAAGTACTGACCCTTGAAGAACACCCCTCATCACACCTCTTTCTTTGGACACTGAGCCATTGATCACAACTCTGGGTGTGACTATCCAGCCAGCTCCTTGTCTAACGAGTGGTCCATCCATCAAATCCATATTGTTCCAGTTTAGAGATCAGAATGTTGTGTGGGACAGTGTTGAATGCTTTGAACAGGGCTAGGTAGATGATGTCCGTTCCTCTGTCATTATTCACCAAGGCTATGACCCCATCGTCAAAGGCCACCAAGTTGCTCAGGTTGCCACCAATCACCCCTTTATTGTCTGCTTGCCTTAGCAGAGCCTTTAGGAGGATCTCCATGATCTTGCCAGGCATAGAGGTGAAACTAACTGGTCTGTAGTTCCCTGGCTTATCTTTACCTCCAGTTGTGAAAATGGAGGTTACATTTCCCCTTTTCCAGTCAGTTAATGCCTGAGCAGTTTTTCAGATAGAAAGTAAAAGATACATTCCATATTTTCATTGAGTTAGAGAAATCTCTCAAGGTTTTAAAACTCTTTTGGTTAAAACTGTCAAAATAGTTTCCCAGCAACATGGTACAACAATGAATAAGCAGGGAAGTGCTCCTTGAGAAGCTGTTCCAATGCTTTTGTGTCACAGCAGGGATGGCACGAGCTGCTTCAGCTAACTGCTCATGAAACAAATCTTGTACAACCACAAAGAAAGCTTTTTCCTTGCCAGCCAAATGATTGCAAATACACTTTAATCCTTGTCTCTGTAGTGGTCCTCTGAATACTGTAAGTGTTCAAAACTGGTTATGTTAAAAATTAAGCAGAAAAGGGGACTTTCCTAAATACAATGTTGATTTTGTGAAAGGAGGCAAAACTTCTCTTTGTCAGGGCGGAAGTAAAACTTTCCTTAACCAATGAAATGGATCTTCTCTTCCCCCAGTTTTTCTCCACCATTGTGGAGAAGTGATTCTATAAATACAACCTGTTTTTCTGTGTGCAGCCAGTGTTGGGCTGTGATGGTGTCAGGATACAGCTTTTTTCTTTTCTTTTTACTTTAGTATTTAAAAAATCCCCCTCAATTTAAAAGAACCTCTCATTTTAAGTCTAGCAAGCAAAAATATTGTTGCACGTCCTTTACAAACCAAATGAGCTTTCACAAGACTGCGTGACTTTAGGCTGTGCAGGAGGTATATGTACAACCCTGAGAAAAGGGATTTCTGAACATTAGTGTGAGCAGATGAAAAGCCTGGTAGACATTGGGCATCATGTAGGATTGTGGCCAAGCAATGGCAGGGTGGTTGGGTTTGACAACTAACAATGTTGTAAAGCTTTGACAGAATAAGAACTTACATGTAGTGTCAATCACCCTCCGCATGCCACTTCCAATTTGTCTTGCTCTAAGAGGACATCCGTCCCCATTGGCATCTGAAATACAGCTGTCAATGTCACTGCACCAAGGACAGACAGCATGGAAGGATCAGAACATGGGGTGTTACACGCAGCTTTTTTGTTGCCTATGAATAGCGCAAGATGGAAAAGGGAGAGAGGTGGCTCAGAGACATTGTCTACTCTGAAGGATAACCTTAAAGTTAAACTATTTAAAAAGAAAATGTATTTGAAAACATCAAGTTAGGAAGTTAAGGAGCGATGCTCAACGCTTACATCGAAACTGAGGTATACGTGAATTGTCAATGTATACATCCTGCATGCCTGGAATGAAAAAATGTTAAACAGAGATGTTAAGAGATAGGCAAAGAAAAGAGTGTGTGTGGGGGGTTTGAATGTATTTTTCTTTTCTAAATGTGTTATTTAAGGTTTCCTTGGTTCGGTTCCTTCCCACATTGGACAGTTTAGGTGTTTCTCTCTCCTTTCTGCAAATCTTCGTTCAATGGTATTCTAGATCAAAGCAAACTTTAAAAAAGGATTAAGGATGTATTTTGAAGCAGAAACCATTTGAAAGCTGATGGTGTGACCGATCTCTTGGCTGACATATACCCTTATGATTGTTGCTTAACAGAAATTGCAAGGGAGCATTTAGAGTACTGTGATCCCTAATTTCTTAGATTTTGTGTTTGGCTCATGCTAGACTAATTAACAAACCCTGAGCAAGTTAGCAGCTTGAAGTACATTCATGCAGAGACTGGGAGGGATCTGTATAGGACCACTAAGTCACTCAGCACCACTGATAAAGGAAAGACGGCAGTGTTGCCAAACCTGCCTGAGGTCTCTGCAAAACTAAAGAGCTCAGCTACTCAGTCTGAGGCTGCTGTGACTGTGTCCCCTCCAGCTGCAGTGACTCCGTGTCCTCATTTGCACAACTGTCTTCAGTGCATGCAAAGTCCTACCAGCCTTCCAGTACTTGAAAGGTGTCTACAGGAAAGACAGAGAGGGATTCTTATGAGGGTTTCTGGTGATAGGAAAAGGATTAATGGTTTCAAGCTTAAAGAAGGGAGATATTGGGAAGAAATTCCTCCTTGTGAGGGTGCTGAGTCACTGGAACAAGTTGCCCAAGGAGGTTGTGTATGCCCCCTTCCTACGAGTGTTCAAGGCCAAGTTGCTTGGGGCTCTGGTCAGCCTGGTGTGGTGAGAGGTGTTGCTGCCCATGGCAGGGGTGTTGGAACTAGGTGATCTCTGAGGTCCCTTCTAACCTAAGCTAGTCTATGATTCTGTCTTGCAACCTGCATGTGGTTGCTTACAGAGTTTGAGAGTTGGGTGTGTACATTGTCTGCATGTGTGAGTTCTTAATGGCATTTTGATGAAAAAGCTGTACATAGTAGGGAAGAAAGGCTGTGTTTGCAAGTCTGCCTGTGCAACAGTTGTATTTAATTTCTGTTTTAAACTTCTGCAAAGCAGAAGGGGGTTTGTGGTGACAGGATAGTGGCTGGAACTGATAGGATGAGGGGTAATGCTTTAAACTGAAAGAGCAGAGATTTACACTGCATGTAAGGAAGCAGCTCTTCATTGCAAAGGAAGTTGTGGATGCTTTTCACACAGGTTGTCAAAGGTAGTTGTGTTGAAAGTCAGTTTGGATGGGTCTTTGAGCAACCTGGCCTAGCAGGAGATGTCCCTGCCCATGGCAGGGAGTTGGAACGAGTTGGTGTCTAAGGTTCCTTTCAACCCAAACCATTTGATGATTCTATATTACCAGCTTCTGACTGACAGAGCAGTCTGAACTAGTTCTCCATCCTCTTGCTCCACCCCCTTTTGTGAGTGTTGTGTTTATCATATTTGTATTGGGGGGTATGCAAGTTGCTCTCTGTCTGCGTCTGCTAGGAGTAAGATAGTTCAGCTGTGCCCCAGGGCACAGTCTGAGTAGTGTGGTAGTGACAACTGCTAGTGGAAAGAATGACTGTGCATGTACATCTGGGGCCAGTGTGCTGTAGCATAGGAGGCTGTGCTTCTGCAAGGCTCTCACAAATGAAGTGACTGGTGAAAAGAGGGAGGAATTTATGGGTCTGAACTGTAAATCAATTCTGTGTAGTTTTGGATTGCTGCAAGAAAGTAAGCCTGGATGCCCATTGCTGATCTTACTCCTCTTCTTAAACTTTAAAGTTTACTGCTCATTTATGATCCTGTTATGGTGAGAGAAATAGATAACAATGAGGCCATCCAGGGTTGCTGCCACGTACAAAACCATGACTGTATTTGACATGATCTGAACATACTTGAGAGGAAGGTGGGTGTAGCAGTGTGAGACTACTCCAAAACGCACATTTACAGTGTATCCTTCTAGCTGCCTACTTGTCACTTTGCCCTCAGTTATGTGAACGGCCATAGTAAAAACATGTGCAAAGTGTGTCATCTGTGTGTGTGGATGAGCTCAACTGTGAAAACTGTTTTCATTCTTTTTACTTTGTTTTGAACACTTAGTGATGTGACCAGAATCCTATTGTTGCACAGGCAAAGTTCCAAAGAATGATCAGCTTGCCTCCTATTTTCAATTGCAGTTTTACGAACTGTAATAAAAGAGTACCCAGACGATGCTCTGGGCACTGTGGAGGATTTTATTTTAAAAATACATTCATAAACAAATGGCTTCATCAACCACCTCATAGCAGATATAAATATAGCAAGGTTTATAGCTCTTGACTTAGCAACAATAATATCAGTTGCTATCTACGAACAGACTATTTACATATATACACATCCCAAATACCCTGCTCTTTTCCGTCTGAATCCCACATAGTGTAGCAACTCTGTCCTCCTCATAGGTCCTCCACAGTGAAAGGAGAGAGGCTTTGTGGTGAGCTAGGAGAGCTAAATCCTGGTCTGGATTGACTTGGTGGACAGATATTGCACAGACCGTGAGCTCTAAGAGAATTTGTTATGAAAATGCAGTTACCAGGGAAAGAACCATGTGCTGGGCAGGAACAGGCTGTGTTAACTCCCTGAATCTAACAAATTGCTTTTTTGCCTTGTTTATGGAACAATAGAGTGAAAAGACGTATGAATTCCAGTAGGAATAGGCACACCAGCTATATTTGTTGTTCTGAGATTGCTGAAGGAAGCTAAGGCTGCCTAAGAAATGGAATTGAACTAGAATGTTTAGCATTATCATCCAGAAATGCAACTTCTCCTGCTCCCACAAAGTATGGGATGTGCTTGTG
Organism: Upupa epops; assembly: GCA_013397515.1. Classification (NCBI taxonomy): domain Eukaryota; kingdom Metazoa; phylum Chordata; class Aves; order Bucerotiformes; family Upupidae; genus Upupa; species Upupa epops. Next base: position 1,583,426 of record VZRI01007808.1, on the reverse strand, counting down.
ACTGTTGCCTTTTTCCAAGGTTGCCTATTGCCCCAGTTGTCTCCTGTCTGGGGTCTGCAACTTGCTCAGAAAATTTCTAGAAGGCTCTTAAACTTTTCTGCTTTGGAAATGCTAGAATAAAATAAAAGAGAAGTCAGAAGTGGCATGTGGTCTATGGCTGTGGTGTACACTGCTAACAATGGTCAAATCTTCATTCTGTAGTGGTTTAATAACACTAGAGAAACTAAATATACTGGGTCACAAGCTAAAATGAAGAACAAATAGCCTTATTGATGGAATAATCACATACAAAAGTTTTTTCTCCAGAAAGGGTAAATCTGGTTAAGGATGGTCTATGTGCTTTTTGATCTGATGTCTTCTAGTCTCTTCTGGTCCCTTTTATACCATTAACTCTTAAGCAACGAATTCAATATTTTGCTCAAGTGGTGGGATCCTGTAGATCCCAGCTTTGGAATAAAAAATGAGTGTCTGATTTAAAAGAAAAACCAGTGACAGTAACAATCTGCTCTTAACCCTGGAAGTGAAAATAGAGACATTCAAGCAACATGCTTCTCTGCCACAGACAATGGGGTTACCTTTTGACCAAGATTTCTAGTCAGTCAGCTGACTGGGGAGTACTAACTTTTCAGTAAGTTTCTGGGGAGCCCTTGGGACTGGGAAGTTCATTGCAGCTTTTTGCAAACTCAGGAAGAGCTGTTACTGGGAACATAGCTAATGCTGGTTCCATTCCTGATGATGACGTTGACCTCACAGGTTTTCCCTTACCCCTGTGGGTGTTAGGGTGTGAAGCGCAGTCCCTTTCTGCCCACGCTGGGTGCCTGGATGCCTCTGTGCTGCAGTGGGCTGCAGTGTTGGATCAGAGCCAGAGAGAGCCGCAAGCAGTGCACAACGTGTGGCCTCCCTGTCTCCAACTGCTAGTTTGGGCAGAGTCCCTCTGCCCGGCACAGAGCTAGTCTGCACACGCACCCGCGCACTACGCAGCACGAGTCGGGAATGCAAACCTAGCATTCACAAGGGAGGTTTCTTCCTGCAGTCAAAATGGTTGAAACTGCTTTCAGCTAAGCACAGCAACTGCTTTGGATGGCCAAGGAAGTCACATCTGTGCAAGTCCCTGGCCTCTTCAGAAGGAGACACTGAAGTGTTTTAGGGTGGACAGAGATAATCAAAGACAGGCAGGCCCCTGGCAGGTGCCAGGGAGTTTCAGTAGCTGTCACTGCTTTTCTTTTTCTGTTTTTTCTAAAGTGTTTGCAAAATGTGGAAAAATGCAGCAGGTCCAGAAAAACTGGAAATGTTTGGTGCAATTATTCAGAGCAACCACTTAGCATAGACAAACTTGCCATATGAAACCTCTGCCTAGAAAGCGCTGCAAATGCAGCAAGTAAATAATAAGAAAAAATATTTTCTTTAAAAACAATAATTGTTAATACCCTGTAAGAGAAACCAGAATTCAGGTATAAGCCTGGTTTAAGGTATAGCAGTTAAGGAATAGCATACTTAAGGTTTAAGCATGGGAGGCAGTTTCTTTATGAAGAATGCAGAGATTCATAGAGAGCAGAGTTCCACTGAATGGAGGGAAAGTGGAGATGAGCTACATGGGATGCTCCTCCAGATTCACATATATTGTCTGGAAAATTTGTAATCATGCCCTGTACAGCGCTTAGATGTGTTGTTTAGTCCATCACACAGCAATGCAGAACAAGTTTGTTGAAACAGCTATAGAAACACCTGCAGCACAGCACCACTCCTCTGGAATTCCTTCAAATTCTAGAATAACACAGTTTCCAGCTTTTTGGCAACTGTAAAATTGTTGACGCTTCTTCATGCTTCCTATCCCTAGAGCATCAGGCCTAATATTCTAATAAATTTTGCCTGGTCAGGCACAATAATCAAAGTCAATGACTATTGCTTTTGCATAGAGGGGCCCTGAGACCTCATGTAAATATGGTATTTGACCAGTTACTGCCTTTTGCACTCGAGGAACAACCAGTTGACAATGCAGAGCGACACTCGGGAGACATTTTGACATCATGCAAACTCAGTATTTATTGGCTTCCTCCACAATAGGGCACAAACTGCCTCCTGTATCCTCCTCAGGTCAATCCTAAATGCAGTGTTGGGGGAACCAGTTAAATCTGTCAGTTTATTGCAGAAAATTGTGTGCATGTGTGTGTGTACTCTATTAACAATCATCAGAACTTCTTTCAAGGTTCTTCTTAGCAAGGGCAACTGCCACTGGCATTTTGGCTCTCCTTCAAACCAGTCTTGTCAGCAAGAAAAACCATATGAACTTGGAGATTGAAATCAGTTGCCCCAGGGTACCAGGTCCGGTTTCGTTTTAACAATAAAAGAATCTGATGCCTTTTAGCAGGTAGGTAGTTATTGCCTAGATGAAGGAAGAGCTGTAATAGTAAATCTAGAATTGCATTCAGATGTGACATCAGCTGATATATAAATACTGTATGTTTTGCCATATCCACCCACTCTTTCTATATACAGGGAAATCTGAACCAAGGGAAAAGTCAAATGTTGAGCTGGCTCCCCCAACTCCACAATTACATGCTAGTAATCCTGAACTTCCTCTGCATTTACAGGTAGCTAGAGGGGCCTGAATCCTAATGCTGTGCTCAATTTCACACACTGTTTACATTAATCTACAAAAGCTTGAGCGTGTCTGTGTTTCCAGACACAGATGACTGGAGGACAAAGTAAATGTATGAAAGTTCCTGGGAAATGACTGTCATGGAAAGGCTCTCCTTTGTAGACTGAGTTGTAGTTGTTATGCCCTGATCTCTTGTGGTCAAGGAATTCACTGGAGCTAAACATTTGTGGATTGATTCCTACTAAAATTAGAGATGAGAGGCTTAAATAAAGTATTGATCAATGGGTGTGCATTACTTCTTACAAAGACGTGCAGAATAAGCAAATCTAGCCTCGGCAAAGGAGTAAATCATGGTTTACTTAGTATCTGAACATCTCCTAATTGTGCCAGGTACACCATGACAGGTGCAATGACTTCTGAATTTTATCCAGTTAGTTCCTTAATGTTGTCACCACCACTAACCATTAGTGAACCAGAGGGGACCTGTGAAGGTGGTATCCTTGTCCTCAAGACTGGTTCCTCAGCAGTTCTTTGCCAAGTACATTACTTCTTTTGGTTTTGCTTGCTGTAACTTATCTTTGCGACTCTGAAAATGAACCTGGTCAGTCTTTTTCTGAGTGCAGTCATAGCTTGTTGATCTGGAAGAGAGCTGTTAGCAGTGTTAATTGCAATCTGAGCACTGTTTCAGAGCCCCAGCAGGATAGAGCCTTCTCAATGGGTATGGGAGCAGCTGTTGGCGCTGGCTCTAATTGCTGCCCTGTACTCTTGATAAAATGGAGTAGGGGGAGGAAAGCCCTGCTGGGCTACAGCTTAACAGCTCCCCTTTATGAATAATCTTCCCAAAGGTGATGCTCATTCTTCTAGTCAAGCACAGTGGAATTATTCTCACCCATGCAGCTTAATCAGCAAGAAGTGCATTTGGTGTATTGTTGGGAAGGAAACTGCTCTCTACTATTGAGCACTGGCTGGTTGTAGCTGCCAAGATAAATAAACAATTAGGCTTGTAGATCTAAACGTCTTGGATTGCTGTCTGTATCCAGTCTTAGTATCAGAACTAAGTGGAATTCTTACTTTTCAGTCATCTCCTGCTTCCAAAATGTAGTTTGTCTCTCTTTTTCAACCAAGTAAACTGAAAACTCAGGACATGGATTCATGTAGTTGCTGACACCAGTGCACTCCAACCTGTGGGGAAAGCTTTTTTCTTTCCTATTGTGCTCTTTAGAGCTGCATGTTGCTCTCTTCCATGAGCACAGGGATATAATAGCAATGCTAGTACTTGCCCATGTTTGTGCATTAGTGTGGTGTGCAAGACTCTGGAGGAAAATTATATTACATATTGGGAGCAAAAGTGGAAATTAAGAAATGTTACTACTTATAACCAGAAGACCTATAAGCAGTTATTTTGACATAATTAAAATGCTCTGAGATACTGTTTTAATTTCATTCATTCCCAACTCAATTTAAAACAGCTTCAGAAAGAAAAATCTGTCACAAAAAGGAAAAAGCTGTCAAAGTTTGTCCGAAAATGATAAATACATATACTTGATTGTGGAAATGTTTTCGCTGGATAAAAAAATTCTCCTAATTCAGTTAGAGATTTAATCCTATGGGCAATTTACCACTTCGATGAAGTAGTGTTATCTACATATCTTGAAACAGTTTCACCATCCATCTCTTATCTATGTGGGTTAATATTTCTTGATGAAATTGCTTTGTCTTTCTTGTGTCTTCAAATTGATAGCAAGCTGATCCTTTACTCAACCTACTCCCTTTTGATCTGATGCTCCATTTGTCTCAGTCATAGAAAATGTTGCTCAACAGGATATCACTCCCTTTGACCTTTTCCTGGGATATGTGGTCCCATGTGATGCGGTACCACACGTGCCTTAAAGTAAGAGTTTGCAATCTTGCAGATTGAGCAAGGTATAACTGGGATGCTTTAATCTTTGTACAGCTTTAAGCAATCCAGACAGAGATGACATTACTTCAGTACTGGCTTGCATGCATTGGCTTCACTGTGGTTGGTAGGATCCATTGAAAAATTCTAACTATGTGTTCAGTGGAAAATCTTCAGAAGGAAAAATAAAAAAGAAACCCCCAAAAACCCCAAACAGTGGTGTTTTCTCCAATGACATAAAGCTCCCTCATTTTGTATCCAAACAAATAAATCAATGATTTGAAATTTTTCAGTACAAAACTAAGTATGAAGCGGGGGACAACTCTACTGTTTTGTTTACTCTTTCAAAAATCTATTTAGAGTGCTTGTATAGCTAATCTTCTTTGCCTTTGGGAACTCTTTTTTAAAAAGTCAGCACATACATGCTTCAATTTATTTGATTGTTGAATTAGGAAAATGGCCAGCCAGAAGTTTGCTGAGGAATGGAGCTAGATCTTCCAGATATGTGCCAGGCTCATGATAAAAAACAGAGTCCAGAGGTTTGTAGAAGACAGTTCATCCTTCTCTCAGTTTGCCAGTAATTACCAAGCATTCAGCAACAGATATTATATTATTTCCATTTGACCTTGTTGTTTAAGTAAAATAATTGCCTCATCAATTGACATTGAACTGATTTGACAGAGGATCTGCTGTGACCAAGAGTCTGGATTCAGAATGTGTTGTAACCAGCCAGAAACACTGGTCCCAGAAGTTTTGAAGGCATTTTTTTTTTCCACAGGTATTTTAAATTTTCCCCTCTCAGTACAGTTTTTCAGCTGGCTGCAGGAAGTAATTTAGTATAGGATAGGTAAAAATGCAGGCTGAGAATGTGATTTAATATACCTGACAGGTTTTTTTTCACTTGCTATTTATCAACCTAAAAGCTCGAGCAAATAGGGATGCAACCTGTAAAGTTGTTGAATAATTTTAGTGAGCTGAACCACATATTTAGCCTGAGGAGGAAAAAGTAGTTAATTTTATATCTAAATACAAAAAAGGACCCTCCTTTTTCCTGAAGGCAATTTCAAGCTGTTATCCAAGAATGAAAATTGATAATTGTTATAGCTGTACTCAGTTGATCTTAATTTTAGTGAAGCTTCAGGCTAGCAAATATGAAAATATCCTCTTCCTGGCTGATAAACTGGTTAAATGCATTGGTGCAGGATTCTGATGAAGTAGCAATAGTTAATATTTGTTGCTTAGCAAAGAGGAGTTATAATTCTGGCTGTGGAACTTATCCAAATAGAGAGGGAGAAAAAACTCATTCATTCAGCAGAGTATGAGGTGATGGTGTTTTTTTATATACACAGACACACACAAACATTGTTAGACAGCATAAAACACTCTCATAGCAAATTTTTTTCTCTCCCTGCAGTTAAGATGAACATTAGCAGGTTCCAGTGCCTATGCCCAGACCTCATCCAATTCAAAATTCCAAGGCAGTCTTTCCCACTGAATAGAATCTTTAATCATGTCAATGCAATACTTAAAGGCACTTCCTACATATTTCTATATCTCACCTGTATTAGGGGCAGGAAGCTATGTGGAAAAGATCTTAAAGATGGGTGAGTTACTCTGTGCTCAAAACATAAATGGGGATGCAGGGCCTTCATATCTGTGCCCAGCCCCAGTACAGGTCACTGAATAAAAGGCTCCATCTCTAAAAGTAGGATTGTGATGGCTACCCGCACACCAGGCACTTACAAATCATTGTTAACTATTGTACAAGGATATAATTTTCCCTGAATGTAGTCATCAAAATGTGTGGTTGTGGCACCAGATGGGAGACAGCTCTGAGTTCTCTCAAACTTAATTTGTAAGTGTTTGTGTCTCATCTTCAGAAAGGCATTTATTTCTTATTTTCTTCCTCCCATGCTTTATATGGCCAGCACTGTGTTCTCTGCAATACCTCGGGAAACACTGGGTTTGGATCATCTTGAAAGCAGTTTTGATAAGCATTTGAGCTTTAGGCATCAAAAAGACACTTTCCTGCTTTTCATTACTAGTTCTGGTCCTTACTGCCATCTGTGCTCCATTACTCAGCATAAATAGGAGAACAAGTAGTTGGACATTGCTGTGAAGTAAGAGTATAGGAGGCTTAATGCAGGTGAAGAAAAAGAATGTGGCAACATCTGTGCTCATGATTATATGGTTCTTTAGTTCTAATATATATTTTCCCGTGGTGTCAGGACTAGATGTGTTTAAAGTTAGATCAGTTCATAACAAGCCAGTATCTATTTTGTCACGTCCACACTGTAGATGTGAAAGGCATTGTGGATAATTTTGTCCAGCTCTCTGAGCTTGAAGGCATTGCACCATTTAGGTTTTCCCTAGAAAATATAATTTTAAAATGAATTAGGGCTTTTTTCTTTTCCTCCTGGTGATCCTTTAATATTCCCATCCGAAACTCTGCAAAGATATTGGAAATTCTGTTTCATTACAGGATTAGGAGTATTAGTTAAATGGATGCTGAGAAGTTAGAGGAACACGTTCTGGAAGTCAGTCAAGCAGAGTACTGGATCCTTTGTGGGAATATTTAACCTTAAAAGTTATTTCTCCAGTTACCTGCTCAGGAGGCAGCATAGCTCTCCAGCTGTGTGTACAACATTAGTTAACAGAGATGGTTTCATTCATTAAAATGCAAGTCTTTGCATTGAGATTTCAGATCATCTTAAAGCAGACTGGTTGACGTCCATAGTCTTCCATTCCAAGACAATTGTGTTTTCTGCTGCATACAGGTATTTGTTGTTTATACTATGCTTATACTATGGGTGAAAAAAATTAAGCAACTTCTGACTATTTCAGCGACTTGAATACAGCTGTGATGAAAACCAAGCCATTCTGGATTCATTTTAGGGCACAAAACTTTTTATGAAATAAATATGAATTTTATTAAAGGGCTTAAATAGTTCAACCATCTGGTGTGCATCTTCTAGCAGTACGTGTTTGCTTTATTTGAATTTATGTAACACTGCTGCTAACAAAGATTGAAATCAGAAATGAACCTTGAAATGCAGCACAAAATGCTCCAGCATTAACAGTGTTCACATAGTGAGTACAGGGTAGTCATTTGAAACACAAGCAGTCCACACTCCTAGCTCAGCCTGGAGGAAGTAAAAGCAGAAAATTAGGGACATGTTGAGATAATATGGTGATAACTGGATAGAGAGGCAAAGGTGCCAGTTCAGCAGTGTGCCACGCTTTGATTGCGATTATGCACGATTATGCAAGCTGGTAAGACTAGAAGTCATACTCAAAGAAGAAGAGCAGGTGAGAAGATAAAATAAGGCCCTTAGAGGCAAATCCATACAGGCTTCTTTCGATGCCTTTGCGATAAAGGAGAGATGTCAAATGCTAGGAGCAAGAGCGTCAACTTCGCTCATTAAACGTCAATCCCATTATTCCGTTCTTTGCTTTTCTTTGTTCAAAGCTGTAATAAGAAGATCCTTTTATTATTCTATTTATTACCAGTGCTGGTCTCTAACTTCTACAAGCTCATCACTTTATCTGTGAGTTTTTCTTCAAAACATAAAGAAACAAAGAAAAGTGAATTGCCACTGGCCAAATAAAGCACCTTGAGGTGGAGTCAGATACAGAACCCAATCTTCCAGGGTTGTTTGTTTAACTGGTTTTCCTATTTTCCACCTCTTTTCTGTTCCCTGTCAGTCCCTCTATTCTTACTTGAAGTATAGGGGACTTTATAACCCTGTATTTCTAACAACTGTTTGAAAGCTCTACAAGAGTGCAATACTCCTGATTGTTTTCGTTCAAAGCTGGGGGCGTTCCTAGACATGTCACATCTGAAAAGTGAATGACTTTTGGCATATAGTCCTTGGTTTTCAGACACAAGGGACACATGCAAGGAATATCAAACACATGGCTGAAGCCAGACTGCGTGTCTGTAAGCATACAATGCTTTCTCTATACTGAAGGCCTAAAATGGAGATTTTCTTTGCCTACCTAGACAGGGGAACCTCCTCTTAGGTATTATCTGCTATACAAATATTGGCCTACTTCTTAAAGCTAGTTTCATAGAAAGTTGAAGACAGTGTAAGGAGGAGAACATATCCTTTTATATGTGTTGGATAAGGTAAATGATATCAAATAAAATGAAGGATTAAAGCATGCTTCAGCTTGAACGAATATATATATATATATAAAAAGGATAGGAATTATTGTTTACTTACATTTTTCAGCTGGGTGTGTGCAATCACTTTTGCTGGGGATTTATGTATCACATCAGCTAACTTACAGCCTGTGCCAACTCCCAGAGTGTGCACCACATCAGCAGCCTCCATCACAAGCTGCCCAGCAATTGCTACTGCCCACTATATGCCTGCCGCCTTCTCTCTTTACACTTTTCTCCTTACATGCATCCTTTTCCCTGTGCACCCTTCCATGTTTCCCCTGATTCCTGAACCTGCAATATGCAAACCCCCTCAAAGTTCAGCTTTCTGCTATCCAAAAAACTGCAAAGCATAGCCCAGAGTCCAGGGGATTCCAAACATGCTCTAGTTGTTTTGGTTCTGGTTTTTTCTGTTTGTTTTGTTTTAAGGGGCCCATTCCTGTTACTCTAAAGAGGACAAGAGCCAGAGGACTTAGTCACTAACACTATCTTTTACCTATCCTGAAGTATGGATATTGCCATGGCTTTCTGACTTTAGATGTTTATTACATTTTACCCTAATGCTGCTTCCCAAAACACGTTATCCATTTCAAAGGCATTTGGCAAATGTATTTAGGTGCCATCTATAGCAGTTTTTATTATTTTAAGCACATTTCACGAAAAACCATGTTTGCTGAAACAGTATAAAACAATTTTAAACCCAAAAGTTTCCTGGATGCTTTTGTCATGGCTGATTGTTGTATACTTCAATTCTGAGCTCCTTCACCCTAAGAAAAGATAATGACCAAGCACCTTGCTTTACTTCTCATTCATTTTTTTTCAATCTGTTGAGATTTAGAAGCTTTGTGTTCTGCTTATCACAATGTTTCCAAGCTTAACAGTGTCAAGATCTCTCCTAGAAATCAAGCAGAAAGAGCTGAGGCTTGCACCTTCAACAAAGACTAAAATGCATATTGCATAGAGTGATTTATAGTCCACGTGACAAATGTAGCGCTCTGTGTTGCCATGACAAAGCCAAACCTAATCTTAGTAATGTAACAGTAAAATTAACCAAAGAAATAATCAGAGACATCTTCAGACAAATTCAAATAGCACAGAAAAGTCACCCAGAAGAGCAATGGAAGAGAGACAGTAATGAAGCTGGAAGTGCATAAGTATTTACAGTGTTTAACCACAACTGTTCGAAACGATGTCAGTATATCTATAAAGAGTTTGAACAAACAGAAAAGATTTCAGTGCATACACTATGCCATGGAATCAACTGTGCCAGCAATAAAGTTGTTCACCTGCAATAAATCAAGCCCTTACAAAGTAATTCAGGTACATCGCTTTAGTTCTAACGGCCAGTAACTAGGGAGAACGGAACCAGGTCAAATTTCTTTCTGGTTTATCGATTAAACCAGTAGCTGGGTTTGGCTTTTTGAGTGTTTTGTATGTGATGGGTGGAAACTTCAGGTATGATGCTGATGTTACAGGGATTACATCTGGGATGCCATATAGAATTAAGATCTTAGTGCTTTGTTTTTCAAGATCCTTTTGATTTCCTGCAGGAGCTGTGAAGCAGAGGTTGGGCTGAGGGTAGAATTAAAGGTACAGTTGGGGTGTGGGCAAAAAGGCCCAGATGAACCAGGCCAGAGAATTTTGATCTCTGGGAACACTAGTCTAGTCTCAGTCTGGATTTGCTTGTATGGCAGTCTAAATGTACACAGGCTACTGAGAGGTTATTAAGACTAGAACTTGGGCTTTTTGAGACACCATAATGCTGGAAGAAATGTGCAAAATCATCTCCACTTAGTTTCTGCTTTACGTCAGAAAACAAGGTTTTGCTATAGAAGTGGTTTCTGGATTCCCCAGAGTACCATCCAGCCGAATGGAAGAATTGCATCTCCTCCCAGCCTGGCTGGGATTGTATCCTCACACCACCAGGGCTGTGGCAGTGACCACCAGCCTCAGGAGAGGGTTTTTCTCTAGCTTGAAACAGGGGGAAGGGCACAGGTCTCTTGGCTCCTGGAGGAGGGAAGCAGCAACAAACACGATGAAGGAAGTAGAACACCTCCCTTACAAGGAAATGCTGAGGGAGCTGGGTCTCTTGAGCTTGGAGAAGGGGAGGCTGAGGGGTGACTTCATTCATGTCTATAAATATGTGAAGGGTGGGTGTCAGGAGGATGGAGCCAGGCTCTTCTCAAGGTCATCTGGTGATAGGAGAAGGAGCAATGGGTGCAAACTGGAACAGAGGAGGTTCTATATCAATATCAGAAAGAACTTTGTACCAGCGAGGGTAATGGAGCATTGGAACAGGCTGCCCAGGGGCTTGTGGAGTCTCTTTGTCTGGAGAAGTTCAAGACCTACCTGGATGTGTTCCTGTGCGACTTGGTCTAGGTGATCCTGCTGTGGCAGGGAGACCGGACTAGATGATCTTTCGAGGTCCCTTCTGATCCCTAGGAAGGGCAGCTGTGGCCAAACACCAGGGAAGTTAGGCTGTATGGTACCACTACCAGCAGTGTTGAGTGTGGGGCAGGGGCAGCAACAGCATGGGAAGAGATGGGCCATAGAGCTGCTTTTTGTTCCATTATGTTTTTACTGTAGCGGCCAACTTACAATTGATCTACCTGGGCTTGCTTACGCAAGGCCAACTAAAGACAGCCAGCAAATGTGTAGATGAACCCCTGGGATTCACTCTTCTATTTGCTTAGAGAAGCAGCTACCTTAGTTCTCCTGCCCTACACTTAGGGCAGGCAACACAGTTGCAGTCTGAACAGGTGACCCCAGAGGTAGGAGCTTTGCTGCTTTACAGGAGAATCAACACCAAGTCCAGATTAAAGGCACATGCTGAGCATTTATTTTGCTCTGTTTCACACCCACTGCTCCTCCTCTTGAACACATCTAACTTTAGCAGGCGTTATGTAGAGGGTTGATACACAGAAAAATTCTTTCAGAATGAAAAATCTATTTGCTGGTAGGAAAAGGGTAACTCTTAGCAACTCTTGTGTACTTTGGTAAAAAAGCAATGCATAGAGGTTGACTGTTTCTCCGGGTGATTCAGGCTGGCTGGGTGGGGCAGCTGGGGAAATCTGATCCACCAACTATTTACATAAATCGAAAAGTGTTTATCTAAGGACCAGGAGACAAGGGCCTAGCTGGATAAAGTGCTGTAAAGAATTCTTTTTGCACAACGATCCCTATTCGCCATCTGAAGAGGCAAGTGGATGCTTATGTAGCTGGGTACAGAGTTTTGAGGAGTAAAAATCTCTTGCAGCACAGTCAACCTTCCCACCTACTCTCTAGAGACGTGAGTGCCTGGCTGGAGAGGGAATGGTGAGAGAATCCTCTCCAAAGTATCACTTGGAGAATACAAAGTAAAAAAGTAATGAGTTGTACAAATTACTTCCATTTTTGTCGAGTGTTTACCAGAGCAACTGCAGAAATGTCACAATTACATAACTAACTATTCTGCCCATCCAGTGGGTCTAGTTTCAGCTAATACTAACCATGTAAAGCTCTAATATGTAAATGAACTGGCAGAAAGGAGTTAAGAATTTAACATTAGGTGCTGATTTCACTACTGATAAATTGCTTTGATCCATTGAGTCATGCCTTGTTGTCTTTCCAAATGAATGCAAGCACCTTCTCCTGGAAGTGAGTCACCCCTGAGATGGGGGCCAGCCTGACCCAGCTACTGCCCATGTGCAGTATGTACAGGTACATGCATGACTGATGCACTGAAGTGTTTTACAATCACTTTATCCTCACGCTATAACTGTGAGGTAGAGAAATGTGCTTTGTTCCCCTTTAGAACAATGGAGCTGAGGTGTGAGATTGTTTTCCAATGTGTTGAAGCAGTTGAGATTAATGGGAGCCAAGATACCTGATGTAGAAGAATCCTAGCTCATGGTGATTTCTGTGGGAGCTAGAGGACTTGCCCAAGGTAATTCACAAAACCGGAGCAGAGTTAAGATAATGTGTCACAGACAGCAAACTTTCTGTTTTTTGAGGGAAATAAATTTTTAGTTATTATTTGCTATTTTATAAATCCTAATCTCCAAATCTAGTGAGAAGGGATTTCCACTATGGCATTTATGAACTCTGCAGGAGAATTTAGTGCACTTGCAAGCATTTCACTACAGAAGTCACTATTTCTGAAGTTTCTTGAAGCTTTTGAAACAGATTTATCTTGCGCATGAAAACCAGCTCCTCCTTAGTGATCACCTGCCTTGCTCTCTCTGACTTGTTCTCTTATGGATGAGTGGGAGCAAGATGATGGGTAATTATTCATGCAGCAAAAGCAGCGTTATTTTTAACAAGGGAGGATTCACTTCTGCAAAATTACTGATATATACATTTCAGAACTTTTACTGAGATTGCAATGGAGGATCTTAGGCTGCAATGTCTCATTAAACAGGACGTGTCTTGGTTTGTGCTTGCCCTTCAGTACAGAAACATGGCAAAGCCAAATATAAAAGTACAGCTTTTCTGTGAGAGGTTTCTGCTACCATTAATGCTCTATTACATTCCAGCACATGAAATAAATACTTTAAAGGCACAGACATTTGACAGAGCAGAAATCTGTATGTGAGGGGATGGATTCTGAAGGGTCTGTATGCTCAATGTAGCTGTACGTGTCTTCCCACAGGTGAGTCTGGGAAAGGATTGAGCACATTTTCCCCAGGACAGCTCCATGCATTTTCTATTCCTGATCAAGATCTATTCATTGGGCAAGTGCTGTTTAATCAAGCAGCAGGAAAAGGGTGTGTGCTGTCTTCAGAAGTACAAAGAAATCTCATTCAAAGACAGTCCCGTTCTTAAAAGGCTGATGTTTAAATTAGACCTGCCCAGACAGGTCTGGCATGTTTAGTGTGACCCCCTTTTGCTGTGGATGTTCCGGTTATAACTTACTGCTTCCATTTAAAAATGAAAACACGACTGCCATAGAAAACATAGATCAAACCAAGCTCCAATCAGTTGTCAGCCTCTGTTGTGAGCAATGTTTGCTGCTAAACTGCTGCTACTGAAAAGTAGCTACAAGCAAAATATTTTAGAAAAGTACATAAAAAATCAAATTCAGCAAATGAACTCAAGAGCTAGTGTCCTGGTTAACAAGGGCAGCATGGGAGAAATCATGTATATTTTTGGTTTATTTCAGTGTTTGGACTTGATTGGTTTTGAAGCCGTTCAACTATATGTATTAAAGGCTCTATGACTGTCTTTGGTCCTAGAAATTAAGCCCTTTCAGCTTTAACAGAAGAAGCTGCATATACCATCTTTGATAGTCAGGACAGTGGTCTTAGTTTATCAGGAGGTTTTTTTTGTCTTCTTGGTCCTTTATGCAGTTCTACCTCATTCTTCCAATATTAAATTATATGAATCTTAAAGATCAACACAGTTTAATTCTGTTGCTATGCCATCCTACAGCTTTGCAGGTTATCAACAAATGAAACTGTGCTATGAGATGTGCAGCTTTTCGTTTCTGGTGTACAGGCAGGCCACCCTCGTAGCCACTACAGTCCATATGTTCAGCTTTTTCCCTGGAAGACCTCTTGGTGGGTCTGCCTCTGTCTCGCTCAATCTACTGGCAGAGGTAGCAGATGCTCAGTGTAGGTCTTGCCGTGAGTCATGTGTGGAGAATGAATGACCCATCTGCCCAGGCCAATGAATGCTGGGAGATTCACATTAAGGCTCCTGGGGAGCCACGCTTGGCTGTGCAGTGTATGAGGGTGAGTGCGAGTCCAGCAGTCCCTAATTTCACCAGGTATTCACAGTTCCCCTTCAACCCTGAAATGCCAATCTCTGCAGAGAGGAGTGAGATGTTGGTGACATGAGTTCTAACTGCTGGAGTACTCCTTGAGGCAGCCTTGCAATGCTCAGGACTCTCTTTCTTCTCCTTGTTTGGTTGATGAAGTCAGGGAAGCTGTAGTATACACTGAAGCACCTTACCTCTGCTTGCAAACACTGAAACGAAGGGGAATTTTCTTTCAATTGATGTGTGATGGGATAAGTACATGAAACTTCACCCTAAACTGTGCTTGCCTTATCACAAGTGGCTGAAACAATTTACCAGGATTCGTTACAATAAATGATGGGCAGTAAAAATATAAACGGTTGCAGGAGAAATCAAGAACTGCTCCAAAATAGCATCTCTGATAGGCAAAAAAGAGTATATGCTGTCCTAGCATATACTTTAGTAGGGAGTTTCTGCCCAGATGCTGAAGTCACTATACCTTAGTGGGATTTACTGTGTATGGGATGATAGAAGTTCAGACTTCATACTTTCCTATGGAGAAAAAGGAAACAAGAGCCTTCTGCAGCTGAGGTACTGCAGGTTGCAAGAGAAATCCCGTATTTATAAAATGTGTGTGTGTGTGTGTCTGCCATCACATCTAGAAATTTCAGTAAAGGCCCACTGCAAAGGAGACGTCAAAGATTTGTCTTTCCTTATGTGAACTTGGTGTTGAAACCTTTTGTCGTGTGTAGCAGATGCTGCCTTGTGGTTAGATTTTTCCAGATGACTGCATTGCGTTCTGGGCCCTCTGTGTGTGTGTGTGTGTGTGTCTAAGGGACACCTCACTGTTGCGGAATATCTTTGTCACTGTTTTTAGTTTGCGTGTGTTCCTGACAACTTTGAGAAGGAAGGAACTGGGAGGTCTGCAGAATACTGGAGAGCTGAAGCTCACTGGAGTCTTGTTGCTTCCAGCAAAAAGCCCCAAAGGGACATAATTTAGTAACAGACTATAGTAATTTGAAGATTTACCCCATAACTCCTTCCTTATAACCCTCTTTAAAAGCCACATTTGAAGTGGATCTGGTCCAAGATAAGGCAGCTCCAGTGACTGTTGTAGGTCCTTTACTGTTAAAAGTGCTCATAGTACTTTGGTCAGCGTCAAAATGACATGTCACAATCACCACCTTCTGTTTGACATCCTCTGCTCCTATTGTAACCATGGTCATACACACAGAGACACGCTGATTTTTACTTTTTTAATTGGCAAAATCTGATGTTTGCCCAAATGGTAGCTCATGAGCTGTATATGAGAATAGGAGTCATCTTTCAATCAGATCACAGTCTTCAGAAGGCAACAGTGAACTAGATTATACCTTGGTCTGTTTTTTCCTATCTTTAAAAAAATGTTTAAAAATGTGTCCATCTTTTATAATTTGAAAAAGACAGTTGTTTTTCCACATCACAGCTGATGTGGGAACTTTATGGTGAGCCAGAATCCCAGGTGCTAAATGTTGGAATTACCTCTTTCTTGTTCTAACACCTGAGACGCTTGCAGATCTGTCTTTCCACTACTGTACTGCTGTCAGCAGCACAGCTGATGAGGCTTCTGAGGAAAAACTCTTGTCAGAGTGGGAAAAGAGCTAATTGTACCTTTGCAGCGAATCTAAAAAATTGCTTAAATGCATCCAAATGTTATACCAGAGTGTGAGCTTTTGCAAAGCATGAAAGAATTACTTAATACCATGGAACGGCTAGCTGGTTTTGTTTTGCCTAAAAATGTGTTAGGAATATTTCTGATGCTAAGACTTGCTCATTTCTTAGGAAGCTGTAAAACAGATACATTTACAAGTATGAGTAATGGGAAACAGAAAATTTCTGCACAATGCAGACAATCCTTTCATGTTACATCATTCAAAGCAGTGAATTCTCATGGGGATATATTCAGGCAAAACTCCCCAGCCAGAAGACCAGGCTCCTCTGCTTGGATGTGCTTTTAATGTAGGAAAGTTTTGGTTAAGATTTGTGGGTATCTCTCACACAATGCATCAAAGAGATGAAAAGTTGAGGATAATCATTCCCACACATTAATCTACGTGGGCTAAAATATAAGCCCTTCTGTGCCTACTGATGTTTAAGCATTATCCCTCTTGAAGATCCCCTAACAGTGTAGACAGTGCAACAGAGACACCACTGAGATTACTGAGCTACCAAGGCAAGAAATAACTGCAGTATCTTAACATTTGCAGAAATAAATGTTGTACACAGTGTGTTAAGAGCTACATTTATATCCTATAGATTGATTCCTTCACATCACAGAAGTCAAGCTATGCTTTTGTATCAGAAACATATTTCAAAGCTAGAGAAACTAATGTGAACACCCAGCTTTGCTGTCTCTGTGTAGGACTAAATCCCAATAACTGATAATCAAGCTATAACACGTCATGAAGAGGAGTAGTTAAGACACTGTTAATGCAGTTGGAGGGAAGAAAAAAGTGCAGATTTCAAGACTTTCTTCACAATTGTACGCTGGTTTCAATACGATACCTTGTTCTGAAATGTTAATGAATCTCTGGATTTAACAGTGAAATCCCAAATACCTTACAGACTTGAACTGTTTTTAGAAAACACAAGGTGTCTTGTGAATATACAAAAATCTGGATGCATAAATGAATGCGTAAGTGTATGTTGGCTTGTAGTTAGCCATGCAAACACCTAGCTGTAGACCCAGCTTGTGTACGATGTGTAGGCAGAGGTAAACGTGCCTCAAAACATAGCCCTGCGCCTATCTCTGCCTTGGCTGCTAGTGAGGTGTCTCCATCCTGACATGCAGCAATCTTCACATTCCTGTCCAACCTGAAGCCAGGGTGAATTTAATTAGGCAAACTTCATGCTAAACTGTCCCACCTCAACACATGCTACATGCTGAGAGTAAGCTTTGCTTTTGCTAGGCGCTAAGCAGAACATATGAGCATTATGGAAAGTATATTTGGAGAAAATCCTGTCTTTGTCCTCTTCCTCTTTGAGAATGAAAGGGCGAGTAGTGAGAAAAGATTTTTGGTAGCTGTTTAGAGAGACGGATTGATCCACCAGACCCACAGCAGCTCAGTAGAGTGCTGTCAGGCCTGGAGTCAAGACCCTCCCCCCAGCGAGTGCTGAGCAAGGAGCCAGCGCTGCAACCAGATGCCATTTCTGGCAACACTGACGATAAAAAGCGTCCAGACCTTTGGCGCTTGGGTCTTGCATCTGCCAAGCTTTTCCCCTCTAAATGGCCCCGTGTACCACTCCAGATAAAGGAGTGTGTTGAGAGGAAGGGGCCAAAGGGAATGAGCTCCCTGCAGCCGGGATGTGGCTGCAGGATGTGCCTGAAGCTGCCCTCACCCATGGGGTTTCCATTCCAACCCTCTTAGAGTTCAGGGGTTCCTGGTTTTACACTACTTTTGGTTTAATGTTTAAGTGCATAATTGTTTGGAGAAATTAAGCATTTCAGTGATATGATTTTGATTTGCTCGCTGCTTTGCTGACATCTGGGTCCCATCATGTTTGAATGCTGCCAGCCATCTGGGGCAGTCAGTCCTTACTTGCCAATACAGACGGCTATGGCTGCCCATCGTCCTACAGGGTCTGTGAGTTGTGCCAATAAGGTTGGCAATCAATTTTTTAGCAAACAACGGCCATTTTTTTCTGAGGTGATGATCATTTCCATGGTGTGAGAAAGGGTGTAGAGTTGGTTTTGGTTTTTTAATTTCTCTGAGAGTTCAATCTGCATGCACCTCATCCCCAGTGCAAACTGGCAGCAATCCCATGCATTTAGTGAAGAAAAAATGCTCCTTTGCAACATCGTGAATGACTACATTAACTGAATATTGAGAATTTAATGCAGACTATCAAGAAGTTGGGTATTTTAGTTTGAGTCTTCTTTGCTGGCCCACAACATTGTCTTTGTCCTGCTGTGATCAATGTGTGTTTGGAACATTTAGTGTAGCAGGTGCTCGCCCAGGCTGTTAGGGATAAGCGCTGGTGCTAAGGTGGTACATACCTGACACTTGTGATCAGCTTTACTTTATTTACTTCAGCATGCCTAAAATTAAAGGAATTGCTGCTGTAGATTGCACATGATCTAGGTGTCAGATGTTAGGTTCATTTGGTTGGTTTTAGGTTGGACTGGATGATCTTTAAGGTCTTTTCCAGCCTCATCATTACTGTGATACTGTGATAGTGTGACGACCTGTAGAGGAGAGGTTGTTGATGACACTGAGTCGTGTGGTCAACACACAGGAGGGACAGGATGCCATCTTGAGGGACCTTGACAGGCTTGAGAAGTGGGCCTGTGCATGAGGTTCAGCACAGTCCTGCTCCTCATTGCAATTCCAAACACAAACACGGCCTGGGAGAAAAGACTGAAAGCAGCCCTGTGGAGAAGGACATAGGGGTACTGGTTGATTAGAAGCAATGTGGCCCAGCAATGTGCACTTGTAATCCAGAGAGCCACCCATATCCTGGGCTGTGTTAAAGGAAGCATGGCCAGCAGGCTGAGGAGGTGATTCGTCCACCCACAATGATCCACTCTGGTGAGACCCCACCTGGAGTACTGAGCCCCAGCCAAAGAAGGACATGGAGCTGTTTGATCTAGGCCAGAGGAAGACCATGAAGGTGATGAGGGACTGGAACAAATCTCCTGCAATGATGGGCCAAGAGAGTTCAGTTTATTTGGCCAAGAGAAAGCTCTAGCCTTAATAGCAGCCTTCCAGTACCTAATGGGAGCCTACAGGAAAGGTGGGAAGGGGCTTTTCACAAGGGCCTGTAGTCATAGGACACGGAGGAATGGCTTTAAACTAGAATAGGGTAGATTTAGATTAGAAGTGAGGAATAAGTTATTCATCATAAGATTATTAGTATTAGAACAGGTTGCCCACTGAGGTGGCTGCCCTCTCCCTAGAAGTGTTCACAGCCAAGTTGGATGGGGCTCTGGGCAACCTGGTCTGGTGAGAGGTGCCCCTGCCCATGACAGGGGACTTGGAACTGGGTGTTCTCTGACGTCCCTTCCAACCTAACTAATTGTATGAGTCTGTGATTTCTGGTAATGTATTTTCAGACATATAAAGGTCCTACAGTGGATTGTAAAGTACTTGTTTTTACCCCTCCTTGGCAGGTATTTGTGATTTTAAAGTATGTGGAGCATTGTCTGGTTTTGCTGAAAACTTACTAGAAGGATCTAATTGAATAAAAGGGAAGCCAACACTTTCACAAAGGCTTTTTTCTTCCCCCATCTGTTTAATCAGGTGTTTTAATATAGAAGGTGTTTTAACAAAAGGTTGTGCAGATGGTAGGGAAAACATTCAACTGTTTGACTAAAAATCATTTCCTCTCTCAAAGAGGGAGCACTTTCACAGATCTCATTAGTTCAACTGTTATAACTTCCAGGAGGTGCCACAGGGTACAATATGTCTGGATTCAGTGGTGAAAATTTATAAGCAAGGAAAAACAAGTGAATGCCTAGATAGCTTCAGTTCTGATGTTCACATCCCAGAAATCATGTGCTCCCTCATTTTCTCTATAGAAAGTATGTATTCCTTTATTTGACACATATTTAAACTCCAGTATTGTTTTACTACCTCCGTTGTATGAGCTGGGTTTTAATTGTGACTGTTGCAGCAATGCACAGAACACGTGTTGATTCACAGGGCTCTGAACTGCTCTGAAGGGTTCTCTCATTCCCTCGTTGTTTTGCTGCAGTGGGATCAGGGAGCTGCGTGCTGCACAAGCAAAAAGACAGCCTCAATCTCAAAGAGTCTGCAGTCTCAGACAGCCTCTCTGTGTCTTACTCCAAGCTGCAACGTCTGTCTGATTTTGCTGAGTGAGTCACACGGTTTTGTTTTGCTATATTCAGATGACACCTCCTCCTCTCAGTGAAAACATGCTGGAATAGCCTTGCAGCATAACCGAACAACAAAAGGGTAGTGCTGATGGCTGACAGCTCTGACAGGTGCATTTTGAACTGGATTCAGTTTTGGCATTGTGCATATAAAAGAGCATTGACAGTGGAAAAATAAGTAGATTTTTAAAATGTAATTCTGTAACTTTGCCAAATGTGGCTTCATTAAGAACTCCCGATACCGCGATCTCCCAAGCAGGGTGATTCAAATGCAGATTTATTTTCTTTGTGAGGGCATTTAATTCTTGAGTAGAGTTTGCAGAGAATTTGATGTGGCTGTTGGGGAAGGATTTGCCTGTTCTGGTTTGAGGACAGCATGAGGACTCTGGGGTTCCTCAGCGCTCTGAGCCTGCTTCTGTTCTGGCCCTGTAATTTTTCACCACAAATTGCTTTGACTGGTTCAATGATTTTTGTCATTGTGCAGGTCACTAACATTCAGTCATAATCCGAAGCAGAATACTTGTGTTAGCCCTTTGCAGACTTTGGGGCATCGTGCTTGTTCTTTGGAAGGAAAACAGGAACCCAAAGCTCCGTTTAAAGTAAATGCCTTAGATGCCGGTTGTTTTATTTGCTTCCTTTTGCCACAGCCTCTCTGTACAAAGGCTTCAGTGCAAGCACAGGTGATAGCATCAGAACAGGTTAGGAGTCCTAAAGGATTAAGGTAGTGGAGTTTTAGTATGGGGTTTTTTCTAGTTGTGCTTTGGTTTATTTTTTTTTGGGGGGGCCATAATCTGCTTTCATCAGGAAAGATTTGTTTTGTGAGGAAAACTTACAAGAACTTTAAGGTGATTTGATTGACTGAAACACAAATGAGCCATTGAGACACCACCACTTTAAACACATATATGGAAAACCACAAGTGGAAGAAGACTGAATTAACATGTTTTGTCTGGTATAATTCTGGGGGTTTGGGTAAATAGAGCAAATACTGACCTCAGAAGAGTCTGACTGTTGAATTCCTTGTATGTTGAGAAAACATTATCATATTTTGGTAGAAAAAGTATAATATTAGTTAGATAATGATGTGATGGATGGAAAATCTTTGTTCCTCCCACAATCAGACATACGAGTTGTAGGAACCATAAATTGTCTGGGTCTCTAAAAGATCCTAAATTTTCTCATGTTAATAGCTTTCAATTAAAAGAGCAAATTAAGAGCATCAGCACCAGTGTGAAGCTTGGATGTAATTTTCTGGAGATGTTTTCAAATGTGCTCCCTTTTTCCTTGGAAGCAACAGAGTTCCCTTTCTGGGTGTGGAATGGTGGAATTTTATATACATATAAATTTTCTCCCCCTCTAAATGTGAGTATCTTCTGAGCATGCAAACTAGTTAGCTAAATGCTTAAAGTAGGGACCATAGCATTTTTGTTTGGAAAATTACATCTACCTCTTCATAAGATTGGCTTCATGTTTAAAGAAGTCTCTGTGTATATTTTTACATGTACAATTCACATCTGCAGACAGGCCTAACTAGCGTTTAGACTTGACTTTCTTCTTGAAAAAAATCTGACTCTCAAATGCATTCTTTTCTTGCGAGTCTTAGGAATATTGATTTAATTTTTTTTAAATGGCTTGTGTGTCAGACCACCCTTCATTTCTAGTGCTGAAATGATGTGACAGTCTGTGGAGGGTTGCGGAATAAGTGATGTCTTGGTAATGGCCCAACACAGATTTCAGGCGCAGCACTTCTGCCTCCCTTGCCAGCCTCTGAGGCTAAAAGTCTGCCTCTGTCCCAGTATCTCATCTGCTTGCTCACTTGGACTCTGGAAAAAGGTCAAGCCTTAACTTTACAGGTCAGTGCAATGAGTGGCAACAAACTAAAGACTGACCGGGCAAGTGTCAAAAGGAAAAAGCCTTTAAATCTGTGTATTCTGGTCAAAACCCAGGCAGGACACATTTCTAGATTTGCCCTTTGTGCTATCAGTACAGAGTCTCTCTCCACACTGCAAGGTGTTGGGCACCTTTGTTCTCAGATACTTAAGCAGAACCAACTTGTTCAACCATCCATTGCCTGAAAACCTCCACTATGTAGCAGCAGCATCCTGGTCTGACAGGAGACACTTTGGAAGGACAGGTAATTTTATTGTAGAACAGGGAATTATATTTTCAGACCTACATTATGATTCTTTTATTTCTGTATTTTCTCCTTCCTGGAACTCTGGACTCATATGTATGTGTGTGCTTATTAAAAACATTTCTACATGCTATGTCAACATAAAATATTATATTTTCTGTATTTTTAAACGCTGACACAAAAACCTCACCTAAATTTCAACACTAATACTTCATCTGAGCCCAGAAACAGCTGCAGACTCTGTGATTGCACCTTCTAGTCTGCTTGCTGGAGTGCAGTAAGATGAGGTACAGCTTGGTGAAGGTTCTATGTAGGAGTTTAGCTTCTCAGTGCATTCATGTGACTGACTATGGTCTGTGGTGCCTTAAACTGTGAAAGAGATTTACAAACACAACAAAAAAAATCCACCAAGGGAACTGACACAACATTCTGAGGTGTGCTATGCAAAGGTCTCAGAATGTCTCATCTGAGAAATTATACTGTTTCTGGTATTTCTCTGTGAGTAATTCAGAAGCCTTAGTAGTTCCCTAAAGTTTTACATGATTAGCATGGAAATGAAGAGAGAAAGGTGTCAAATAAGTGAGGAGAAGAAGATCAGGTGTGGGTTAAGATGTAAGAAATGGCTGAGATGTAAGGAAATGGTAGAACGTTGCTGTGTTCTACTTGTCTAAATGTTATTCCTCCCAAAATAAAAGGAGAAGAAAGCAGGTGTGAAAGCAACTTCTGGAGACTTTTCTGAGCTCTTTGCTGTTAAGCAACCTTAGGATTAGAGAATGAGCATGTCTGGAATACAGCATAAGCAGTGAAGGACTAGGCCCTGTACTCTGGTACAGGTGTGTGGTTTGTTGCTATGGCTTGTTACTTGTGAGTAGGAACTGGGGTACAGCAGTCTGTGTCTTGTCCCACAGGGAAAGCACTATGGGAGTGATGCTTAAGTCCAACACTGGGAACAGACCAGGGCTAGAGGGAACACTTGGAAAACTCCAAGTAACCTCCTAGAATGCCAGGAGATAGGAGTCTCAACATAAGTCCTCTCTATTATTTATCAGTTTTATTTGTGCCTGCATTCTCAGCACAGTTCTCAGTTTTGGGATGCTGTTTCAATGAGATCTTTGGAACTGACTTTTAGGACAGCAAGGAAAACTGATTTAAATGATCTAGTGGTTCAGGAAGCTGTACTGCTTCCCAGATGTTCCTGTATGTGCTCTTTTTTGGGAATGCATTAAAAGGTGCTCTCAGAACAGGAGCAAAACACTCTTGTGCTCCCTCTGACAGAAGAAAAATCGTCACAATCCCTTCTGTAGTACAAAAGTTTAATCCTATAAAAGTGAGTTTAGTGGGAAAATGAGTTACAAGAGCATTTTACCTATATGAAGAACTTGAGGAAGGGAAATTCACTTACTGTGTCAAGGAAGATGGCTGAGGAAGGGAGGGATACCAGGGCTTGGTTGTCATGTTTTCGTTGAGCAAGTTTGAATCACGCCGTGGCCAGATACTCAAAACCTGCAATGTCTTAACTTCTCAGGAGTTAATTCATGTTTTGGTGGAGTTCAAGGAGGACTTGTAGGATTAGTAAAACAGCTCTTTGTTAAGCTTATGAAAATCAAGGCTTGTGATGTATTTTGTAACATCTGTATATTGGATCCAAATCTCAGATCCTATTGACAGATTCCAAATCTCAGCTTCTAAATTCTTGTGCTGAAGACAGGCTACAGTGACCTACTAGAAACTAGCACAGAGGCAAGATGTTTCAGTAATTATTTAACCACAGGTGAGGTTTTGGGAAATGCATAACCAAACGTTTCCTCGGTACAGTGTCTAAGTACTGAAATTTGAAGGAAATGAGAAATTTGCATGAATTAATATAGATTTGGCAGTTAATTTTTCTTCCCAAGTTAAGGGAGAGAGTTGGTGAATGCCAAAGTTTTTTTCCCTTTTTAAAATATTGTTTATTTTTAATAAAATATGCTTTTTATTTCAGAAATACGGTTTCCCTTGTTATATAATTCAAATAAATTGAAGAGGTATTTCCTTTTGAGTAAAAAAGAGCATTTCTCTTGTAATAAATTATACAAGTGTGTGTGTGTGTACAAAGTTTTCTTTCGTTAACTCAAAATTGCAATGATTAGAGAGATTTTCCAAGACGCTGTTGATTCATATAAAACAGAAGGTCTTAAAAAACCCAGTAGCAATGTTTTGACTCTCTACATATGTTTATTCTTGCTGTGTAGATCATAGTAACAGAGGCAAATGAATAATTTTCTGGAAGGGGAAATGAGAAAGTAATGGACTTCTTTTTTCTTCTTGAAATGAACTGTCCATTTGGCAGAAGGCAACCTAGGCAAACATGCAGCTTTTCTTCTAGCTCTTTTTTGTTTGCTTTGTTGCCCCAAATATCTACAGAATGAGTAAACAGCAGGGTTTTTTTCTCCTCCTGTGCAAATTACATGTGAGCACATAATTACCTGTTGCAGTAATTATTTCATTTCTACACAGAGGTAGCAACTACATGCAAATAAAGCACACAAATACCTGAATATTTTTATATTTGTGTTTCATGTACGTGAAAACATGCATCACAATTTCTATGTAAACGTAACTGATGATCATCTCATTTCTAGTTAAATGCAAACAAGTTCTGAATAGCATATCTTAAGATCTAAATTCAATTAGATTTGTGTAATGATCTGTTAGGAGGGTATTACATGCAAGGTTTTCTAGATATCAAAACCTTTATATCTTGTACCAAACACTTGAACAAAATAGTTGTTAGTAGTATTAAATACAGTCTGCCTCACCATCGTGAGATTTCCTCTTGAGGATGCTCCCACAGATATTACAAAAGAACTACAAAGTGTTCAGCATCTTAGCAATGTCTCCTTCCCCACCTAAGGATTAGACAAGGACAGACTTAAAATTCACTCTCGGCAAGAGTCTGTGCTTGAATGGGATTCTCTCTGATTGGGATTTTAAACTCCTCAGTTTGCCTCTTGCTGTATTTTTAGAACAGTCCCACTAAAACTTGTCACCTCTTACGCCTCAGTGAAGAACATCACAGTGTTTCTGAAGCTCTGCAGGCTTTGATGTATTGCATGCCATTTGATCTAGACTATGTAAGACAAAGAGACTTTAGCCCTAATTGGTGGCACTGGAAGCGGTGGGTGCTTAGGATTGTTCTCTTTTCCCTGAAGTCTCCCTAGAATGAAGGCATGGCATTGGTATGGAGGGATTATGAGTGTCTGATTCAGGCTAGATTGTTTATCTTTTAAATACCATTAACCACAAATTAGCTGGCCATAAATTAATAGTTTCCATTAGTGAGCAGTCAATTACAGAATGACTGCTTTTCCTTTCCATCTTGTGTGTTTGGCTATTTACCTCTGTGATGCTTTTCCATGATGCAAGGTACAAGATGGTGCACCAGGATCAACCCTACATGGGGCTGACTGACCACTGCTCCCATACCTTGCTAGAGACTGGTGTGTGCATAGCCTTGCTTGCCCTCATCTGTTCTATGCTTTTGATGTAATCAGCCAGGTCTTTCCTCTTGTAATCTTTGGAGTTTTGCTTTCTCTGGCTTCACTTTCTCAACTGTTGCCATGCCCACTGTGTTTGTATTCCTGTATGTGTACATGTGTCTATAATTCTCTTTTGTCTTACAGTCACCTGCTGTGTGGTAAAGGCATTGTACACATCTATCCAGATCTCTGTAAATCACAGGCTGTAACAAAATCATCTCATTCCTGCATGTCAGACCTTTCAGGCAGCTTTTTGTACTTAACTGTGTCTTGTCCAGGCTCCGAGTTCATTTTACTATGGATTCCCTGAGGGAAAGATTCTGTGGCTGTGTTCAGATGTCTCTGGGTAGCTCTTGTCCTCAACACCCATAGCAGTTCTCAGCAGGCATCCCCCTACTGGCTCCCTACTTCACTATCTTATAGCCCTCTCTGCCTTATGTTTGTTGTCTTCATGCATCAATTCTTGTCTTACATTGTCTGTTTTTAGAGGAAAGTCTGTTTCCTTACCCCGTCTTTATGTATCATCTAGTCCAGTGAAGTGTAGATTAACTAGTAGTCCTAAATGCCCTCTAGAAGTACAAATAATAATCTAGAGAAATAAATTCAACCTGGAATTGCAAATTAAGGATTTCCTCTCTGCACATGAAACATATCAGCACAAAATTAATGTGTAATTAGATACAGAGAATATTTTGTCTGTTGTAAAGCATCCCAGACAGGAACAGGAAATATTAGTTCATTTTTGTAAACTGAAGTTATTCCAGTCCTTTAATCCCTCTTTAATGATTTCTTAAATTAAATTCATAAAAGTATTAGGAAAAAAGATAATAAAGGCATTGATTTTATTCTTTATTGTTATCTTTCATTTTTTTACTCTTTGAAAGGTCTAGTATTGAACATGCAAATGAAAAGACATTTGAAAAGGCGTTTTCATTTAGATGAGAGAGATATTAGATTGTTCGCTACAGTAAGTTCTGAGCTTTCAGTCATTCATTCCAGTAGCTTAGGTATTACTGAAGAGCTGCATTACTGTAAGTGGGCCAAACACATCCTGGGAACTTAGGGATTGAATGATGCTGCACTGGATGCTGGACAAGTAAAGGAGGAGTTTCTTGCAGGCTCCCAGTCTCTCACTTCCCAGCACAAACTGGTCCAACAGGAGGAATGGAGGGTTTTAAACTAGCCTGTTTCTGGGAGGACTAGTCCTATGAAGCACCTGCTTTTGCAGCGCCTTTGAAGAATGCAATCTTTGAGCACAATCTTATTCCTGTTCAAACTGCAGATTAGACTGCGGAATGAGATTGCTTGGTTGGTTGGTTGATGTCAGTCTATAAAACAAATGATTTATAAACAAAAACTGTAACTAAATTTTGAAGGGAACTGGATCTCCAGACATCAATGGCGGGATTAGAAACACTGTGGGGAGTACATGCATAAAGCTTCTTTTAATTCTCAGCTTTTCAAGCATTTAATAGCTTGACAGCAACATTTTAATAACAGCCGACTAGGCCCAGTTTTGGCATGCACCGCATACGGAAACAGCTTCTGGAACCCATCCATGGCACAGTGAATTCTGTTTCTGCAGGCTAGAGCTCATGCAGAGATAGGGCGCTCAGATACAGCACTTGGAATTCAGAACACTTTTCCATTGCTCGGTGCTTGGGAACGTTACATGTTCTATGTGGCAGCGCCTTATTCACCGCCCCTTAGCAGGGGGTTGCACTGAATTAATTTTTCAACATGCTTTTTTCCTGCTGAACTGACTTCATTGGGAAGTGCTGAAGAAAGCTGTCTCTGAGCAATGAAGGTTCAGTTCTGGAATGTTGTGGTGTGCTGTGATTGTCCATCAGCGACTCGGCAGAATGGGCACCATGTCTGGAGACCCTTTGAATAGACTCCTGAATACTGGAGCTCCTGTCAGTAGTTACCGCCTTTAAAAAAAGAAAAAGATTTGACCCTTCTGAACCTCGGTTTTAACCTTTAGTGTTTTAAAAAGAATAAGCATTTTAAACTCAAATGAGTTTCAGAGGACTCAAAAAATTGTATTTCTTCATAATAAACATATTTCTCATTTTCTCTTGTGTTGCATTAGATCTCTGAAAGAAAAAGAAATATGGTTATGCAAAGTGGATGCTGACTGCAGGAACAATATAAAACAAGAAATGGTTTATTCAAGGTAAATGAAAATTAGGGGTGTTAAAACTGAACTGCTGCTTTGGACTTTGCATGCTATGAGACTCCAGTGTTCCGTCAGAATCAAGGTGTAGGTTTAGGTCAAAAGCAATTTTCTCTACAATCATTTGAACAGAACTGAAAATACATACATTCCTCTTGTTCTGTTGGAAGAAACTTTTTTAACTTCTGTAAATTCAAACTCTTGATCAAATTTGCTCCTGCTATATCCTTTTCCAAAAGGTGGTAAAAGGCTCTATTTGCTAATAACCAGCTGACAAAACACTGGAATGGGATTTAGAGGAACGAGGTATTTCTCTGTGTTATGCATTTTTACATTTTAAGTCCTAAGAGAAATAAACTACTTTCATTCATTGTGTGCGTATCTTAACTCAGCAGCAATTGCACACCACTCACCCAAATTTAACCACTGACCTTGTTAAATACATGTGGGCTTTTGCAGGCAAATATTCTAAATACAGAAGCCAATTGCAAATGTTGTTTGACCAAATGGTCTTAGGTTGGCTGGGTAATTCTGCTCATGCAGGATGCACACAAATGCTGGAAAACGAATTAATTTACCTGTCATTTAAGCACGTTAACTCCTAGTGTGAAGCAATAGATGCAAGCTATCCAAAGACACATTAAGTTGCATTAAGCAATTCAAGTTTGGCCCAACCTATACCATGGCCATAATTGTATACTTTAATTTTGTAATGTAGAGGTTTCTCATTCTTTTGGCTGGTTTCCTTCTCTTTCTGAGCTCTGGTCGTAACTCATCTGTTTCACAGGGCTGTTCTGGCTCAGGGCTGGCACAGATGCCGTGGGCAATGTTGCACCCTGGCAGCAAGCAGGCTCTGCCAACTCGAATTCCCAGGGACTCAGCATGGCATTTCCTCAACAAGTTCAGTCACCAGGTTAGACATCTTTTCATCTAAAAATAATCAGGAGGAGCAATTGGACACAAAGAACTGCACCGTGCCTGTAACCCTCTCAGAGGGGTTACAAAACCCTGTAATTACCTCTCAAAGCAAGTAAAAAAACATTGATAAGCTTTAAAAATTATTGATGTGGTGAATAACTGTCCAATAAAATGGCCGTGGAGAAGGGCAGGTTTCTCTAACTGGATTATGAGTTTTCTAAGCTGAATTTGTTAGGGTCATATATCTTTCCTTAATTCCCTCATTACTGAAGAGTGAGTGGAGGGTAGGGACCCTGTGCAAGCAATCAACCATAATATTTTCAATATTAACAATTTCAAAGCTGCAATCATTGGTGCATGTGTGTTCTTTTGAGCATGTGAATAACCCCATCACCATCAAATATCACATCTTTGGAGGTGTCTCACTGGACTTCTAGGTTTCCAGTAGAAATCAGAGAAAACTTAGGTGTCAAGCCCTCACTTTTCCTCATGGTATTTTGGTCAAAGCATGCCATACATAGAAAATCTCTTAACACCCAAGTCAAGTGAATAAAGCTTTTGAAACTCAGGCTTCAAACACTATGTAGAAGGAGTAGCATCTTTAGTTCAGGTGGTGGTCTTGCTGATAAACCATATGCTGACTCCTAATGCTNCTCTTAACACCCAAGTCAAGTGAACTAAAGCTTTTGGAACTCAGGCTTCAAACTCCATGTAGAAGGAGTAGCATCTTTGGCTGTCTCCTAATGCCAATATTCCTTTTGGGATCATTTATAAGTACAGTTTGCTCCTCTGTGCACAGGACATCCATCAGTGCTGGTGGCAGCTGCAAGCTGGAGATATTCCCCTCCTGAAAGGGGCAGCTGGAAATACAGAAAGGAACAAAGGCAGCAGCTATCCTCACCCCTGAGCGGGTGGTCCAAGGGAGCAACTGTGCTGTGCCCCTTGTGCTGACAGTGATGTTGGGCTGGTTGAGAACAGCTTCTTGCCTAGTTGTGTTCTTTTTCCATCAGGGGACAACACTGAGTGGAAGTTGCATAAAAGCAGTATTTTAAAATACAGCTGGAATCAAGAAATTCTATTAAACCCTTCCATTTGGATTTTTCCCAGGATTAAATTAACTAAGTTGCTACACTGGTGATTGCAATGTTAGACTAGAGATATAGGTAACTGGTTTTGCAAGTAAAACCTATATAAAAAGAGGTTTTAGATGTTTTCTACATTTTGCTGGTCCTCTGAAAGTAGTAAACCCCCACATTTCAGTGTAAAGATGTTTGCTGCAGAAAAATTAGGAGCAAAATAAACAGATAATATTTGAACAAAACTGATTCACTCAACAGTATTTACGTGATCCATAGACTTTAATCCCTCTTACTAGCAAATCTTTGCTGAGTTCAGTGACATTGTTTGTTTTAGCTCCCTAAAAAATGCACATGATGGGAAGAGGTATGTTGATAATAATGCGCTGTGAATAGCATGAAGGCATTCTGTGCACAGCATATCATATCATCCATCGTTAACTTCTTCTATCTCTTTAATGGCAGTAAATCAAATATTTGATATATTTAAATGCGTTTGTTAGTCCTATAAGAAGTGAGCTGTAAGAGTTGAGCAGGAAAAGAAACTGGGTAGGATAAAACTAGGCTGTAAAGTGCCTTTTAAACTGGAGACGTAGTAATGGACACAGAGCAAATGAACTCAGAAAATTAACATTAGAATTTGCACTTAAAATGCTTCCTAATTGGCACCTCTTGGGATAGGTTTTGAACTCACACAACATGATTTTTTTCTTTTTACTGAAAACAGTCAGTTTGGGCTGACAGCACCTGGGTCATAGTGAATGAGAGATGATGATGTATTTGGCAGCTTTTCTAGTTGAGCACTGACAAGTCTTGTGCTCTGAAGAAAAAAATCAAAACATATCAATCCACATGCTCACTGTACTGAGGAACTTCGTTGTCATATCTTTCAAATTGTTTTAATGTTTCAGCACTGCAGAAGGGAATGCATAACAGAAGGAGACAACTATACGCAGTTTCACTTTGTTGAAAACAACTACATAAGGAAAGCAGACCATAACTAGCAAAGTCCTGATAAGGTCATGTCAAACAAATTAATAGGAGATTGAAAAGGAAAGCTTAAAAATCGTACTTTAAAGTTGATAGTCCTGCTGGATGGAAAAGTAGTTGGGCCAGCCAATCCAGTCCTTCTGACTTGCTGTCTTTTATATCCCCAGGATCCTGTACTGTCTAGATCTTCTGAGTTTATTTCCTAATCCTTTTCTAGAGTGTTTTTGTGTGTGTGCTGACCTGATCTGCCATCCAGACCTCATTAGAACTGTTTGCTGACCCTGATCCAAGAGCCACCTCCTGCCCCCTCTTCCAGATGAGAGAAAGACAAGACAAGAAAGACGTCATATTAGTTTAAATTATTTGTGACTGCAGACTGCCTGGGTTTCCAGAGAGACTGCTCAGAGTGTGCTGCTTCCAGTGGCTCTGCAGAGGCTTTAGCAGTTGGAAACTCACCTCACTGTTGGTGGGTTTGCTGAGATGTAGATAACCTGCAGTTGATTTTTTGGTAGTAATTTTTGTTTCAAGGTGCTGTATCGCTGTTCATTGAAGTCACAAAAAAAAGACTCCTAGTGATGCTGTCACTGCGTGACCCAAGCCCACAGGTAGAAGAGTGAGGATGTACAGGGCTCAAATCTCATCTTTCCTGTTGGGAAAAGAAAGGCTGATTCCAACCTTAGTCTGGGGATAAATGTTAAGAATCTGTAAAGACTTTTTTCACTCTTGTTTGGGGAAGGGCAGGGTCACTAGTGCTCTCATTGTTGATCTGTCTGCAACAACAGAATGGAACATGTGCTAACCCCCCCCCCCAAAGGTGATTTCCAGCCTTAGATAAATACTATGCACCTGGGCATTTCCTTTAAGACCTGGCTTCTGGCTGTAGTTACCCAGTAATAACTGTGCAGGAGTTCTTGCAACAGGACTTTATATTAATGAGTACTCACATTCTCTGTTGGAGTGAAGCAAAATAATTTTGAATGCAAATATGCAGTGTGTTCTTTACCATTTCAAAAACTGGGGACCAAATCTGCAACAGGTATTAATGAACATGGTTGAGCTTTATTGAAGGACTTCATTAAATAAAGAAAGGGGTAATTTTTTTCTAATTTGTACCCTTATATTTTTTTTTGTTGTGAAAAAATTGAGAGTCAAAGGGAAAAAGAGATGAGTGAGAGGATATCCTGTCATTAAGAGTTGCAACAGTAATATCTGTGTCCTTGAATCCTTTCATTCTGGCTCATGTTAAATTGCCCAAGGATTATTCAGAAGTGTATGAGCATTTTTAGGAATCAACTCCTTCTTTTCTGCATTGAAAATAACCTAGTCAATAAGTCTGTGTTTAAATATAGCCTTGTTTGCTTCCCTGTAACCTGTTGCTTAGTTCTACTGACTAAATGTCCTGAGGCACAGTCTTCTCATCCTTTTGTCAGTGGAATCTACTTAATTATTCACCTTAGAGCGAAGTTGTAACAATTATAGCCTTCCCTTTGTGTAAGTAACCGAGCATCTCTTTGACTGTTATGTTAACTGTTTCAGAATTCAAATATCTGGGTATAAATCTGCCCCCTTTATTCATCTGGTTTCATGAGGTTGTGTTGCTTAACTGACAAGTTGGGGGTTAATCTGATAACTCCTGTTTTACAGAATACACAGGACAAATCTAAAATTCCAATTAAAGGAGTGTGGGAAAGCATCTACACATTTGTTTTTTTTCAAAGGATTTCTGTGGGCTTGGGATCCGGCAGTCTCTTTTTCTTCCATAATGATTTACAATTATCTCCTTTCCATCCTCAACAATGTGTGTGAAAAGAGCTGCCACTTCTAACAGTTCCCCATCCCAAAACCTTCCTGCACATTTCCCTGTGTTTCCTAGTTCTCTCCCCTCTAGCAGAGAAGGGAGCTGGAATGTGTTCCCCGTTGTTTGCAGCAAACGTTTATTA
This sequence comes from Upupa epops, assembly GCA_013397515.1. NCBI lineage: Eukaryota > Metazoa > Chordata > Aves > Bucerotiformes > Upupidae > Upupa > Upupa epops. Next base: position 1,550,425 of record VZRI01007808.1, on the reverse strand, counting down.
ACATATTTACCATCACATAGCACTGTTTGCTCAGGGTGGGTGGAGGCACTGCAGAGATCCTGCTCACAGATCTAGAATCGATTCCTGTTGAGTAAATTAGGGATTAAATTATCGCTGTGTTTTCACTGGTCTGCACTTCTGGCAGTCAGTGGGGCTTTTTGTGTGTGAATGCATGAGAATAAATTTTTGAGCTCTTTCAGTATAGGATGCACAAATATTATAAAGCATCTTAAGATAGAAACCCTTGAAATGAGTGTTCTTGTAGTGGCTACAGGTTTTAAATGCCTCATATCCAGTTCTAATTGGGACAGCTACTTTTCAGATCCAACATTATGGTGGTTTGGGACCTGCAGGAAATGAGGACTCGGTACCTTGGGAGGACTGGTCCCTGATCAGACAGCCCTGGACTCATTGAAATCCTTCTCTGTGCTCATGACATCATGCCATGCTTTTCAATCTCAAGGTTGTTTTTTGTATTTGGTATAAAGGTCATGTTAGGATTAAAAACAATGAGCAGCTCTCAGCATGTCTAGTGACCCTGTAAGAGAAATGGCAACGCGTTTCACAGTAAAATATGTGTGTGATAAGTGCAGTGCTGTGTCCAAGAAGTGGAATTTTCTAATTACGTAGTCATTTTGAGAAAGAATGTGCTTGTTAGAGGCAGGCCAGGTGTGCACTTGTGATGGGAGATTGAAACACTGTGTAATTACACACCTTGCATAATATAAAGTTTACAATAGCCACACAATTGATGCAGCAAGATGTAAATACAAGTTAAAGTGTCTGAAAGGACACCTGTAATCTAGCCTAGAGCTATTACAATTATGTTGGAAGCCCTGTCTCACGTTAAGATTTATTAGTGTGTTAAAGTTGCCACTGTTCTGAAACAAAAAAATGTGAGAAGTACTTTGGAAAAGTATTTGAACGACAAATTTTCAATGACAAATGAAAGTTATTTGAGGAACATGCCTGTAGTTCCCCGAGGGAGGAAGTCAGAGTAAAATCACATCTATTTAAATATTCTTCAGTAATTGTACAGTAGCTTCCAGTAAATTGGTTTTATTCTTTTACATTTGTGAGGATCTGCACAGCGTGTGCCTGTCCAAAAGATCGACGGAGCCTTCCCACATTGCAACAAACAAACCAGTGGAGCAAATTTAGAGAGACAGAGCTCTGCTTTAGTCCTTGTTCCCACACTACTTTGCTTGCAGGGTGCAGAGATTTGAGTTTCAGTATTACTGAAGAATGCCTCTGTAAAGGTGCTGTTGTGCTCCAGCACAGCCCTGCAGTGTTGTGGAACAAGCCCTTGGAGCAGGGACAAAAGATAGTGCCTTGCCCCGGGTTTTGCAGCCATTTCTGTCACAAGGTGACCGTGCTCAGCTCTGGTGTGATGCAGGAGGACATGAGACCTCTGAGTCCTGGTATCAAGCCTTGCCTGATCCTCCCACCCTGTGCTTGCAGCCTCCTCTGCTGTGTCAATTGTCCTATCCTGGGTAGAAGGACTGCCAAAGCCTTTCTAAATCTAACACAGTGCAGCTACTTTGCTGTTTCCCTGCAGCTTAGGGCCACACCTTGCAAAGCCAACCTAGGGTACATACAGCTACAGGACCTTCTGGACCCAGAGAACCTGCATGTTCCCACACTGCAGTAGAGCCGTTTATCTGCATGGGCAGAGCAGAGGGATATGCTGGGGCCTGCGTGGGCCGTCCTGCTGTGGTACCCCCAAAGCTTGGCATAGGAGGGGCTGTGCTGGAACAAGCAGCTGGCAGAGGGGCTGGCAGTACCTGCTCTGCCATAGTGTTGCCTAGACAGGTTACCTGCTGCTCTGGGCCACTCCACACCTACAGATTACTCGTGTGTGTTTGTGCGGGTGTGTAACACGTACATGTAAGACCTGTTTCCATGAGCAAGCATCATCTTGGGAGAGTTTCCTAGGGTAGCCATACTCTGCAGTGCATGGAAAAATTTGTGCTGTCTCTTTATAGCTACAAGCTTTGTCCATGTCTTGGGTCTACATAAGGACCTCACTGTTAAAGCTGTTTCTGACCATGCTCCTGTGGTCCTTCTTTCTCTAATCACACGCAATCACGGTGATGGTCACTTCGTTTTGATACTGTTACTGCTTAGGATATTCAGCCTGTACCTGTCCCCTTTCAGCCATAAAGTTGGGCATGCCAATTGTACTAAAGGGAAAAACAAGTCTCTCCGTTTGTCTGATTGAGGTGGGGGTTATTGCTCTATTTTCCTGATTTATTTGCTGCTGCTTTGTGAATAATAGAACAAGCCTTCAGGACAGGAACTTAGACCAAGCAATGCTCACAGCATTATTTCCTTCCCTGGCTGTTTAAACCACCCACCACCTTTCCATGCCTTGAGGTAGGAAAAGGAGGATACTGCCGATGACCAATGTTCCTCGTGCTGTCATCACAAACACACAATTACCAGTGACGATATAAAGCGCCCGTGAAGGGGAAGGCACATGCCGGAGAGGTGAAGCAATACAAGTAAAGGCTCTGTTTTAGGCACTGCTGACAGGTAACAGGTGGTTTGTAGAAAAGAAAAAGCGTGAATCCTTGTAAAGCACCCTCTGAAATACAGCACAGGGAGGAGAAGGTAGCCAGTACCAGGTGTCTTCTGTGTGTAGACATACTGCCAAGATCTGTGAGTGACCGTTGTTTATCACTAAACTGTTCACTTCCCCCAGGCACTGGTGAATGATTTAGCAATGACAGTTAGGAAGGAGACGAACAGCACAAAGCTGGGCTGAGTGCAATACTTGGGAAATCCAGGTGCCCTGAGCTACATGTCTTCAGGAGCAGAGACTGCTGTGAGCAGAAGGTGGGAACTTGGCTGCAGTGCTTGATTATGATCCATATCCATCAAAGTGGAAAAATGATAAACAAAGGGTTCATTTTACTCGTAATTTAGAAGGAAGTGTAAAATCTGGTGTGACAAGTTTAGTAAAATAAAAGCACAGGAAAGAGCCATTCAGTACTTGAATGCATCCCATAAAGAGGAACAGCTTTCCTTGGCTCTGACCAGTGCCTTACAAATATAGAAAAAACCCTCCAGTTTTGAAAACAAATGATTCTTTGAATCTTCCTTTGCCCAATTATTATCATACCAGATTAACTCATCTTGGCTTTTTTCATATCTGAATGCAGTTTTTTATTTGAATGTGACTGATATATAGGCAAGTAGACTTCAAGAAAGGGTAAAGGAATTGTCGGTAAATTTGAAAGGAGAGAAACGTGGGACAGAAATCATGACTTGTACTGGAAATATGGGCATGAGAGGGCAGCTGGTGGGAAGGTGGGGTGATGGTGTTTGTACAGGATTTGCACAAAGTGCTGTATACAGGCACTCCTTGCTCTTCACCTGACTAAACGCTGCTCCTCAGCTGTCATAACTGTTTTGCCTCCACTGTACACAAATATGATTGCAAATTTCAATTGCAGAATAAGCACCACTGGCAGTCGCTTCAGTTGTCCTGTTTGCACTAGTGATGTGCAAAACAGCATCCAAAACGTTTCCCCTCAATTAGCAGAATCTGTGTTAAAGTTGTGGCTCCTTTGGATGTGAACTTCTTTGCCAGCCAGAAAGGAGTCTCTCTGCTGGCACAGTATGGAAAGAACAAATAGGATTCTTTGCTGTTGTTCTTGAAAAGAGCAAAAAGCTCAGGGGTATCGCTGTATTTGTGAAGAATGTTCCTAACTCTGCAAACTAAAGGGCTCTCAGACCATTTAATTTTTCAACAAGAGCAGGGACCTGGTTACCATCTGTAAGTTCCTCCAGGGAAAAGTAAGGAATATATGTTTCTAATCTAGTGAAGAAAGACATAGGAAGAGCCAAAGTGGAGCCAGTTAAGTTCAGTGTAGAGGTGAATCATACAGTAACAGAATGATTAGTCCTGAGGAAAAAAAAAAACCCAACAAATTACTAGGTGAAATAACGGTTTCTCAAACATTTCATTTAAACATAGAGGATTGGATCCAAAACAGATTGCAACAGATAAAGAGTAAATGTTAAAATTCAGAGGTGGTCTGGTGGCCCGATGTAGCTATCAGTGACTTTTCTAGATTGGTTATGGTCTTAAATAAATGAGAGACACGTTGAATCGGAATAGCAGACCTCTGAGTCTCTTCCATGGCCCACTCTGACTCACATAATCTCTGTAAAGACATCTATGTTTTGGGGGTGGGAAGGGAGTCCTGTGCCTTTCATTTGCCAAACATGCCACACCAGATTTTACACTTTCCTGTATATTATAAGAAATCTGTATCTAGTAATTGTGGCCAGATTCCAGTCCCTTTACATCATTTATGTGGATAATTTGTTCCACTGTGTTTTTCTTTCTTCTCAGCTGTACTTTCTCTTTGAAGCCTCCAGCTACTGGATTGGGGAGGTAAATTACAGTCTTTCTTCGTTCTGAATTGTGCCTCTTGTTTCAGTTTTTGGAAGTCACATAATTAATTCATTGCAGGATTGCTTGCATTCATATAACTAAACAACTGGAACCCTTTGTCACAGAAGCTGCTATGAGAAGATTGTTATGACACTTAGTGATTTTTTAGAACTTCCTTTCTTGGGGCCACAGGAGAAACAAAGTTCTCTCCATGACACTAAGTGCAGCAAAGGTAGCTGCTCACTTTCAGCATGTGCACTCTTTGCCTTGGGGTTGCTTCTTTGGGTCACATGCAGGTTTGTAAGGAGAATCTTTCCTTTTTGCTGTAGTCACAGATGTAGATACCTCAGTGGGACTTTTCCCACTGAGAACTTAGCATTAAATACTTGCTGTAGACTAACAGTGATCTGTCTGTGTCAGGGAAATACGCTGGTGATAATGTTTCTGGTCTTAAACAAGGCTGTAGTGAAGATGCTTTCACAAATTCTACAGGGGATGTGATGATGGTAATGGCTGGGAGTGGGTAGGGCTATGGCTCATTGCTGTCTTGGGTCCAGGCAGAGAAGATCTGCACCAGTGAAGCACAACCAGATTATTTTTCAGGTTAGATTTTTTTGACTGGATTTTGATTATTTTGTCTCATATACAGTCAAATCTCAGTTTCAAGGCACTTGTAACCTTACAAGCATTGGTGAAATGATAATAAAGGGGGAAAAGGAGCTCTGATAAATGGTGGGGATTTTCAGTCCCCGGATCAGTACTGGTTTTCATAGGCAGTTAACACTTGGCTAGCCATCATTCTGGAAAACACTGCAGTTTTTCACCTATCAGGTACCTCTGAGATACCCATCAGAAGTGGAGGTTAAAGTCTTCCCATTTTCAGAGCTGAGATAGAAGGGTAACACCCTCTCAGGCTTTCTTTTAAAAGAAAGTTTATTTTACAGTTCACCCTCATACAAGTAGAGAACGGCAGAGTATCTTTCTCATCTGTGTCGTGTGACAGTCTGTTTAATGCTAATTAGAGCCTGGCTGGGCTGGGCACATGCAAACCAAGGTCTGCATTTTGCTGGCTGCATAGCTGCAGTACCCATGGGTACTTCGAAGGAGTTTCTACAGACATATTTGTGCCATTCAAGCCCCTTTTTTTTTAATCTTACACATATTTAGATTGTTCTGTCCTAAACATAAACATATTTAGAAGAAATAAAAATGCAAATGAATAACTGGTTTGTGTTTGGTTAGCAAACAGAGCAGGAAGTGTGGATGTGCAAATGCCCAGCAGGCTCAGGGGTTAAACCTCCTCCCTTTAATTTTTACAATGGGTTCTCAACATCCAGTATAAACAAAACTCAGCAAATTATTCCTTGTGCTGTGCTCAGTTGTCCAATCATCTACTCCTTTATTCCTTATTATATACATACTGCTTGAAAAGTAATTTAGGCAGCTGGGACAGTGCCATGTGAGATGCAGAGGAAGTCTTAACCACCAGGAATTAACTTGAATTTCAAATCTGTGCAGTATCCGAGTCGCATCACCAGGAAGTTGTTATTTTAATCAATTCAGTGAAGTGGCCAAGACCTGAAGAAGAAAGTTAATGTAAAAGATATAGGGAAGCCTCTCAAAACCATTATTGAGAGTGAAAGAAAAATGATTAATTGTTTAATCTGTGGTGGAATTTGGCGTGTTTAAAGAGTTTGTGTAGTTTAAAGAGTTTTGTCTTGATGATTGATCATATATTAATAGCTCCTTCACATGTGAGTGGAGATGGGTGCCCCACTGCTGGAGTTATTAATGAAATATTGTCTCTGCTGTAGTTTATAGTTGAAATTCTGTCTTAAGATTTCAGAAGAAAACTTGTTACAGATGAGAACTGATTACCACAATCTCTCTTTAGAGGTACATTTATTGTTCTTTAGTCATCAACTAAAAAGCCTTACATGGATAGATCTTCAATACTAAAACAAGTAGGTGAACAGCCAGCAGTGTAAATGTTTTCAAAGGCAAAGGAGGGATATGTGTTGGGTTGAGTCGGGTTATTAGCATTCATGTTCCATTCCTCTGCAGAGCTCTACTATACTGCAAATACACAGGCATCCAGTAGACCTAACACCTGACAGCATCATGCCTTTGACTAAAGTGTGTGGATTGTACCTTGGGGAGAGAAGTTACTACATGTCTAGAAATTTTGCACATAAGGAATCTACTTGGAAGTCCCCGGTTTGTGGCTGCTGTATTTGTATAACCCCAACAGCTGAGTTTTGGAATTGAACCAGATCGGAAAGATGCATAATTCACCTTAGACCTTCTAAGAGAAGGAAAGAACTATATGATTCCAGGTTTGCCCACTAAAACAGAAGCGCAGTCTCATACAATCAGCCTCACCAGTGAGCAGAAATAGGAGCTTCTGTAAGGGGCAAAAAAGTAATCAGAGAGAAAGAAAGGAAGAACTGAGAAAATCCTGCTGTGGATTTGTTAGACCAAAAGAAGAGCAAACTGGATCAAGGAAAACTTTTGTCAAAACAATTTTCTTCAGAAAAACATGGTTTTAACCATTGGGATGGTCCAAACTATTTATTTTTTTCCTTGTAGTGAAGATTTTTGCTTTTTTTTTAAAAAAAATAAAATAGTGAAATGTTTGGTTTAATCTCAGAGTCTATTTTTCCATAGGATATTTATATTTTAAAAAGGAAGATTGAACAGTTAATACAGAAGCAAGGTATTTTTGCTCTGTTGAAACAAAATATTTGTATTAACTAAACTGAAATTTTGCCCAGGGGTATCCCTTCTTTCAAGCTCTGCTGCTGCTGTTACTGTTTTTTTGTACTGATCATAGATTATTATTATTATTATTATTATCAGTTATTTTATTTAACTTGCATGTTTTGCCTTCTGTGAAGTTATCTATCAACTAGCCCTGTTCAAAAATTGTGCTGAATGGTCCCAGCACAGTAGGGTTCTACACATCGGCACTGTGTGTATAAGGTTGTTCTTGCACTTACTCTTTTGATTTCAGTTTTGCTCAGATATCTGAACAGAGCTGTTTCCAAACACGTATTTCAAAGCCATTCACAATGGGAGTGAAGGCAGGACAGGAATCGTTTTGATCTGGTTTTCTTAAGAGGATTCTGGGGACTGCAGTGGGTGCTGTCTCTAGTGCTGAGGCAGAGCTGTAGTTGCGCTTTCTGCAGGTGATGTAACATAGCATTGAAAGTTAATATCCACTCTTGTCCACTCTTGGTTGTAAGCAAGGGTCTGTAGTTGTATATTCTGTGGGATTTCCACTCTCTCCCTCCCTCCCCTAGCTCAACATTGATTAATATCTTATTCCCCCAGCCAACTTACTGTAAGCAAAGAATTACTGAAGCACGTAACATCTAGCAGAAATGTCTGACTTCCCCAATCACCTGTAATCAGTCACAGCTCATGTCAGAGTGGCTGGAGCTACTAGCTGTGTTGAAGAGTCATGCAAAGAAGACACCTTAGTGCGTTGAATAAAGGTTTGTACGGTCTTTAAAAGGTACCTCCAGATGAAGGATTTTCAACAAACAACTATTAATTTGTTTTTCAAGAGGAACGTATAATCCTTGCCCACTTCAGAGAATAAACACACTGAACCTCTGGGATATCTCCTCAGTATTTTGAGGCATCTTCTATGTCTCAAGTTGATGTTGCTGTGGTAGGTTGAGATGTTGCTGTTATCCATGTCAAAGGTTGGACACAACTCACAAAGCCTAGAGGGATGCATGATGGGCATCAAAGTAGGTCTCGGAGGACCTCGTGCATCCCTTGGGTGACTTGTTGTGCATCCATGCTTTAACAGAAATCCTTCTTTGTTCTAAGATTTGCATTCTGTTTTCCACAGAAGGCTTTATTTCTGCTTGAAGAGTTCTCCTCCATGGCTAAAAAGTCTCCTCTTGCTTGCTGCTGGCTGTGCAATGCCCAGTGAATGAGTTTTGATAATTTCTGTTAGGATTAATTAATTAATTGCAAATGTCTTTAGGCTAAATTGTGAGTTTGCATGTCAGGATGCTGTACATAATCAACAAAATCACTCAGGGGCTTGATGTTATGGAGGTTATATGGAGATTGTGAGAGGAGTACATTCAATCTGTATTAGTCAAACTTTCTTTATGTTATTTATAGACCAGTTCCTATTTTGTGGATTCTCAGAGCCAGAAACACAGATTTAAGATGAAATGTAAGGATAAGAACAGAAGCAGAAGACCACTCCACTAATATGAGCCTATTTGATGAAATAATAAAAAAATAATAGAATAACTTACAGTTGTAATTGAGAAGTGGCTGTGGAAGAAATAAAGATCCACAGTAATATTTCAGGTTGGATGGGACAGTCCTACCCCAAGTGAATAGCACTAGTGAAGTATTGTATGAATTTCTAGACACCAGCTGAGTGAAGGGTACAGGGTATGTTAATAAAGTCAGATCTTGAACGTTAATGGAGTCATCACCAACTGACCCATGAGAATAAACAGTGCATGAGACACACAAAAAAGCATTTCTCCTTCATTTATAAACCTGAATGTTTTGGCTTCTGTCCAGATCGCAGATTCTTAGCTTGTCTTGTTCTTTTGGGGTTTTTTTGTAACTGACATATTCTATCTTTATAGAAAGTCTGTTCACAAACTTGTCCAGCAAAGTTGAGGCAAACTCAGCTACACAAAAGCTTTATGGTCTATAAGGAAAGAGGAGGCAGACTTTCTGAATGTCTTGCATTTGTGTTTTGGGATCAGCAGTTTAGATCCCCTTGGCAGTGACAGCATTACTGCTTCTGCTGGACTTACCAGTTTTCATACACTCAGTAAAGGACTCCGGTCTTGCTGCTCCAAGTAAGTGCTTATGGTTTTGATCTGTGGTATCTTGCCATCTCTGTCCTATGCAGAGTTTGTTTGGTTTTTTAACTATTAACAAAAGCAACTCACTGGTCGTATTAAGTGTGCAGCAGATGTAAACCTTGTATGTTCCCAGTCAGTCACTAGTTTTCCTCATCAGGGCCGGTCTGGCAACACAAATGTCAGCTATTTGGTGTGGTTGTCCAGAAACAGCAATACCTAGAGAAAAGTTTTGCCTAAATGGTCTTCAGAAAGGGTAGAAACCCCCAACCAAGGACCAAATATCACTAAGCTTTAAGAAAACCTGAAACAACAATACATCTGACTCTGGATCCCATCAAGCTCCTATACAACCTGGCTGGCTGTAAGCCTCAAAATTGCAAAAGTAATTTCTTGCATGTACTCCCCAACCTCCCCTTCGTTTGTGCTGCAGATCACAAGAACTGTCTGCACTGCACAAGAAATTATTTATTTTAAATATTCATCAAAGGAGATTCTGGACGTGCACTTCTAACGTTCAATGATAGGACTTAAATGAGGTTCAGACTTGGCATTATTTATGTTTCTGCCTGGATATTTTGGTTGCATAACCAGGTGCACATGGAATTCTGGCATCCAGTGAAAAGCTCTAAGCATCCGTGAAAATGCAACATATGGTTGTTGGGGTTGGACAGTATTTAAAGGTTATCTTTGCTGTCAGCATTTAAAATTCTTAATGATGTTGCTGTAATAACAACAAAAAAGTCTGCCTGATTTCACTTGAAAACTCTACTCCAAAAAACCCGGCTTTGTCTTGGCCTTTGATAAGTACGTTTTTGTTAATAAGATTGTAAAATAGTAATGCAAAAGAGGTTTTTATTCAATCAAAGAATCACGGAATAGCAGAATGTTAGGGATTGGAAGGGACCTTGAAAGATCATCCAGTCCAATCCCTCTGCCAGAGCAGGATCCCCTAGATCAAGTCACACAGGAACAGTCCAGGCAGGTTTTAAACATCTCCAGAGGAGGAGACTGTGCAACCCCCTGGGCAGCCCCTTCCAGTGCTCTGTCACCCTCACTGTGAAGAAGTTTCTTCTTGTATTTATGTGGAACTTCCTATGTGTGAATGCTCTTTCTTTCCAAACACTTAATGTTGAGTTTCATAAGCATTATAGACAGGCAGGGAAAATGTGGCTGTCACAGAAACTGTGCCATTGACCAGAACTGGCCGGTTGTGCTTGCAGTGATTTGATGTGTATGCATATTTGTCTTTTATACATGTGGAAATTAGACGTGTACTACAAGTGTGTTGAAGTACATATTTCACTAAATCAAAGAAATGTATGTAAATAGATGCCATAGTAAATGCTGCTGTTAAAATTCAGGGTAGAGACAGTATTCATAGATGTTCTCCAGAGATATGAGAGCTCTGGAACACACTGTCAGGGTTTGGTCTGCCTTTCTGCTCTCTAAAACTTATTTTCAAGGGCTTGAACAGGCAGAAACAGGAGGAAGGACCTACTTCTCAGCTCAGACACTGTGAAAGGGCCAGAAAAGCATAATGGACTTCCAGGAATGGGAGGATGCTTCTAACTCAAGTACTGCAAAAGATTACCCTAAAACTGGCTTCAGAAGACTTGTTTTACACTCCCATGCCTATGCAATAGAGACATGGAGGCACGAAGCAAGTGCGATAGAGATAGCTTGGGTCTAAATGTGGGTGAGGTGCAGCTAATGGCCGTGTGGAGTCAGTGCAGGGGTTGAAGGGTTTGTTCAGTGCAAAGAGATGTGAAAGAACACTACTGTTCTTGAGCTGCCCAAGACCAGATGGAAGTGTCAGTTAAAGCTGCCTTTGCCTGCCATCCTTTTCTGGGGGCTCAGTTCTCTGGTGATGGGGTACCACATCTTCTCCATGGGCAACATTCTTTGAAGGCAATGTAGGGTCAGCATCTCTTGAGCATCCTTTGAAATCAGCCATCCCAATAAACACTGGTTTCCACTGTATTTTTGGGATAGTTACTGACTTAGAATTTTTGGGGTGTAATGTTTTCCCTGAACCCACAGTAACACGGAGCTCTCCACACTGGGGACGTTTCAAGGTAATGTCTCACAGTCCAAATCTGGATCGCATTCATGGTTAGGCACTCACCCTTTAATCATTCCCTGTTTGCAAAATCCCATCTTTCACAGTATTTCACAGGGTGGGTTGTTCTTTTTTTTTTTTTATTTATTGTTGAACTTCATCTGGTACAAAGGTTTAAACTACAGAAGTAATTTAAAATATTGTGGCATTTCCTTTCTTAATTAATCCCAACTGTTTTCCTTGGTAGTACAGAAAGTATCAGTATTTGATGAGGACATTATGCCTTCATCACTGGGGCAGTGGATTCTTCCTGCCGAGTCTGTAAACAGCAGACAAGCCACAGAGTTCAGCCTTCATGTTCTGGTTTTCATTAAGCCCAGACTAGAGGAGCACCCAGCTGTGTCTTCCTGTAAGGTCTGTCAGTCTTCCAAAGCTTGTTAACATGCTAATATAAAAGGAAATAGGGCTGACTTCAAGGAATTTACAACTAGTCTTAAACTTCAAAGACTAGAGCTACATCTCTTCAATTCAACAACAACAACAACAACAAAAATCCTATAATAAAAGTTCTGTTAGCCTACGAGAACAGCTCTGTATGTGTTGAACACATAAGCCGTAATGCACGATGCCACATTTTTTTGTTGCAAGTTGCAACACAAAGCCTCCTGCAGTTGTGAAACTTTGTTCATAGCTGGTAGGTTTGATCAGAGACAAGATAAATTGCTGTCCAGCCCACAAATAGAGTATCAGGAACAATGTTGTCAATCTCTCCTTCCCTAAACCTGTTTTCTATGCAAATGTTTGCAGTGGGTAGGTGAATCGGGTTTGAACAGTAGGCAGCATTCTCAGGTGGCAGAAATTGGAACAACTCCTATAACTTCAAGGGAATGACTCCCATTCTTAACATCTGAACGTTTGGCCCAGTCTGAAGAAACATCTGAAGTGTGCTTACCTGGTTGTCTGAAGATGTTCAAACAAGGTTGGAGGTATTCTGTTGCTTTTCATGGAAGAAGAGAGCACTGTTGTGTGGAAGTGGGGTGAGGCACCTTTTTGACCGGAAGAATGACTCATCATTCCCATTCAGTATGGGGAAATGGATGTGCAAGAAGGTCTGAATAAATGTGTGGACACTTAGTGATGTTTCCCCAGTCACCAATGATTTAAGGATGAATCAGAATCAGTGTCAAGAAGAGGCTAATGGTGTGGTATTTTTTCCCATCTCGATCTCTTTATGTAAATGGATAGCATGAAAGTGTAATTGTAAATACCTCTTTCACCCCTTGGAATGCTCTTTCCTCCTTTTGGCATCTTTAGGGGCGTTTGGGTCTTGCAGGAATGTGTCAGGATGAGATGACACATCCCCAGAGTTCTTGGACAGGTACTTTTCATCACTGTTGAAAGTTGCCATTTTAATCATCAGATCTGTGATAAACACCTTAAACATCCAGTAACATAACTTGATTCTGATTTTGGAGAAGACTTTCATTTAAATTCTCTTGCAGAAATCTGAAAATTTTAAATGCATAGAAATAAGGGGTGTTTCATGGCTGAGATAATTATATATCGAAGGGCTTTGGCAGGGACCCCAAGCAATAAGTGTGTCAGATGACACATCTCAGAGTCACTTCAGGAGATTGCTTCATAGACTTACTTTTTTATTGAGATGGAATTATTTGTGTCAAAAAACTAAGACTTTGCGTGTATTCATTTGACCTCAAAACTGGTTTCTTTGGTTCTTTGGTCACCCAGAAGTATTAAAAGCAGCTCTGTGCAAAAAAAAAACCCAAACCACCTCAACCCTCAAACAAACAAACAAACAAAAGCAAAGTATCGTATTAAACTCGGCAGTTATTCACACTGTTCTTCTCCGACAGCTTGTTAAAATCGTTGGTAGAATAGGTGCTGCTGTTATACTTCCGTTATTCAGTGCTAATTAGAGCAAACTTACACAGAACCAAAAGACATTTGTAAAGGGAGCCAATTGTTTTAATAGGAATTAATTGAAAATCCAGACCGCGGTGGTGAAGGCCACAGGGAGCTATGGCACACCTTCAGATTCACTTACCCATCTGTTTTGTGCTCGTTGCAAATAGAGTTTGCAATAAGCAAAATAATAATAACAAAAAAGCATAATATATGACTGTGTCCACACTGTAAAGGACTGTAGGACAACAATGACTGGGCTGGGGCCAGGACCAAGTAGGGTGACATTTCCAAGTTTCTTTTGCCTTAGAAGAGATAGGGGAGAGATTCAAAAGGTAACAGGTTATGTATCTACTCTGCTGCTCTGTCTAGAAATACTGTATTTGCCAAGGGACAGAAGCTGGCCAGATATCATTGAATCATCATCCTATATAATTAGTTCAGCAGGTTTTTTACCTTGTGCATTTATACTATCTGTGGCTGCAGTTTCCATCATAGGTTCAACTGGACGAGTCCTCCCATGGGTTGAAATTTCTGTACTTTCTACTGGCTTGTGTTGGTCTAATCAAGGGTGGTTGAAAACTAAACCCTCCCAAAACAAATGAGCGAGTCTTTAAGTAAACAAACTGCCCAACAGAGCTTTTGTTTTCTGGACAGTAAAGCCAGGCATTTAGGCAGCTATGTGCATTTTTTTTCAATGTTCTTGAAAATGCCTTTTTAAGAGAAAAAAAATGTCAGGAAAGGCTGCATCAGTCTTGTTAAATTTCTGGGAATGGAGCTAAATATGATATGGTGTGTATCTATTGCCTTCTGCCAAAAGCACCTCAATTTTGTCAGAGAAAAATGGTAGGAGACACTGTGCCATAAGCTGATAAGGTCATATTAAATCAGCTGTCTATTGAGTCTCACATATTTTATATATAGTCATACCCCGAGGGTGTGTTGTGTTCAGACCCTTGGACAGCTAGCACAAAGGTGATGGCTGACAAGCACAGCAAATCAGCTAGAAGGGAGACTCGGTTTTGAGGGGAAAAATGTGCAAATTACAGAAAAAAAATTAAAATTGAAGAGATCTTCATGTTGGAATGGTGATTATATGACATCAGCATTTGTAACAGCAGTGGAGAACTTTGCACACAAGGGTCTGAGATGGTGAGTCCATAGCCCAGTTGAGACACTGGAGCACTTGCAGCAGTGTGGGAAGAGCCCCTTTGCTGCAGGAGGAGCAGCGAGGAACAGCATGAAAATAGGAAATTAAGTTAAAAAGGAAATGGAGTTCCCCAGTAAAGTTATTAAAATTATCATAGAATTTGCTTTGGAAAAGAAATTGTTGCTTAATATAGCCTTAAGAATCTGGCACATTCTTGACGATGTTAATCCATCTGCTGACATTTCATCTTGTTCTTATTGGGTTTGTTTCCACTTTTTTGATACCTCAAGCACTTTAGATGTTATGTTATTGAAGTCATGGGTCTTGTAGAAAACAAATTACCCCATAGAGGTAATTGCACCCATCTCACTCTTTATCTTGTTGAGGTGAGCTGCTTATCTGCATTTCATTGTGAAAGAAAAAAATCTTTGATAGGAAGCAAACACAGAAAACAGGAGCAGAAGTTGATCACCTCTTGCCATTTTTCCAAGAGCAAAATAAAAACAGAGAAGCCATTTTTACTTGTCAGGTGCTGTTTGAACCCCAAACAGTCTGTTCCTTGTGTGGACCCATGTGGACCCATGGAAAAAAACCTGTTCTGAGTTGTATTATTGTTTGAATGGTGCAGTCTGAGATGTTTCTGGTTAGACAGTCTCCTTGGTCAAGAAGGACTGTATTAGAAAAAGTGTGGTGTGTTTTTACACTGCAGTGTGGAGCTAGAGAAGGAGTAGACCTAAATAGACCACCTAAATTTCCAGTGTCACTTCTGCAATTTCAAATGGTGTCTGAAAACATCTAATTTTTCCAGACGTTTCCCTTTGGTGCTAACAGTCATAGAATTTCCTGATTTATTTGGTTGGTTGGTGCAGTACTTTAAATGTTTGGCTTGGGTTTTTTGGGTTTGGATTCTTCCTCCTGCTTTTGGGGCCTTTTTTTTTTTATAGTGGTTTTTTTTGAGCTTTGGGGTTTTGTTTTTTTTTTTGTTTTTGTAACTGCTGCCTTATTGTGGATGGAATAATTCAAGCATCCAGCAGATTAACGGAGTGTGTTGTGCACATTTCTCAAGGTGGATCCTATTCCCTCTTTAAAACAAGCATGTGCTTGTGTGCAGTTAATGCTCGTGTAGCTTTGTGGTTAATGTCTGTAAGTTATTTCACTTGATTGTGAATATAGAGATTCACTGTTGGAATTAGTGGAGTGTGTGGATTGGGGAAGTCAAGGCAGTAGGGGAATCTGTGGGGAAAACCCAATTGACTGGCTTACCTGATACTTCTGAAGACTTTTTCCTTAATTTCTTTGTGTTTTCTCTTTTGCTTCAAGGTTTTTCTTTGTTTGTACGTGTTTAATTAGTATCTCTACAACATATGCAAACTAGCTGTCTGGCTAAAGATTTTGAAGCACACGGGAGTGGATGAAAGTGGTTGAAGAATACAAAGGAGCACCTACAGCACCTACAAAGGGAAAACGTGCTTTTACCTTCCGTCTTTTGATTGCCAACAAGACAAACTAGAACCTGGGTCTGTTGAAGCCAAATACAAAACTTCTCTCTTTGTGGCCAGCATTTCACCTCAGGTGGAAATAGATATTTGACAAAGGTCCAGCTCTTCTGTTGGTTGTAGGGGTGCCCCACACAGGATTCTGGGCTGCTTGGGGATGTGTCCATGCCTAGATTATATTGTGAGTTGATTTCCATCATAGAATGGCCAAGAGGCACTGCTATATCTGGGCCTTAGAAAGATTCAGGTTTTTTGTGTTACACTCCAATTCTCCCTCTTGCTTACCGCCAGAAAATTCTAATTTAGAAAGCTTTTCTAAGATCCAGCTTTGTTAGAGAAATGTATTCAGATATGGAGGGACTCGGTAGTTTATTCACCGGATGATAGTGAATGAATGGTGTCTGTTTTCTGTGTATGAATTGTAATTGAATTTATTATGATGTTCACAATGTATTCATTATTTGAACTGATTTCCTGACTCGTTCTTTCTCAGTAGATTGGATGCCAGCAGTTTACTGTGGGTTTCCAGTGTTCAAAATGTAAGGATTTTGTAATGATTTTCCAAGTCACATGATGGGCTGCTTTTTCCTGATTGGAAAAATGGGCTGGAGGAAGGGTTGGTGCAAATACTAAAAATGTAGGTGAATTACAAATTCATTTTTTTCACTCTTTAAAAAGTCTTCATTTCAAGGCAGACTTCACCTCAGTGCAATGATCTTGAAACCCATTCTTTTCCCATGTACCAAGCAAACAACGTACCAAAGTTTTTAGTGATGTGTTGGGTTTTGTTCTGTCATTTGCACATAGGTTGAAATACAGGAACTCACTTGAACAATCACTTTGGAAAGCAGCTTTAATGCAGTGAAACAGAATATTCACAGGGTTATTTACAGCTCTCTCTTAGTTCTAATAATAAATGTAAGTGTGGATCACTTGAGCTGTCTCACTCTGTTTCCAGCTTTCTGCAAATTTTCCAGGGGTTTATTTCTTTCTGTAGGGCAGTGTATTGGAAAACAGGATGCTATCAGGCTAAATTTGCCTTGCACCAGTACAACATTGATCTCTTATCATGTAATTAAGTTGTGACTCAAGAAACTAGCTGCAACCCACACACCAGTTATTTGACCCTCTGGAATTTTGCCTTCCTTCAAGCAGCACAGGTACGTGGGTTGGCAATGTGTTAGAGATTTCTAGGATATTTTCTTTGGCTCAGTTTTCTATTCTGTTTATGATTTATGCATAGGTAAAGTTTTAAGAGTATAGGATATATTTTAGGAGTGTGAGATGGAAGTTGATCTTTTTAACTCTTTGGTCTATACATCAGCATCCTGAGACACAAGCCATGGCTTAACTTCAATTTTCTATTCACGTCCTTCATGTTGCTGAGGCTATGTTTTGATGGCCTTACTAGTTGAAACACTTCTGGGTAAGTCACTGTATTCCCCTAGTCTTTTGTGTCTTCGTTTGTGGATTAGGAATAATACATTAACGGTGTTTTGTCAAGTAGGATGCATAAACCCACATCTAGTTTTTTGGCATTCTTGCATGAAAATTGAGAAATATTGTGAACCCTTAATAGAATTAAAAAGCTGGTAATAATTGTCTGCCTTGCATATGTATTCGGAAGTGGAAATGGATTGAGAGTTTTGATGTTCAGAGCAATAAAACTAGTCATATCTGCTCCTATGTTATCCATTGGTGTCAGGTTCAATTGTTGCTGTAAGAGTTCCACAAAGCCATCGCTGAAGGGAAAACAGGCTGTTGTTGTGGCTCCTTGATGTGTTTCCAACTATAACTAGTAACAGTGTCCATTTGACTGAGAAAGCAAATTCATGCATCTGGTGTCTCACTGTCCTTTCAGGGTCAGGACATGTTAGGAAATTTTTAATCTAAGAAGAATAGGTTGAGGCTCTGCAGATGATTGTGATAGGGATGCTGTGAAGCACTATATTAATGCTTTGGGCATTACCATTCATATTAATTCTGGTATCTCCTACCCCATTAGTAATTAGTAGAATGTCAGCATTTCATAAGGTAAGGTAATAACCCTGTGCCCAGCTACAGTGATGACTAAATATAGTAAAGCTTTGGTGTGCGATTTTCATGAGGTGTCAGCCACTGACCATTCTCATTAGTGGTCAAAAGTCTTTTATTAACAGATGTTAATCAAGCAAATTTTGATTAGAAAAATCCTCAGAGGACAAAAAGAACAAGTTAAATTAAATTAGAATAAATGTTTCCAGAAAGGAAACGTGTTTTAACATGTCAAACTTTGGAACAATCAGCACTATTTCCATCTTGGATACCAAGATGGGAAGGAAAGGAAAAGGAGAACAAAGTGATTTCACATCCTAAATGTAGAATATCATCATCTGTTCCAGTTTTAAGAGGTGCTCCTGAGAACTAGTTTCTGAAGGACCCGGGATATGTTTCAGAAGGACCCTAAGATATGTGATCCTAGGTTAGGATCCATTTCCAGTAACCTCTGTCCTTGCCAACACCATAATAACATCTATTTATTTTATGTGGAGATGCACTGTGAGAGCTCAGGAAGCGTTGCAAATCTCCTCTGCACAAGTAGTGATGCATATCCTCAAATTCAGAGTAATCCCCAGTGTAGGATCCTCTACACTCTTGCAGATTTTCTTCTCTTCCTATTGTAAGTGTTCCTGCTCATTTCTTCGTAAATACTTAACTGAACTTTATTCATAAATGAAGGAAAGCAATCCATGGTGAAACTCCTTCAGCACTCTTTTTTTTTTTTTAAATAAGGGTATGATTAGTTATCTTTAAAGTCTGCTGAGCAAATAAGGGTATTCAGGCAAACAGTGACTACTGCTTGTTGAAAATTGTTTTCTAAGAAACTGCAAAGAGCGGACCGTTTGCTAAAACACCTTGTGAAATATAGAAGATGTCATACAGAGATCTTTCATATAGAACATAGATTTGCTAGATAAAATGAGGACTAATTCAACCAGTCCTGTCCACTCTGCATATTGAGAAAGTGAGACACAAAAGAGGTGACTTTCTTCAAGCTCCAACAGTGAACTGGTGGTGGAAGAGGGAGTGAATCCCACGTGCACAGGCTAGGACCTATATGCTCCATCCTCCAGTCACTTCTGTACAGCCCATCTGAAACATTTTGCTTCAGCCAGGAAATGTTGGATTTATGATGCCACATTTGCTAAGACAGATATAGAAAATGTGTACAGTTTAAAGGTAGATGAATTATTTTAATAGTAAATTCACAGGTAATTTACATAACTAATTTGTAAGCTAAAGTATATGATGCTCAGCTGAAGTGACCATTGTGACAAGCAAGTGCAAACATTGTCAGAACATTAGCAGATCTGTTTTGGACAAGACGGAGCTTGACAGCTTTTTCTGTGTGCATCTGGGCTTTCTTGGGGGGCAGCAAGGGGAGGAGTGTGTTTCGGTTTGTTTTAGTAGTCCTGGGTTTTTTTTTTAAGAGCTACTTAAGAGTCTTGCACTTTAATACTCTGATTTATCTACCTAGCTGTATTGTAAAGATATGAAAAAACTGCCATGGTTTTTCTGTGCTTATAAATGTAAAACATGCAGTGCTCTCAGCCACTTGACATAATAATTCAGCTCCAGTTAAAGATGATGACTTAAAGAGAGCTTGCAAGATGCCTTACACTGGTGTTATAGATGAGAATTTGCATGGCTTGACTTCTTGTATTTTTTTAAAAACCCACAACTTGCGATAAAGCTCGTAGCGACTCATGGTATTTCTAATTTTTCAATTATTTTAGGCTTGTAGAGGCTTTTGTTTACTTGCATCCTTCCCATGTGTCACTTGGTTTGGTCAGAGTCTCTTCTGTCATCTTTGTCTTTAGCTGTCATCCATTTTGGTGGTGGGAGTCTCCTGTCGCTTTACAGCAAACTCTGGAGAGCTGGGATTTCAAACTGTGGGTCCTGGCACATGGCTGTTTACACTACTGACAGAGAAGAAGCCCCAGAAGAAGATGATTTTATTTCTGTCTGAAAAGCGTGTTTAGTTTTCAAAAGGCAAGTTAGCTTTGAACGCTTAGTGGTAAGTTGCAAGTTGAGGATACCCAGGGTCACAAAAGCATGCAGTTCCCATTCCTGTGTTGCCCAGTTAGTGTGATGTCTTAAGATCTGGTTGGTTTTTAAGGCCAAAATATAGAAAAAACAGATTATAATTTTGCCTGTGAACCATTACTATTTCTCTTCTTGAGAATCTTGAGGATCTGCATCTGCTTTAATAAAAAGACTATTTAAGAAACCATGAAGAAAGCAAGCCCAATTCTCTTTTAATGCATTGTGTAATTAAATCTTTATTGAGATTTGAGAGCTGCACAACCACAAAAGAAAAAGTACAAAGCAAACCCAAGAGTGATGATATCTTTATACCTAGACACAGATTGGGGAAGAGAGAATGGAAAAGCCAATAGAAAGAAAATGTATAGTCTGTCATATGTAAGGTTATGTAACTGATCCTGGGCATCCTACAGTGCATGTAGTAGTATTGTGGAAATGAATAGTTCCATTAGGTGCATCAGATTTGTCTGTTGTCTACTTTAGACATAAAAACCTGCACTTAAATTCTGTAGATTCCAAGTCTCCCTTAGCCACTGTGAGAGTGAGAAAATTAATGGAGCTACATTTGGTGTGGATAACCTGGGACTCTTCCAAAGTATTTTCAGTGCATGTTAACGTGGTTCAAGTTAGATGAGCTTTCTAGCTTATTTCTTAATGATGTATCTTGAGGATAGCCAAACTGTGGTTCAGAAGACTCGTGCAGTTCACAAGTGGTTCAGGTTGTGGCTGGAGCACGTGAACAGTCTCATCCCACAGGCACCAGTCTGCAGTTCCATCTCCCACTGTAACTCCCGCCCTTATGAAAATCTCAGCAAGTGGTTCAGGCTCAGAAAGATCTGCTTTCATATTTTAACACTGGGTTTTACTGGTATGCATACATGAATGTGCCCTACCAATTAACCACCCTTACAGATGTGTCAATTCTCACCACTGTTCTGCAGATTTGCACCTAACTATGTGGACTATTAATCTTCTTCACACTGAATAAGGTGTCCAGAACTGAAAAATACTTAGTAATTAATTTTGTCACTGAGGTGTAGTGTATGATAAATGTTTGGCTAATGCATCTATATTTCCATAAGTGGCAACAACCTCAGATTTTCAGTAATAACTTACAATACTTACACAACATGTAGAATACAAGTCTTCCCTTTTACTGCCCTAAGAGTTTGCTGAGAAATGGGAGACCCCCCTCCCCATCCAGAGTGCAAGTTATCTTGTATTTTTGCTAACGTATATAATTACTGATGTGGGTGTTCCCACATCTTAGAATGGGAAAAGTGCTTGCCAAGATTGAAAAACCGTAGTAAGCAATATAAATGATTTCTCTCACACACCAGAATTTCTTGCTGAGACAAGTGAACTGGAACTGTGTTTTAAACCATATAATTATGCTCCTATATATCATTTATTAAATCAGATTTCCCCCACCCTCTTTTCTTTCAAGTTGCTTCTTAAAATGCTTTTCTTCCAAGAGGGCTGTTAGTTGGGGTCCTTCCTTTTGAAGAACTTTTCCCAAATGATGGAATCAAACAAAAATGTAAACAACACATTGAAAGCCCCACAACGTCTTCCTGTACCATCGTGGTTCTTTGCTTAAATCTCTGCTCTAGCTTCAGTGTCGCTGGATTCTGCTTGGGCAGGATAGGAGGTACTGCCCAAACATCCATGGGCATCCAGAGCATTTTGATCATCTAGCCAGGTTTTCTTCATGACACAGGCCATAGAGTTTCACCTCTCTGTTTCTTGGTCAGAACCAGAACTGCATGTTCAGGTAGTCCATGGGCTGTAGAAAGACATTTGTGGATTTCCTTATTTCTCGCTCATTTCTATGCTGTTTAAAATATAAAGAAGCTGACCCAGTGTTTTCACACCCATGAAACAGAAGGACTAATGAATGATTTTTCCAAAGCACACAGATTGTGTATGCAAAGGTCCAGTGCGCAAATCCTAACTTGTTTATGCCTCAGGTTGTGCATACAAAAAGCTATTTAACTTTGAGCCAATATATCTTTCTTTCCAGCACCCACACCTCACTCAACTCACCTCCTCTGAGAAAGCCTGGGGAAAAGACTTTATACCACACTCCAAAAGTCTGCGGAGTAAGGCTGTGTTGGACAAAGGGACCATCTGAATATTAACTGGTACTAGCAAAGAAACCCTATGCAATTATATTCAAAGTAGAGGTTCCAGCTGTTGGCTTATTAGCAAGGTCCTGTCCACCATGAAACTTGTAGTTGGTGTAACTGTGTAGGGATTGGAACCATTGCTGTTGAATTTGTGGTGTAGGTGGCACTGCTGATGTTATTGGAATAGCTTTCCTCAGTTTGTATTGAAGAGTGCATGTTAAGGTGTGGTGGCACCTTTTGAGACTTTCACGATGTAGTTTGAGAGCCTAAGAACTTCTCAGAATTGTTCTCATGTTCTGAGACCCTTGCACTGCAGACTACAGAATCTGGACAATGGTTTTTTCAGGTTTAAATACCAATTCACAGGAGCAAGAGTTGTCAGCATGGCACTGCAGTATCTCTTATTAGGCTGATTTGGTCATTGTGTAAGTGTTCCTAAGAAAGGAAAGTTGAATATGAAGGAGAGTTATATATATATATATATATATATAGTTGTATATCAAGGGAAGAAGTTCTCTTATGTCTCATTTGTATGTGCACATGATGAAGATCCATTAGGTTTCAGTCTAAAAGTCCCAACAGTCTTGTCTCCTTTTTTTTATTTTTCTATTGTTTTCCCTCTTCACTCTGTTCTTCCCATCTATCCTAGGTTTTTTGTCACTCTGTTTTCACTCCTTTTCTATTCAACCCTTCTGAAGTGCTGTCAAGCATTGCTCCAGTTCTGGTTGAACTCTTCAGTCTTGTAGCATGAGAGTAGAGCTCCAGCAGTTCTCATGTGGTGCTGCTGTATCCAAGACGCCTAACTTCTAAGTGTTTAAGGAGATGTACTTCATAATATTGTCCTTTGGATTTAATTAGGTTTTTTAATGGTTCTTTTTTGTACTAGCCAATGTACCATGTGTTTTAACAAAATACAATATGAAATAGAACAAAACACCATAATTTGAAGGAAGACGCTGAGAAGTATGAGAGTTATTTATATTCAACTGTTATTTAATGAATACTTGAGAACTGTTGTGCTCAGGACAGTCTTTGTTGAGGAAATACACATTCTCATGGCAAAAGGTACAAACCATGCAAAACGTGAGGAAAACAAACCCAGGTATAAGAAAAACAGACACTCGCAGGGTACCTACTGTGATCAGCAATCTGCTGAATTTACAGCAATGTCTGTCATAGGAAAAGTTATATTGTTCTTTTATTGTGTTTTATGCCTTTTATTGGTTTGCAAATCTAATTAGGAAACCAGTTGGCACATAGTATGCAATGACGGAAGCAATACCACCTATTCTTGTGGCGGCTTTGGTTTTGCTTTATGGGTGGTCTTTGTTCCTAAAGGCTTCTATGAATACCACATATTAGCTGAGCTAGTTCTCCCTTGATGTCTGTGTTGTATTGTACACATGTTGTCAGTGTTTGACACTTAAACAGTCCAGATTCTTGCCCAGCCCATATTTAGTGCCATAATAAACTTCTGAGCATATGTTTTTGAGAGCAACAGTAACATTCATCACTACAATGTGACATATAAATAAGCACTACTGGAGAGCATACATGCCTTCAGCGGGCAGATCTACAGTAGGTGTGTGCCAAAGGGATGTGGTCATCCGCCTTGCCCTTAGTGGACGCTTTTCCCCTTGCCTTGTTGCAGTACATCAAAATGGCTGAAGTGACTTACAAAACTCACCCTGTGCATTGGAAAAACACACAGTACTCTAAAACTGTTCAGCGAAACATTTCCTGTTTGGGGCTTCGGCTTTATAACACATAAACCATTCCTTCTCCTCTCTCCATCTCACTCGCTTTGTCTTTCAGCAGGGAGCTCCATTGAGGCCTGGTCTGAAGCACTGGTCTGGCAGATCATAGAATCACTCGGGGATGCGATGAACCAATGCTTCCTGCTCATGTGAGTCTCCTTCTGGTTTTGTTTCTTGTGTGAATTTCATGTTTTTGAATGGGTTTCTTGCAGCAGGTGTGTGTGTGTGGGGGTTGTGCTTTTGGGTTTTTTTTGTTTTGTTTCTTTTCCCTTTTTTTAAGGAGGCTTTGGTAGAAATGAAGAGGGAGTGACATATGAAGGGCTTTAGGATTTGACTTGTCCCTTGTTCTGGCTGAGCAAGACCAGTTGCAGTAGAGCAGATTTAAAGTGTGGCCATACCCTTTCTTAGCTGGGTAAACACATTCTGATTCAATGAGAGCTTTGTCTGAACAAGGGCAGAAAAGTTGAGCCTAGAACAAGGAAATAATTTATG
Source organism: Upupa epops (assembly GCA_013397515.1). Taxonomy (NCBI): domain Eukaryota; kingdom Metazoa; phylum Chordata; class Aves; order Bucerotiformes; family Upupidae; genus Upupa; species Upupa epops. Next base: position 1,526,075 of record VZRI01007808.1, on the reverse strand, counting down.
TAAGTCTTAATGAATGTTTAATGTGGAATGTTAATTGTAAAAAAGAGGGTATCTATTTTGATGTCCTTCCTTTAAGTGACAGATTGTCTAATGTCTCCTTGGCCTGGGGAAGACCATCAGCTTGCTAGTTGCAGTTATATATCAATCCAATGAGACTATCCTCCTATTACACTATTATGTCTTTAAAAACACAGGTGTTACAGATGGAGAAAATATGTTTAAAACTGAGATGATGCAAGAGCCATCTGCCTTTATTGCTTTGAGTATTACTTTAACTTTCTATTAATTAATATTGAGTAGGAAAGAGATTTCTGACTGCTGGCTTTTTGTTATATACACACAACTATTAAGATAATATTACCACATGTAAATGTTTTTTGCACTCAAGTAGTAATTCTTTGAAAGTAAGTGGCTTTCCTAAGGTAGTCTTTCTCTCTGTACCTGTCCTTCTATCCTCGTGGACCATGTGAAAGTGGTCCCCTGAAAACTATTCCCATCTCTCATGAGTGGTCAGTAAGGTGTCAGTGAGGCAACAGATGCAGTGCACGCTTCTACCACCTTAAAAAATAATACATGAAAAAAACCCATATGCAGCCTGTTTCAGTGCTCAACTGCAGCTCATGCTATGAACTGAAACAAAAACGAAGGTGGGGTTAGTAGGTGCTGTCAGGATACCAACAATGCATATGTCTCTTTTAAAACTGACTCTTAGTTTCTTATGGCAAAGCATGCGTGGTGCAGCATTGGGTCTGCTTGAGCAGTGAGATTCATTCATATCTGACCTTGGTTTAAATTCTCCTCATTGTCTTCATTAGAAAGGTGATGGGCTTCACTTTCCTGTCTTCACCAGAGCACAGGCATTTGAAGCTGCATCTAGGCCTGGACTCTCTGCCCTTATTTTATTCTCTGCATGCGTGTACAGTGTGTGAGAGAGAGCAGAGAATATGTTTGAGAATAAACCATATTAGCTCTCGAAGAGAGATTTTAAAGTTTTAATATTATGATTGTCTAGTTTGATCTAGTATCTGGTCACTGAATTGTATCATTGCAAGAAACACGAGGGCAGTAGCATGACCATGAGGTATATTGTATTACAGAATGAGGTTACACAGCACAAAAGCACCACCATATTTCAGTAACAAATGCAGCTTCTGGGGAGTTTTGTTATCATTGCATAAGCTTCACTGCTCCCAAGAAGATGACACTGATTCAGACAGAAAACACTAATTCAGTTCTTGCCAGCAGAGCCAATTGTCTCTTTGATTACATTAGACTGACAACTGGTTTTCAATGTCATTGTCAGCCGCAGCTTCTCATACATGGTGCAGTGGAGCATGAACTGGGCTCCCTTTATTTCATTATTTCTGCCCATTGCTGTATTTGTGGGTAAAGCAAACGCGAGGCTCCCTTCGAGGAGACAGAAAAATGTCAGGTGTTTGGATTACAAAACTCGGGCTTCAGCAGCTCTGGCCGCCATCCTAAAGGCAGGTCCTGAACATGCATCACTCCAAAGAGTGAATTTGAAGCCCTCTGTTGGAGTTTTTTGTGTGTGCTAGTTGTGTAGAAGCAACCTAGGATTTTCTTGATTAAATACTTCACTGAATGTATTTAACTTTTTCTTAACTAAGTTGTAACTGGAAGCCCGGATGTGAGCTGCCGAGTGCAGGTGGTACCTTGTGTTGGTTGTTGTTTGGACACACAGCCTTGCGGGTCATTCTGTGCCCTGACCTGGATGAGTATGAAGCTCAAAGTATGTCTCTCCAGTGCAGTAGAGCTGTCTGTGGCCCGTGCTGACACTCTGCACTAAGTTAATGCAGCCATGGTGGTGGGGAGGGTACAGCAGTGCAGATCACAGGTATGAGAGCTGCACGTAGAAGCTGTTGCCCTTTCCCAGTGTGTCCCAGCAGTGATGGGCTGACATCAGTTTCCTCCTCTGCAAGTCGCCTGTGTGACCAACCGAGATACAGCCTGGTCACAAGTCATCCATAGCATCCGTAGCACAGAAAACATGTTCTCTGCATTTTTGCCCAGGCTGTGCTTTGCTGAGTTACCTGGAGTTCAGGACTTCCAGTAAAGCTCTGTGCACCATGCTTCCACATAGAAGGTGAACAGCTTACCCTCCCTTCTGCCTCCCTCACTCATAGTTTCCGTGAAAGAAGGATTAGGGTATCAGGAGACTGCTGTGGGGCTTCAGGAGCACCCTATGGAGATGTTACTCTTCTGTGTAAGCTTTTCCTAGCTTGTCCTTGCCGTTCCTTCTCAGCCAAACAGGGAAGAAGTGGGGGAGCAGCATTTTTTCCTCTTTAAAAATCTTATCCACCTTCTTGAATACAGTTAGGAAAACTTTTTTGTTTTCTTTTAAACTTTTCTTCTCTGCTAGTATTATAAATTTATTTAAAAAAATAAATAGCTGAAATTTTTCCCCAGATCATTGTTCCTGAGGAGCTGTGGATGTAAGAAAAACATGAAATTGACAATAAAATCAAGAAAGGTATCGGCAATGAAGGTTGCTTTGACAAGGAATATGGCTGTTAAAATAGTATTGTTGCATGAGTTTTATGTATTTTTACTAAAAATACCCCAGAATGTCGTAGAGTATGTAGTCAAGGAGGAAGCTCCACAAGCTCACAGTAGCTCTGGAAATGTAGCTCCATGAAATGGTTGCTGCCAACACTCTGATTCTTCCATGCCTGCAGAATAAGAGATTTATGTTCTTCATAAATGTGTATCCTTCTCTTTCTGAATTCTTTTCTGCTCCCATTGCCCAAAAGCCTAACGAAGTTAAACTCCTCCAGGTCCCAGAGTGAAAAAATGCAAACACACTGCATTTAAAAGTAGATTTAGCAACTCCAAAGTGGGCGATTTGGTTCCACCCATCAAACCCGAGTTCTCTGATCTGAAGTCAGATGGGTGCTACTCCTAGTGAGATGTGTGCCAAATCTAATTAAGCTTTGCATAATGTGCATCTTGGGTGATGTGATTTATTAGCTTTGTTTGAAGAAAGTAATATAAGAAAAGAAAATGGCTTTGGTAATAAGCTGTTTGAATTCCCTGTGCAAGTAGGCACAGTCCCTCCTGGATCTCCCTGAAATAGTCTTGAGGTACACAGGTTACTTATCAACACGCTGATGCAACGTTAAGACCCAGTGCAAAGAGGGTGGCTGGTGTGGGGTCCTACCACCACTGCTCCTGGCATTTGATTCAGCATAGGTATTAAAGTATTCCCAATACCATACAATGATTTAAATTTTCTCAACCACCATAAACCCCGGGAAATTATCATTTATCATCATTTGCTACCAGTGGAACCTAAGGCACAGATTGACTAGAGGTGGTTGTAGTGCAGTGCAGCAGAGATGCCAGCATTAATACTAAACACTTGGATTCACAACTGGGAAAGCAGTCCCAGACCCTATGCCACTGTATCAAGGCTGCTTTTGGTACCTAACCTAGCTCTTGCATCTAAGGTAACTCAAAATGTGCAGGGCAGATGTATCTTGTAGCCTAGATCCTTGGCAGCTGAAATTCTGTTGATTCTGGGGGGAGGGCGGGCAAATTAGATGTTAACCGTGTCACATCTACTGTCTCATATACTGTAGCCATCCTAATACCAGGTGTCTGCTTGTCTTGTGCTTCATGGTTACAGAGGAGGGTTTCCTGCAAGGGTTCTAGGTAAAGCTCCCTCTTGTTCCGGCAAGAACACGTTCCTTTTTCTCCTCGGTCCCTCAAAGCACTGACTCATAGATCTGTTGCAGCAAGACTTAAGATGAGCCCGTGTTTGTCAACATTAGCGTTGCAGTGCTGGTGTTCATCATACAGTGTGGACAGATGGACTGCAAAATGGCACACACAGAAAATTTCTAGATACTACTTGACTGACTAGGATAACTGCCCCAGGATCAGTGGAAAAGGCAGTTGCCTCAGGGCCAGATCTATGGTGATATGTAAGCACGTAACTTCAGGTAATTTGAATATGAATAAGTGACAATAGGTCTGGGGACCCGGATGTTAGGACCTCTTTCCCCAGCCATCCTTAGTGCAGCAGGCAAAATCAGGACAAAGCACTGAACATCTACTCAGTGGCTGCTAATTATTTCTTGGGAAAATGTCTGAGGCTTGTACTTTGTGTTTACAATGGAAACAAAGAGCCTTAAGGAGTAGCAGTTCACAGTGCAGTTGTCTTATCCTGGGGTAGAATAAATAATTTAAGTCATCCTATTCATTCCTCACAGAGAAGGAAGGGGAATGCTGCACGTTTATCCTCACTCTTTTCAGGGCGATCTCTTAGAAAAACTTTCAAGGATTGTTGTTCTTTACACTTTGGAAGTTGGCAATTCAGTGTAGGATCAGATTTGCTCCTAGTTGATCACAGAATCTGTTCCCTTTTCACATGGACATCGAGGATTATTAGGATATGCAACCTGTGTGTAAACGCTACTCTGTCTCTTCAACTGTGCAGCTCTGTGCTCCTGACACTGAGCAGACGATGCAAACATATGCGGTCGTGAATTCATGAAACATTACTTCTGTGGGTTTCTTGGATTAATGTTAAATGCATTTGAAAAATTGCTTCTTTTGGGCGATATTCATAGAGTAAAATGACGCCAGTAAGTTTTGCAGTTTAGTTCTTCCTATTAGAAAAATTGTGTGTACTTATTCTGAAAAATCAAGCTTTGAAATGTTTTAATAGCTCTAATGAGAATAACCTCTTTTATTCTAATTGCTAAAAAAGAATCCGTTTATTTCCACTGGAATAATAGAAGAATTAAGGAATACACATGGTTTAACAACAATTTTAAGTGAATTGAAATTAACAGAGATTTGAGAGAGTTCCCCCAGGATGATCTCCACAGTTTTGATCATAAGAATTCCTTTGTTTCGGGTATTTCGGGGTTTCAGTTTTTCAGTCAAACATACAGCTGAATCTGGTTGCAGAATCATTCACCTAAAATATTTATACCAAACAGATATCACTAAATGCTCGTAAGACCATGGAATACCTACATTTTCTTACTGGAAAACTATTCATAGCATTTCCCTACAGTCAGGCAGCAGAAAAAAGCTAAGCAGCCTGTGGCATTGAATCTACACTGTTTCAATTTTGAATATTGAGATCTTTGAAAGACTNCCCCGAACCTACTTGGCCATTAACTTCACATGCCATATCAGCGGGAGAGGGAAATTAATATGTTTGAATACATAACTTTGTGTCAGAGACATGTTCATTATGAAAGACTCTCATTTCTGAGCACCTAGATATTAAATTAAAGTTTGAATAAGAAATTTAAAAGATATTTATGCTTTCCATGATCTCGGTGCATTGTGACAAGCACCATTTTCCGTGCTGTCTGCACAGTGACTGGTGTATGAGGGAATATCAGAGAGGGAGCTTTGGAAGAGCACTAAAGTTTTCTGTGGTTGTAGTGATGAACAGAAGGGTCCGGCAATACCTGTCCTTACAGCTATGGACTTTCCTTTGTCCACAGAAGACAGAGCAACAAAGTGAAAACTCCTGTCCTCATCTCTTCTCCTTGATTTAACCCGAAGACACAGGCTGGGATTTTCAAAGGCACCTGCGAGCACTCCCATTGAATTTTAATGGCTTTTGAATGCTTGACTCCTTCGGGCCTCTTGGAAATCCTCAGCTTTGGTTCATCTGCCTGCTCAGGGGCTGTTTGAGAAGGTTTAACCTAAGGAGCCAAAGCTCTTGCATGCAGGTCAGGTGTTGTCTTCCAAAAAACCGCGTGTGTGCTGGGGAAGGGCAGCATTTGTGTGTACAGACAGGGGCCTGTGGAGGGGCCAAGGGAAGAGAAGTTTATTTTTAAACTGGTTTGACTGAATCACAGACACAATGCAGCGCGTACCGCCTCTGCTGACTCTGCAGACTGTTCTGCGCTGAGCTCCGTCTGACAGTGACTCAGAGGCAGCAAGAGCACGATTACGGCTTCTGGCTCAAACATTGAGTCTGTTGGGAGGAGGAAAATAATTCATTAATTCATTTGGGACACTGGATGGTTTCTTCACTGTCTGCAACAACAGGGTGTGAGCAGCCCCAGATCCAGCTGCTGGCAGATGGGTTTTGCAAAAGCAAATGCTCCCTCCCCAGTACCCATCAGTGGAGCAGCACAATGCACCGGTTGAGCCTTCTGCACCCATGGCCAGCAGAGCCAGCATTGTTGCTTGGGAGACTTCTTAATTAAATTCTCACAACACTCATGTGTTTGGTAATGGTAATTAGACATATATTTAATTTTTTCAAAGCCTGCAAGGGGATTTTTCCAAAGTGCAGTATCTCTTCATTTTCACTGGAAAAAGTCCGACTGAAGTGTCGGTGCCTTTTGGTATGGCAATGCTTTGTAGGAGCAGGAAGGGGAAGCAGGTAGTAACAGCAAGCTTAAGGGTTTTGGTTTTGACAGCCTTTAACTGCGTCGGTGAAAGTTGGTTTGGCCAGTGGACACGCCAAGCGTAACCCTTAGACTACCTATTAATCGATGAGTTAAGTAGCCTCAGAAACTTGTAGGCCTACGTTCCATCTCCTGCCTGTGCAAATCTGAAGCAATTCCATTAAAGGACATGCTTGGGAGTACTGCAGAGTGGTTCAGGTGACAGTCTTTCCCAATGAGTAAGAATTCCTCAAGTACCACACTGCCAAGTGTAACAAAATATTAAATTAACTTTAGCATTCCATGCATGGTAATTGCATCTCACAAAGGTGAATCTCCGTCCTCACAACAGCTGAACCTTTGCTCTCCGGAGCTGTGAATGCAGTGACTTGGGAGGACGGTCCACCCTGCAGCTTTGTTCATACAAGTGCAGAGGCAGCATTTAATTTCCTTATTTTGTGAGATGCAATTACCAGGAATTGAAATCTACTGACATTTGCATTATTTAAAAGTGAATGTCACTGTCCTGACTGGGAATTTTGTGTACTGAGATAATGTTAATGAGCAGTATTAAATTAGTCTTCTGGTTTCTCAGTGTTTGAACCAATGAAAAACCTGCATTCCTGTGCACTGCCAGGGCTAAATATGAAGTAAGCATTCCAGACATGACACTTCTAAGTTAACAAGTGATACTTAGCTAGGAGGAGACATTATTTTGAAAAACATCTATCAAGTTCATTTTGCTACCAGTCTTAATCCCTGCAGGGTGCAATAAAGAAGGTCAGTTTGGGCTTTTCACTGTTTCCAGATTTTGCAGAGTTTATTCCAAAGAGGCAAGTTTTAAAACCATTTTATTTACCAAAGAGGATTTTCAGGCACAGTTGAGCAGTGCCCATTCTGACACACGCTCTTTTCAAAGCACTCAGTAACCCCAGATCAGAATAGCAGCTTGGCTCTTCTGTCAGTATTTAGGATTAGGTTGTGAATGAAGTGCTGCAGCGTTGCGTTACAGCAGGCAAACCAGCCCACACAACACACAGACACAAAAATGTGTGTTGGCTCCAAAGTCCATTTTTTAATCTAGATTTGAAGAAGTACTGAAAGGGAAGTGACTCCAGGACCATGTATTTTAAAATTCAAGTAGGAATTCTGAGTGTCTGAGTAACTTCTGAACATAATCTCCTCACTTTGAAATGAGACTGGTTCTGAGAATTTTAGGAGACTTCCAATCTACTTTAGGATGTTAAAGTTACTTATTTTCATATCTTAAGGAGTGAGATATTAAATGTTAATAAGCTGGCATGCTGGATCAGTGGAAATTGTTCCCACTAAGGTGATGATTTTTAACATCTAAGCAAAGCAAAGAATTGGATTCTGTAAACCCGTTGTTCAGTGGACCTACTTGTGGAACAAGCTCTTATGAGATGTAGGTTCAAAACCTGGTTTTAACTTGTGAGTCAACTTGAATGGAGCTTGTGAGAGCTTCAGCACTATGGCAGGTGGCTGAGACATGGGCCTCTCTGCTCTGCAACTACATTGAAGTTTCACCAGCTTACCCCATGGCTGAATTTTTTGGGTCTGAAAGAGCAAAAGCATAAACAGAGCCGAATGTCTCATCATCACTTGGCTCGAACGAGAATTACGTAATTGCACTTTTTGCTAGGAGGGACTAGTTTGAAATGATAATGGTTTTCTTGGAGAGATGTTGCAAAGATATGCATCAAAAATGTATTTCCATTAAAATATCCATTCTCAGCCATGTGATGAACACCACCTTCATTTATTAAAACTGAAAATGTCTTAATAATATGATTGACTAATGAGGTGTATGACCCTGCAAAGGGAAGATGGCACCTACTCCCCAACTGCTCTGTAATTACAAGCTAGAATGAGGGATTTGATCTTGCAGTCATGCAGAGGGAATTTTGTGTGTGTAATGAAGGTGGAGCCGAAACAAGGATCATTTAAATTAGCAGCAGGGAGGCATTCTGTCCTTTTTAAAATATAAACTGTAATTTAGCCATAGACCCCAAACCTATAAGTATTGATACAGTTGGTGCATATATAGTGACATCCCAAATTGTAATTGATGTAATTCATCCCTAACATCCTATGATCCTATGATCCCAATTGAAAAATCAAAAACTAGAGGCTCATTGGTACAGCTTAGTTAGACAATACAAAAACTTCCTTATTGAAAACGTAGTCGGGTTTTGGAGCAGGCTGCTCAGGGAGGGCCTGGAATTGCCATCCCTGGATGTGTTTAAATATCATGTAGGTATGGAGCTTAGGGACGTGGTTTAGCAGTGGACTTGAGACAATTGGGTTAATGGTTGGACTCGATCATCATGAAGGTCCTTTTCAGCCTAGATAATTCTTTGATTCTGTGATTAATTTACACCATTTGCACCTTCCTCATGGCACTTGTTCATATGTTAGGAACAACCAACATATTTCACAGGTGAGAAAATCCAGCAAGGGGCTCCACCCTTCACTGACAGTGAACACAACTTCTCTGTCCTTTAGACTGGTTGCTTTAGACCATAGTAGCTATATTCTCAAGTCTGACTGAAGGACAGTCTTGCTAGTGATACATCAAGAAAAGTGATAAAAATCTCCCACGGTTTTAAATCCTCTAGATTGGTGATTTTCAACCTTTTCCAACAAGCTGGGGGGTACTTATTAATGAAATATTTTTCTCCCTAGAGACTTGTTTTTTAAAAATCTGTTTATCCAAGACCCTGAAATCTTTCAGGTCTGTAGAAGCTGAAGATCACTGGTTGGGCTGGCTTATCCTTAGAGCTTGAGTCTTGCACACTGTGTTTTTGCCATTCACGAATGCCAGGGATTTGAAGACCTCCTGAACTTTAGTCAATTTATTAGTGGTATCCAAGCTAGCTCACAGGTCTTTTGGCACTCAGGATAGGAAGAAACACTGCATTTCACTTTTGTTTCATAGCAAGATAAATGTTTTCAATTCCAAAGATCTGTATCAGGTAAATTGTTTTGGAAAGAGAACTGGTCAGAGCTGCAGCCACTCAGAAGGTGTATGCTATTCAACATAAAGACCCAGCTCAGCAAAAACTAAAGAAATTGTGATCATTATTTCCTAAATGGAATTTTAAATGATATTAAAATTTATTTAAAAAAAAAATCATTGCAAGACTTTGGACCATACATTGACCTGCATTATTTCATGGATTTGTTTCTTCTAGACATTTTCAAATTCAGGAAAACCATTAGGCCTGATAAACAAATAAAGTCATCTAAAATATTTTCAGCAGTTGAAAAGATAAGGACAAGCTGAAATAAATGTTTGGTTTAACCCAAAGTAAGCCAGTTACATTGTTTTTGAACGTTTAACCTTTACACATAAGAAACTGAGGGAGATAGGAGAATGAGCAACTGCTTAAAAAAGAAATCAATTATTGTAGCAAAAGCTGAAATGAGAAGTTCTGTTCACGGAAGGATTTCTGTTTGTTTTGGTCTCTGAAAGGAAGATGTGGTTGAAACTGGCACGAAGACAGACAGTGATTCAAGTTTGCTGAATTTGCAGTTTTAGTTTGACTCCTGTGAAGACTTTTTCTCACTGTCGGAGAGCCATGGAAAGATCACTAGTGTTTTCATGTATGTTCATGCAAACACTTGATCACTGTACTTTCGCTTGTCCCCCCAGATAGAATACTTTCACTACTTTACCAAACCAACGTCATTTACACATCAAAACAATAATTCATTTTCAGATTCAGCCCTTCATTAAAAAGATAAGTAGTGCTTAATTGGCATCTAGTGCCTGTGTAGCTATTCTACACTAGAGCAGAGTTAAGTGGGGTTTCTCAGACAAAGGCCTTGGGCGAGCCCTCTGTCTGGGATGAATTTCTCCCCAATTAAACTCATTTGTTTTTGCATTCACATAATGGCACCTGAGATATGGAATGTTTCAACCACTTCCTTCAGTTTTTTTCTAAGGGTGGGGAATTGTTTAAATCTGAACTGCAAACTCATTGCTGTAGCATATACTTTGCAAATAAATGTCCGATGTGCTGGGGGATTATCTGATTAGAGAGGTTAAATTATCAGTTTATTACTTTAATAGTTTATCTTTTCTGAGGTTCATGTAGAATGGTGTTTTACTGAAGATACGCCAAGAGGTGGAGTTCAGCCTTGGATTATGTTTAGGATTAGAAACTGAGTTGGAAGCTGAATCAGAGCTGCCAAATCTTGTGACGTGTTCATGCCAGGGTGGGATTAGGGTGGTGGGAATTGGGGAAGATTTGTCATCTCAAAGATTGGCAGAAATACTTCCTTGGCAAAGAGCTCTGCTGCGTCCGAGTCAGAACTGATTGGACTCAAATAAAGTAGCCCAGTTTAGAACAAAATTCAAAGGGGTTTTGCTAAGCAAAACCTGACTGTTAATAGATCTGAGTGCATTGCCTAGAACCAAGCAAAAAACTGCTCTGGCATCTTATCTGAGATTTGTAACCTTTAGTGTTTCTATCAGTTGGATTCCTGTAATTGAAACTAATTTCAGCTGATTTACACTGAAACTGCTATGAATTCCCTTAGCCTAATCTGTGGACACTTAGGGCCAAACTTCTGGGCTCCTGAATGCCTACGGTGGAAAACAAAATTTTGGGAAATCCCAGGAAGAAATTGGTGTGTCACAGTCTCACAGTAATGATGAGGCTGGAAAAGACCTTAAAGATCATCCAGTCCAACCTAAAACCAACCAAGTAAACCTAAACATCTGACATCTAGATCATGCCACTCAGCACTTCATCCAGCCTAACTTGAACGCCTCCAGAGACAGCAACCCGACCGACCACCTCCGTGGGCAACCCATTCCAAAATCTGGCCACTCTCAATGAAAATCTGGCCATTCTTTCAGTGTAGAAATCAAGTATCTTTTCAAGGTCTTTATTCTGCATTTACTTCTGAGCAGCTGCCTCCTTGTTGGGAAAGGCAGCATGCTCTGCTGAAAGCAAAGGATGGCAGATCCTGCTTTTGGCTCTGTAATCACCTTAGTGTGAAGGTCTGTTTGAGATTAGGTGTGAAGTGCAACTTTGTCGGTCATCTGCTCATACGGGAATGCAGGCCGGTGCCTAAGCACAGGCTAAAGCACATCAAGGGAAGGAACTTCAACCTGCATTTTATCCCTTTGCAAAACGGTGGCTGTGATGAGCGAGTGTGGGTGGGGATGGCAGCTCCTCCTGCTCTATGGGCAACTGCATAGGCATCAGGGATACCAGGAACATCACTCAAGCCCCTCTCATATCTGTTCAGTTTCCTTTCACCACAAAACTCAAAATAATAATTCCAAGTCATGTCTGTATTGTGCTTTGAGACTTCTGGCTGGAAAAGATTTGTAGATGGATTTATATTATTATTATTATGAACAAATATCTTGATGGAACTCATGATCTTCTTGCCCTCTTCTGTTGAAATCCTGCACATCAGGAAGCCTAACAAAAACCTCTATTCCATGAGGACAAAGATGTCCAGATGGAATGTAAAAATACTGTGTCAAGAAGTTAAATTTTCTTCCAGTTTGGCATCCCTCTGCATGTTAATAACCACAGGAATTAGAGATGGAAAGATCTAATGTTGCAAGAGCAGTAACATGGGTAGCTGTGGAAAATCATCTCTGTCTCCACCTGGCATCAGTAACAAGCATAGTGGATGCGACACAGCAGAAACTGTGCCTGCAGCTTCTGCGATCGGAGCAAATGAAGAGTAGTATTTTCTCTGTACCTTTGCAATGTCCTGGTTGCAAATAGAACAACATGCATTTAAACCGGTGGTGCTGGATTTATGTGGTCTAAAATCTGTGCTCCAACAAACTGAATCAGACGTGGTGTCTGTTCTGTAGTGTTGCATCTGCAGTGGCTGCAACCTAATGTATTATAACAAACTGCACCTTAAAAAAAAAAAGAAAAAGAGCAACCATGCAGGCAAGAAGAAGCATCTGCATTTGCTTTACTGGATCTTTTTGTCAGGCATTGTGATCAGGCTGACAGTTAGCCCTGAGGAAAGTTATAAATTCTACGCTGAATTGCGGTACAATCTTTCACCATGGCATTTCTGCCCTCTGGCCATGCTCTGGTTATCCATAATTGTGGCAGATAATGGTTTTTTATGGCTGGAAACATTCTTTGCAGGCACAGGGACAATAACCAGGGCTGAAAATGTAATTAAAGTGAATGGATGAACTTTCTTAAAGAAACAGTGTAGATTATTACTGGAGCTTAACACCTACAAAGCCTGAGGCAAAATGGCAGTATCTGAAAAAACTTGTATAAATTTTAAATGTAGGGCAAACTTGAAGGTGGATATTAGATTACAGAAGGAAAACTGAGACATTTGATGTAACAGATAACTAAGGGCTTAGATCATCCCCAGGAATATAAACTAATGTATCACATCTCGCTTTGGCAGTTGGAAAATGTTATTGGTGTTCAGTGGCACCTTGTTCTCGTGAATCTATCGAGAGGTTTGCTGCAGATTTTGTCCACTTACACAGCTGTAAAAATAGTTGCAGTAGGAAAAGTGTTTCTTCTATTTGTAGCACCTATTTCCTATCACAGAGAGCAATGGAGGATTTTTTTTCACCCCGTCATTAAAGATCTGAAAATTGGATTTTTATTGAACAGTTCCACAAATTAATAAACCTCTATTTATTACAGCACTTCTACTACAACTCTGAATGCCAAATGAATAGTAGGACATTGTTATCTGTTTCTGTTTCACTCTTCTCTTGGGGCTACGTTACTGGGGAACAGGCTGCCCAGGGGGGTTGTGGAGTCTCCTCTCTGAAGCAGGTTTGGAGTAGATGATCTTCAAGGTCCTTTCTGATCCTAATGATTCTATGATTCTACATTAGTTACCTGCAAGTAGGGCCTTTCCCCAGATGGAGACGTTTTCCCACTTCATGACTTCTGAACAACATCATCATTCTCCTATATCTGCTGACAACCAGGAGGAGATAATGCATTAATTATTATTAGCAAGGAGTTAATACTTCTGATAGCATTAATTTGTGACCATTCGCAAGCTGATAATGAGCATTCTGAATATGTCTGGCTTAGACTTGGCTCCTGTATTTCCACTTATCCTATGTGCAGTGACGTTGCTGGAGCTGGAGATCCTTTGCTGCTTTGGGACCAGCAAGGCAATAGTGTGCTGGCTCCATTCACGGCTGGGATTAGCTACGTGGCTTTCACAGATCACATTTCTGTGCTGCGCTTAGTTTGCCTGCAGGAAAATTGGTTGCAAAGTTTTAGAAGCAGCTTGATTATTCTCCCCCCTTCCCCCCTTCTATTTTTAGCACACAGCGTTATTCCCACAGAAACATTCCTGCAGACGCACCACTAACACTCAGCCTGTCGCGGTACAGGTGGAACAGCTGACTTCCCCACTGACTACAAATTAGGACAACTTTCTGTGTGGGATAAAATGAGAACTGGCAAAGCTGCTTTTATGTGTTTTAAATACCCTCTGCAGTTAGGGATAAATTATGCTAATCTAGAACCACAAACAATACAGGCATGTGGGGTTTGCACACTGTGTACCTGCTAAGTGAGCTTGGTCTTTGAATTATGGGCTCGTATGATTACACCGGATTTTAGAGCCGTGTGCGTGTATTTGGTTTTTCTTAGCAAATTATTTTCTGTTTGTTTGAGTTCATTGTGGAAGGCTGGGGTTTGTAAAAAAACACCATGGACCAAAGTGATAGCTGGAGACAGTTTCACCTGAACAAATGAAATCCATAGTGTGATGGAAGGGGCATAGTAAAGAGACTTTACAAGGATTCAAGCTCTGCTAGAACATGTTCTTGGCAGAAACCCCTGCGCAGTTGTATTTCCTAGTTACCAGCACCTGTATCATGAGATACACTTTATTTCTTGAAGAACAACAGCAAAATAACTTGCACAATAACCAGGAATTATTGTCTCACAGCAGAGTCAACTCTTGATGGGCCTCTTTATTCTTACAGTGTCGTACCACCAAGAAGCCATATGGGAATTGAAGGCTTTGGGTACCACTAGAGCCATATCTTTGTGTCTCTGAGTGAAGAGCAACAGCCTGGAGATAGAACTGGCTGCATGTGACCAAATCTCACTACTGAGCCATGCAGCAGAGCAAAAGGAGTGTAAGTGGAAGCAGAATCTGGCCCCATTCCCCACTGCTCAGGTGACATTGCTGCTGCACAGCCAGGTTTCCTCTGCCAGCTGTTGAGATGAGGTTTGGGCTGCCAGGAGATTCATCACATGTTTGAGACTCTGTGGAAGATCTATTTATTTATTTATTTTTCCTAGTCTGCTGGTGAAAGATGATCTCACACACTGTTCCTCTTGTTGGGTTTGAATGATAATAAGAAAGAGAGAAGGTTAGATCCCAATAAACTGAGTCCTGAATTTTGTAGAAGAAAAATGCTATGGCGCCAGCTGATCCAAAATAAAGTCATAGGAAAACTCACTTTAATTTTCTCCTAATGGCTTGCCCACTATTGGTGCTCTGATCCACCCAATTAAAACGCAGGATCAGGAATCTGGACTTGGAAGGAGATTCACAGGGATTTACCTGCTGCCACATTTTCTTCCTTAAAAAGAAGATAAGAGAAGGGAAAAGTCATCAGAGATACTGCCAGAAAAATCTCTCCACTTTTTCTGTATTAGTTCAGTCAACTTATACATGGCTGATTCATGTTATGGCATAAATGTCCTTGACATGATCCCACCTGACAAGATCATGTGATATGGTGTATTAATCTTAAAGAAAAGAATCTTTTAGATCAGCTGTCCTCCATCAATTTCAATTTCTGAGTAATACGGCTTGAAGAATTTGGCATATGGAAGAAATTCTGGTGTCTGTCTAGTGTAAATAGCCTCACGTGTTACAGCCATCGCTGAGGGTAGGGATCAGAAAACTAATTTTAAAAATTTGTAACTTCTCAACGGGAAATTCTAAGAAACATTACATTTTTTTCTCTTTAATTTTTTCTACTAAATGCAAACCAGTGTAACAGACCCATGGGAACAAGCCAAATGCTGAGCAGAGCGTTTCTCTCAGCTAACTAGGCTGTTTATCTACACATAGAGCATGTCACCACGTGTTTTTGTTTAGTGCAGCCACACAGCCCTTGGTATGAGGTTGTGTGTGTATGAAGGTACAGTGTAGGTCCTTTCTGATCCTAATGAACAAAAAAAGAGAAAGGCTTCAATATTACGAAGAGAGGAGAGTGACATAATACCTTCCCAACAATTCTGGGGCTAGACAATATTCAGTTACCATCTGTACAGATTGGTGTTTTTTTCTTTTGAGGTGTGCAGAAAGAGCCAGGAAAAGTGAACTGTGCTTGATAGTGTATGGTAAATAACTGTCTGTCATCAGGAATTAGAGGGGAAAATAAAACCCATTAATTGTCCTCACAAGGCAAGAAACCTTTGGTTTATAGAGATGGAATGATGTAAGCATTACTGTGAACTACAGCCTAGTTCCTGGCTGTAGGAAGGTTTCAGTTTTGCGTGCCTGCTGGGTTCTTTTGCTCGAGTTTCTAAGTGGTCATCATCGGTCAATTATCCACACGAGGTTTTGGATGTAGGGAGGTTATTCCCATTTGATTATGAGAACCAAGACTCATAAGTAAAAGCTATATTTTAATGTATTCTTTTAAAATCACATGTGCTAAAGATAACTCTGCCCTTTATTCATAAGTTTGTTCTTTCTTTGAACACCTTTGCAAATGTCAGACTTCAGATGGCCCTTCTGTGTGGTTGACCCCCGCCCTGACTGCACCCCAGGTTGTACTAATGTCTAGGTGTGGATATGTTCACAACGGTGGATCGTTCAAATGCAAAGCTCTTTTCCTCTGAAACATTCCCTTTTTTGAATGCTGTTTATAAATGTTAATAAACTAATTTCTGCGAGAATATTTTTTAAAGAACCTTTTTCCTTTCGTTTGCACTCTGATGACAGTCAGTCATGTGGTGACAAAGTAATTTCCATGCTGCACAAACTATTTAAAAAAATGCAACAAATACCTACCTATACGTTTATCTTTTACAAGGATTAAGATTTGCATATTGTGTGTCTGTGCTGGGAAAGGTGCGTGATGGACATTTCCTGCTGTGGTGGGAATGGCACAGTCTTTCCCATCATTACACAAATGACCAGCAGCACAGATGCTGAGGTGTGAAAAGCCCCAGTCTGGCAAGGAAATGACTACACTGGAATGGTGGAACTGCTGAAACCAAGTATTGCTTACTGCAGCCATTTATTTTTCCATTTTTTAAAAGCTGGTCCTCCAACAAGGAGACTGATGAATGAGGGAAGTATGCAGAGTGCAATTCTATGGGCAAAGTTCAGAGCAGTTCAGCAGCCCCAATGACAAAATGATGCTGGGGTCAGTCGTGTACAGAGCTGTGGAAGACGGGGATCTGACATTGGTGGGCTCTCTATAACTGGCCTCTGTGAACTTGGCTGGGGGCACCCTCTCTGCTTTTTCAGAGCTCTTTCAACCTAAGCGAATGCACCAGGACTCCTCCAAAATCAAGAGAAAAAGAAAATAATTATGAGATTAATGGAAAGGAAAAGAGTCCTAACAGTATAAAATAAGCACCTCTGAAAAACAAGTTATCAATGAGTTATGGGCTGTAATGTTGTCGATGCAGTGATGCAGTACAGTACAGATGCTTAAAAAGATACATGGTTATGAACATGGGCATTAACCACAAGTAGAATATAAACCCTTCATTTACCTCGGGGTAAAGAAAGAAACAAAACTGTTTCTTGATGTCATGTCACAAGAGATCACATCTGATTCTGATGTGCTGCAAAAGAAATTTTGCATGTGATAGAGCCCGCAGTTCCTCCATGTCCTTCATGCCTTTTAGGCACAGAAGGGGCTAGACAGTTGAATTTTCTGTATTGCCATGATGATGTTAGACAAGTATGGAGAGAGGGGAAAGTTCTTTGGCTTTGGA
Organism: Upupa epops; assembly: GCA_013397515.1. NCBI lineage: Eukaryota > Metazoa > Chordata > Aves > Bucerotiformes > Upupidae > Upupa > Upupa epops. The sequence continues at coordinate 1,508,710 of VZRI01007808.1, read as the reverse complement.
CAGCTAGAAAGAAAACACAGCTTTGTTACAGATTGTACTCGCAATTGCTCTGTGGGAGGCAGCTGGATGATTGTTCCAATGAGCATTATTTGTGCAAAGAGCCCAGGAGATTGGTTTGGGGCTCTTGATGAGACCACACTATTCTAGGAAAACAAAAGAGCATGTTTAGGGATTTAGAAAATGAAATCTGTAAGCCTGTATATCTATAGAAGACATGGGACTGAGAGGTGGACTTGTTACAAAGAGGAGTGAGTAGAGTACCTTCTGCCTGTATCTTTTGCATTCATTCACTGTTTGGGTATAAGGTTTGTGGCTTGACTTCCCTTCCTATGGTGTAAAAAAAAATTAGCAGTGTACCTGTCTCAGGAAGATGCTGCTAAGTGGACCTTGGGAACTCAGTTGTACTTGGGTTGTACTTTAAGGGTGCTGAATAAGTAGCAAAAAATTGGCAGAATTTTTTAACTGTGCTTCTATCTCCCCTGGCACTTCCTTGTAGAGAGTGAAAGCTTGCAACCAAGAGAGTTGCTTGTTGCAAGAAATGTCTATTTCAACCTTACATGCCTTAATTTCACTGTTGAAAGTCCCTTTGATCTTTTTTTTCAGTTTAGCATTAGTAGTAGAAACTTGTGTCTAACAACAACATTGCAACATGGCCAAGTCTTCAGGTAATTTGTTCAAAGTAGAAAAGCAATGAGCAAGCATACAGAAATAACCAGAACAGAATCTGATCCAGCGTGTATTGACATCACGGAAAGGTTTCCATTTGTTTAAATTGCTTTTGGGTTGGTAACATAGAGATCTCAACAGACTCTTTCGAGAACTGTGCAGTCTGTGGGTGTTTTGATGCCAAGTTTGTGGATGAATTATCTCTTGTTTTGAACAAAAGATGAGTAATTTTAATAGCAGCAATCATAAATGAACGGTCATGACAAAAGTTACTTTGAACTAGGCTTATTTCAATCAACCACTCATTTGAAAAGTATTTGTGTGTGCCTTTTCAGCTAGCTATACTGTCCTTACCATAATTTCTGGGAAAAAGAATTACTTAATATTTGTTTTTAATGATGCTTAATGGTCTTTGTTTCAAGGGACTAAATTGTTGGGTTTGATAGATGAAGAATTGAGTGTAGCAATATTTGCAATGACTTCTTCCCAGTGCAAATTCAGAACATTTCTAATGAAGAAAGAACAGAGTGCCCATCAGTACTTGAGTTCTTCATTGCTTTGATTTGTAGATTTTTTGGGGAAGGTTATAGGGGAAAGGAGGAGGGAGTGGAAGTAAAAGGAAAATGTCAGAAACATTCCTGGTAGTTTTGTGTATCATTAGAAAAATTAACTGTCGCTCTCCTGCATTTGGAGTCAGGCATCCAGATGCTATTCTCTCAGCACTGGGAGATCTATACTAACAAGGCTGATGTGTGCTGACATCAAGCAGATCTCATTCCTTCACTTCCAAAAATTCAAAAGGAAAAAGCTGCACAAGTCCACAGGGAATTTACCACAAAGCACAATGTTTGGAAGAAAGGCAGGAAATATCCTATATGGGGTACTGTAATTTTTGATACTTAACTTGGACTTGCATTTCAGCCTATAACAAAAATAATGTGTGTCATGTGTGCTCAGGCTTTGTGGGGTCTAGGAAAACTGGAGAAATAGAATATTTATAAATATGGCTGATACTGTATTCTACTTCTCCTTGTGTAATTACAACATTATACTTTTTCTGGTTGAGAGGAGGTGCTGGGAGAACTATCACTATATGACTACCCTAAGCAGGACTTTTCTAGGCAGGTGTTACAGAGCTGAAAGTAGACGCAAGGAGAGGAACTCCTTTGATGAGGAATATTCTCACATTCTTCTGGTGCTTAGGATTAGTGTGAAACTGTCTACAGTGTGTGTGGAGCAGAAAATTATGCTGCCAAGAAACCTTTTGTCACTGTTAACATGCAAAAAATTATACTGATGGAGGTCTTAAGTCCAACAAGATTTAAGGACTTAGAACATTTTCAAGTTGTAAGGGAACTTCGAACCAGCTGAATATTTTCCAGTTCTCATTTACCCAAAACATGTACCTCTTTTTTTTGAGAAAAAGGCATTTGAAGACATAAAAGGCAGAAAAGAAAATGTTTTATTCAAATTGTCTTGGGCCAGAGAAGATCATGGAAAGGAGAAAGTGAACTACATTTTAAAAGATAAATGAAAGAAAGGAAGAAAATCAACCCTGAACATTTGGATGCAGAACAAACTTTCAAGAGTTACAGCAGTAAGTGCTGTGAAACTGAGAATGAGGAGAGATGTAAATCCCTGTGTCATCCTTTAGTTCTTAGAAACTGGGAGATTTCCTGGAGGCAAATTCATTCCTGATTTCCTGGTTCAGGTCATCCCACATGTCCCTCTAAGTCATCCAGCTGAAGTTGTGTGAAGTTGCTGTTGAAGTTAGTGTGCTAGTCAAGACAGGCAGATGGTTTGCTGTTTTGTAGCAGTTTCTGCTTGTCTTTGTCTCTGGCAAAGCATCATCTGACACAAAGCTTCACAGTCAACCTGAAGTCCATTTGTGTTCCAAAATTCATGTAAAAAACCAATCTTCTAGTGTTGTTTAAATATCAACCCCTATAATTTGTAATACGGGACATTTGGATAGAATTCGATAAAGACTGATAATGTAGCAGAAAAATATCTATAACCAAACAAATATTCTGTTTCGTAATAGGTCACTGCTCCTGAGGTATTGAAGGAAATCAGTGATGACACTGACAAATGGTGTGTGAAGTTCAGCCATTGGTCCATGCACGTTGTTACAATAGTGATTTGACTGTGCAATTTCCCATTTTTTAATATAATGAGGCTGCAAAGCAATTGCGAGGGGAAGAAAAGCCCTTGACCATGTCTGTGATTTGCAAAGTCCTTAACCGTTCAGTGAAAAACCTTGAAATTAAAGTATTTCATTACTGTAATGGTAACAGCAGGGATTGAAAGCAAGAAATTAAAGCAGTCGATCTGCACTCTTAAGTGTTTTATGTATTTGCTAGCTTCAAATGATAACTCCTGGAACTTGTTTGAGAACCTACAGCTCAAAGTGATTTGGTCTCTTTATTATTTCTTAGACTGTAAAAAGGAAAGTCTTGCTGATTTGATTGTGTTTAAATACTCCTGTAATATTTAGATGAAACAACCACAAATTCCAGTTACAGCTGTGTGTATACAAACACATTTCTGAACTGGAGTGAAAACTGGGGAAATGTGGGTTGGTCTGAAATAACTTCTTGTGTTTCCTTTCCAAGTGTTTTATTTTGCACTGCTTTTCCCATTGCAAGAAAACCAAAAAGCCCGAAAGACAAAATAGAAAAGAAAATCAAGGAAACTAAAACCAGAATGTTGCAATGGATTAGAAACTGTGTTTAATCTAAATTAAAGGAATGTTTGCATGATTGTCTTCAATCTTAATTATAATCTTCAATTTTAAAATTAAACATAATTTGAAAAAGTCAAAACATTTCAAAATGAAATGTTTCTCACAATAGAAAATACTTTACTTTTCCCTTGACAACGAGTAGCTGTGTTTTCAGGGAATAAGCTGTCCATCAGAAAATGTAATTTAGATGTAAAAGCAGTATTAGATTCAATTAGTATTCTAGGTAAAATCAAATTAATGGAGAAAGACAAGAGCAGACACCGTGTCAGAGATGGGGATTTAATCTGCAGTAAATTAAGTGCCTTACAATGGTTGGTTGTGTGCAGAAAGCAAATAAAACAGTTTTAAGAATCTGCTGAATAGTTTTGATGAAATATCCACTCAATAAAAATATGTATTAGCTAATTCGAACAAAGTGATCAAGCACTGCAGTGACTTCCCCATACAGAGCATCACGAGAAGTGCAGTGTGGCCAGAAACAGCCCTGCTGCTGCACTGTGCTGGAGTTGTACGGGCCAGAGACACCCTGAAGAGGGATTTTGATAGGACTTTTCTGGCAAAGAACATCCCAGACTGCTCTGCCTGTCGCCCTGGTAGGACTGAATCTGCACAGCAGGCTGGTCTTTAAAGAGATGGTGTAAAATCAGAGCAGCGTACTTCTGCGAGCACCTCATGCACCACAGCAAGGGCTGGGACCACTGCAAACCCACAAGGCATATGCACCCTTTACAGACTGGTGTGCCTTGCTTGTCTTACATTTATATACAATTTCCATCCTGCAAAGAGCTAGTTCTCTCCACTGGCACTGATCTCTCTCTGATAATCAGCAGAGTCCACTCACTGTAGAATGGTCACTGAGTAACAGAGACATCACGGTCTTGCTCAGTTGATCAGGAATTGTGTCTATAAGCCAGGCAGGTAAAATACGCCTGGATTAAATTGTAATTCTCTCAAATCAGGCTCAGCAGGGGCTGGGGTTTGCTAGTGAGGACAAATCAAGGGGATTATACTGAAGCAATTTGAAAAGTTCAAACTGATCCCTCTCTCAGCAAACTTTACAATCTCTACAAAGAGAACAGAAAGCTGAGGAGAAAACTGCTAGCAGCCCTGGTGATCTCAAGCGTATAAACCTTCACCTGATGTAGCCAAACTACATCACCCAGCTGCTGCATGAGAACTGGAAAGAGGAAAAAAGGACTCTGATAAAAGCAAAAAGCTGCTTTTCTTGTTAGACTGGGAGAGACCTAAAAGTGCAGGGAAAGAATTTAAAAGGCGATGGCTTTTTGCTTATGATTATCTGAGGTACTCTGTTTCTCTCCCAGGGTAGTCAACATCTCATTATCACTATCTCCATAATGATAGTGATGGCCAGCACTCCTGTTTCCCCATGGGTGAGTGGACAAAGGCAGGCTGGCAGCAGAGCAAGGCTGAGTGCAGGTGGGCAAGCTTGCAGAAGAGCAGAAATGGGCACAGGCTGGCAACAGAGAAGGGCTGTGCACCAGCTGGCAGCAGAGCGGGGCTGGGCACAGGCTGGCAGTAGAGCAGAACTGGGCACAGGCAAGCTGCTGGCCCAAATATCTCCACACTGCAGCAGAGGGCCTCTGGTAACTGCAGCCATTTGCTCCGTTGAGCTGTGTGGAAAAGGTGGCTATAGTTATATTGTGTAAGGTGTGGCTTTGAGGATTTGTGTTTTCAGCCTCTTTATTGAAATCCACTGAACCGTGCTGTCTTGTCTTTCATTTATGTTTTTTATTATGCTTACATACAAGGTCTTGTCATAAAGTGTAGTTGCCAGGAGGCAAGTTGTATATGAAAAATGTTCTGGTTGTTTTATTTGAATAGCAGAGTATGTGTAGGAATCCAGAATTTAATGGGCTGCTTAGGTGTATTTTGGTAAGTTTTGAGCGTTACAAATGCTCGGGGGAGTGAACAGTTCTGCTGAGTGAACAGGGCTTTGTGCAGCAGGGTCCTGGGCACTGAGGTGCAAAACCCATCCTGCCAATTGAGACACAAGTTCTGGGTTAACCAGAAAGCATGGGAAGGTTTGATGTATCAGAGCCACTGTGTCTGATTTTACAGGAGGTGTCATACAGGTACAAATCTTGCAGTGCAGTTATGCCCTCTTCACAAATACCTGCATCTGTGCACAGCCCCCATCTCCATCTTGTCTGCACAGATCTCTGAGGCTGAGACAGTCAACCTTCTGCTCGAGAGATGGGTTCTATTCAAAGGGGAAACTTGGTGAATTGATTTGATACAAATGAGCTGCCCTACAGAAATACTGTGAGGTTTTGAAGTGCATGGTATGTTTCTCCTCAGCCTTGCTTTCCACTCTTGAATATCTGTCTTGGTCTAATACGGATCCAAATGTAGTGAAGATGTCAGTGCTGCTGGTAATCCTGCTGTGGAAATGGGCAGTGTACTTGGGTCTTCTCTCTTTTGTTTGTGATTTGTGGCATCCACTTCCATATAAACCTCTTGCTGACACCAAGTTTTCTTACTGACTAAAACCAGGGGTACAGTCAGACCTGGACTTGCTAGATAGCCGGTGTAGTTATGTGGATTAATTAAATACATGAATTCTGAGTCTGTAAACACCAAGAGCTAACAGAGGTCTGGTTCTGACTTCTAGCCTAAGTTTCTTTGCTAAAACTTCTGCTTTCTAGACCTTTGTGATGTCTGTGCATTTAGGGGCTACCAGAAGCCAGGGGTCCCAGCACTGGGGTCAAGAAAACCTGTTTCTTTTGGAGCCATTTTTTTGGAAATATATTTGAGGGAATAGGGAACACAATAGTACAGCTCTCTTTGAATGAAGTGGGGAACTCTGTAGTACATAAAGAAAATGGCAGGGATCCATGAAAATTAACATCCGAGATAAAAGGAATCTAACCATTGCTATGCTGGGAGAGTACCGTGAAACCCTGATGTTGGGCTTTTGGCAGGTCTGGGCATAAGAGAAATGCTTACTGATGCATAGCCTAGACAGACCTGGCATCTTCTCCTCTGGAGCTACCCTGCCAGCTGCCTCAGCCAGAAATGAGATCCCACAAACATGTATAGTCAAGGATGAACAATGGGAAAGATCAAATGTGTTACAAGGGTTAGGAAAGAAGAGTGGGACTGGGAAGCCTTACTTTTAATCCCGTTTTGGTACTGGCTATTCTGCATTAGGCCTACAGTGCTACAGGGGGATGGAGGCCATGTGTCTTTACTGCAGTAAATTGGAGATACTAGATATTGTGAGTCCATGCTATTACCTCAAGTAGTGTGTCCTGCCTGACAGACCTAAGCTCAGGTTATCTGAATGTTATCTGTTGAATGTGGGGATCCTTGGCTTTGTCCACTCCACCCAAGACAGTGATTGAGAGTGGAGGCTCACATGAGAATGGAGGACTGCACAACGGGTGGCCCAGTGGCCAACTGGTGATGTTCAGAATGGATAATGCATGAGGACAGACAGGTGACCACAGGCAAGCACCATTATCTTGATCTCCAAGTACTTACTGGTCTGTAAGATCAGAGGTGCTGTAGGCAGTAATTAATCTGAAATATCTCCGGGAACACTTTAAACATGAAAAGTGTCATCTCAAATTTATTGTAAACTAAGGTGACAAACGACTTGAGCAAATGTTGGGTACCTGTCATAAGATATCCTCTCATAAGAGCGAGAATCTTCTAATAACCATTAGCAGCTTATTTGCATTGATTTTTCCTGCATTTGATGTGAAGTCTTGTTCAGCTAGATGCGAGGAAGGGTAAGTCTGTGCTGAAAGCCAGTAATTTGATTATCTACACTCTTTCTGTCTAGTTATATGATCCTTGCAAAGTCCTTTATTAAAACCTATTTAGAAAGAGTTGCTAAACCTTGGTGGAATGCCAACCATGTTAATGCAATCTGGCCAGAGAAGAGGAGTAGGCGCTTATTGAACAGAAAACTTTAATCTTGTTAAGGTTGGATACAAGAGGAAATGGTAATAAGAGGGTTGCACTGAAACTGTCGCTCAGACAATGAAGGTGGCACCTCGGTTGTGGTGTGGACACACCTGTCCTTTTTCATACTGGAAAACTCTCCTTTCATGTAGGATAATCCTAATGTATAGGATTCCTAAAGAGCTTTTTGCAGGTCATAATTATCCTCCACGCCAGCGGTTCCTAAATAGGCATCTTGGTCACTTCGTTTGCATGTTCTGTAACTACTATGTGCTCTCGAAGGGGGGGCATTCCTTTGAGGCAAGTTTTGTTAGCAGTTTCTACCTTTCAAAAATCATTTTTAGAACATGGATAGATGTGATAAATAATGGATAGCACTAAAATGATCGGGAAAATAAGATATTCTCTTGGCATAGTGCAATTGAGGAAGCCATGTAATACGAAGACATTAGAAGAAACTGTTTAGTTTATATGCCATAGCTCATTAGAAAGAGTTTCCTGGAGGGAACCTTCCATCCCCAGTGTTAAAGGTATGTATAGAGACATGTATCTCTAGAGGTGGACCACACTCCTTCTAGAGCAGTTATTTGTTTATAGAAATGCTTCAAAGCTGTGCAAAATTGTCTGGACTGAGATTTACTGAAAGCTAGGGGACTTTCAGTAAAAGGTTTAATTAGGATGGTGAGTTTGAGGCAAGTAATAGCACAATGCTGAGGAAACCTGTATTTGCTGTTCCTCCTTGAGTTTTATTTAAAGACCAAACCATAGCAAATGACACAGTGTACATGCAGGAGGAGACCCTGTGTGTAAGGATCCAGCACTGCGCTTGCACACACCCAGCTAAAAGAGATCCTGAGTTTGCATAGCTACACTTTCTGTTATTTCCTTAATGTAATCGTAAGAGCTGTTCACACCCAACGTGTACACCATGGGAAGAGTGTGTGAATCGAGTGGGGAGTTGGAGGTACTTCTCTCCCCACCACTAAACCTCAATGTGGCATGCAGTCTAGTCCTTTGGTGGGACAGAGGTGACCCCACTCCCCATCATCGCTGCAGGTTCCCTCTGCCTCAAGACTCTTGAGGTTCTTTGAGTTTTGGAAAAGATCACAGTGATATTATGATCTCAGTCGCATTTTTCTGGGGCTCAGGTATTGGCCATATCTGTCCATCACAAGATCTAGTGACAAGATCTCTGAATTACTGTTACTTTGCATTTTCTCTCCCAAGAACGGGTGTCTGACATCTATGACTAGATTGTGTTTAAGTGTAGTCATTGATTTATTCTTATAATTATATTGAGCAGTAAGAGAGTGCACGCTCTTGTAAAAATGAGCTTTGTCCTTGAAATGAGGAAAGCAGACTGTTCTAGTGGGAGGTGTCCCTGGCCATGGTCGGAGAGTTGGAACTAGATGATCTTTAAGGTCCTTCCCAACCTAAACCATTCTGTGATGCTAAAGAATAAATGTTCATAGCTATTTATAAATAACAATAAGCAGAAGAATTGATAGAAACTAATTGTTGTGAAATGAGACTCTGCCAGTACATTTTCTGGTCTCAATTTACAGTTATGGGCATTGACATCTGTGAATGCTAATTATTTCTTCAAACTTCTTCAGTGATCTTTTGCACTTCCTGTAAGAAATGCTGAAAGCTTTTAACAAACAAATTAATTATGTATAGTCTTTGATGCAAATTAGCCCAATTAGTTGTAGCATTGATACCTCCTTCTTGTAAGGAAAGAAAAAAGAAGAGAGAAATATCATATGCATATTTATGAATCCCGTTTTGACAGATGACGGTTGGTCATGATGAGGAATTTGTTTAGGTTTACAGAATGACTTTTACAAATGAGGAACCAAAGTAAGATTCTTGTGAAATGTTGTGTTGACTTTATCACAAAACCTTTGAATATTTAAAGATGGTCACTGTGGGGAAAATCTTTATTTTTTTTTGGCACCTGACAGTGTTTTCCTCAATGGAAAAAAAATTTCCTCTGGGATCCCAAAATTAAAAGCATTGTTAGAAATGAAAAGATTCAAAGGCCAGTTCAGGAGTCTGTACCTGGAAGCTCAGCTATTCTTTCCTGTTATCTCATTTAATGAGTGGTAATTACCCCTATGAAGCTCATGTAGGGGGTCTGGGACTGCTTGGAGGTGGTTGTTTGCTCTGAGCCTCACACACAGCCTTGTGCCTCAGGACAGAGGGCAAGACAGGGGGCTTACAGGTCACCCAGTGCCATAACTGATCAGCTCCAATGAATGACCGTGAAGGCATTTCATAGAACAATCTCCCCTGTGTGGCAGATAATGCCAGGTTTAACCTTTTCCTTTGTACTGATTCCTTCAAATCCTATCTCAACCCTCATCTGTCCTCTCTGTTTAAGAAGTTCTCCCTCTTAATAAAACACTTGAAGTCCTCTGAGGCCAATAGTTCCCATGCTCAATCACTTCTCTGAAGCTGGGCATTTTCTCCATCCTTCAGTGGAGCATGTCTGCACACACTATCTCAGCAGCCTTCTCCAATCAACACACCTGGCTTACGGTTTCACCTGTAGGAGAATCAGTGTAAAATGATTATTATTCTTGAGTCCAAATAATGCCTTCATCAAACAAAACAGCAGTGTGTTTTGTGACACTAACCTATAATGGATGTTATTGACTGTATGTTATTTTTCAGAATTTCATCCTAAATGTATTTTAACTCCATAAATTTTGGAGCAAGTGATCTACTATAGAGAGCTTTAAAAAAAGACTCACAAAATCATCTCAGAAGAGGAGAGACTTCCATTTACTGAATTTGCTATTTTGGTCCAGAAAGGACAGTTTATGGCGCCTCAAACACCAAACTGCCTGGCTTCTCCTATCATCACATTCACTTTCCATCCATGGACTGGAGTTTCACCTCTTGCCAGCAAGAAAAATGGTTTGCTATCAATACAACAAATGTCTGTGATGTTAGGTTGCTCCTTATTGAGCGGGTTTCATGACGTTTTGCTCTGTTTTGAATTGTTCTCTTTGTTTTGTTGCATGTTAAGAAATGCAAAACACAAATTTTCTGTGATTGGCTTTTGAGGGTTGGCAATTGTCAAGAAAGGGTGTGGCGACAGTCACTGCTGGTATGTGTTTGGAACTTAATTCCCCTTCTGACTACTATGCCCAGGTATTTCATAAACTCTTACTAGCAGATTGCAGAGAGTTACAAAACTGGGGCTGCGATGTTTGTAAAATGACAATTCCAGGAAGCAGCTGCTTTGTTTGCAATCTGCAGATTCAAAACATTGCAGCATCCACCAAGTGCTGCTGTGCGACAGCAGTTTGCTCTTTGCACATATCTTTTTCTGGGGTTAGATGAGAGAACAGTAATTTGCCTGCCATGGAGCTGTTTGAATTCAGCCATAGCTTCTCTTTGAATATGACAGAGAAAAAAGCAATTGCTTTGCTTGAATAGATTTTTCCCTAATAAAAGAGTCAAAACTGTGAGTGCATGTTTTGTAACTCCAAGGCAAAACGCTTCGTCTAAGAGCGTTTCAGCAGGCGAGGCACTTTGGGTTTTCGAAACGTTAGTGTTTGATGTTCCTGCACAACTTCAAATCAAAATGCAGCTTCTTTCATTTTTTGTGGACAAATAGAAATTTAATTTGAAAAGCTAGTTCTTATAAAGACTATTTCAGTAAGAGATTTTGACAAAAACTTATCAGATCAGTACTGATAGCTCCGCACTGGGAGCACCCACTCCTCTAATCAATGCCCAAATCATTGAGTCTTGAACTCAAGATTTTCTTTGCTTAGTGTGCAGTGGTTGTGGGATTAGATGGAAACCCTCCTGTTTGTGCTTTTTAAGTAAATAGTAGAACATTTTGTGTCATTCTTTGTGATTCAGTTTTATCATGCCAGTGATTAAAATATGTCTTCAAAGAAGAATTGGATGGAATGATAAAGGAAAGGAAGGGAATAGGAATGTGGAAAGTCTGCTATGGCATATAGACAGAATTGTTCCTTAGTGCTGCTTCACATCTGCTGTGTTTAGTTCTCAAACTCCCTACAGTGTGAATCTTCTCTAAATAGAACCGTTGTAGGAGTTTTACTACAGCTGGTCTTCTGTAAAAGCAATCTTGTGCTGCTCTTCACCTAGCCCTGCTCACTTACCTTGGATGTAAAAGGTTGCAGCTATGAGCACTGTAACATCAACCTAACATAAACAAAATTAACATCTGAAGGTGTAACAACTTACATAATTCAATGGAAAAGTTGGTCCAAAGGTACCTGGAGTATTAGAGTCAAATGTGATGAAATGCCAGCATTTCTGAGATATAGTTCAGTGTTCTTGATGGTAGCCCAGGGTTAAATGAAGCAGGAAGAGATGTTCAACTCTAACTGACTAGTTGGAGCCAGCGTGAACTTAATCACAGAGCAATGGTACAGGAACTGGTTTTGGTAATGTGGGAAAGCAGCATGTATTTCACGGTGTTCCTTACAAAGATGAGGCATTGCAAGTTTTCCACTCTCTAGAAATCAGAAAACAAAAGCTTGATTCATTGGGATGAATGTCAATATTTGCTTTTTCACACCACTGAGATATTGTGAAATTTTGTTTCTCATTCTGGAACCAGCAAACCTTTGTTGAAATAAGCTGAAATCCAAAGCCAAGTGTAGTGTTAGGTGTCGTAGGAAGTACCTGTTGATAAAAGACCAGATTGGGAACAAAAAGTTACAACTTCAAACGATTGTTCTGCATTTTATCAGGTGAAGAAGTCTAATAAAATAAAACCAGAGTGGAGTCACCTCTGCCTTGCAGTTGTGTAGTCAGCATGGCTCAGTCACTGAATCTGTGTGAATTTTCTGTGGATGGCATGTGTGGGATTTTTTTAAAACCCAACAGATGCCTTCTTTAAAGCTTGCAAGGCTTCACAAATGTTGCAGACCTGTTGAGGAATCTTCCTTCCGCAGCAATGTTTGTGAGCTATGGGAGTGTGTGACACACCTTGTAAACAGAACATGCTTTGCCTTTGACTGTGGTTTGTCCTTGTCCAGACTCTATCCTTTCTTTTACTGAGTGTTCCTATGAGTAAGTGACTGGGCATCCTTACCTTGCAGCCCAGGACTAGGCTCAGTGCTAACCAGATTCCCATCTGGAGGCAGTTGTTTTGCCATAAGCTTGCTGGAGCATCACACCTTCTGCTGGGCAAATTTCTTAGGAATGAGCCTTTACATGGGATTTGTAGTTCAGAACTGGCAGTCCTATGCTAATCACTACAAATACTGACACTGAAGAGCTGTGAGATGCAAGCAGGACCAGCTGAAGGGAAGAAGGCACATGCCTGCAGGCAAACATGGAGTTTAAAACAGGGGAGCAGACCATGTTCCCCCTGGGACCCAACAGAGACACCAAACGCCCGAAGTCCTCAACCAGTACCCTAATAGCTAAAACAGTTTCTCCCTGGTTGCATTGTTTTCTCTTGGAGTTATGCCTGATGTTTTCCTAATTATTCTACTGCAATACCCAACCCAATAGTTGCGTGAGGAAGCTGATCATAGCAATTTAAACACTTCTACAAAAGACAGATTAGCAGATTAGTAGCTGCTCTGGAAAATGTGTGGCAGTACTTGAACATTTATCTTGCTCTTAATGTAGGGAAAAAACAAGCAGGCCTGTTATTAGTATTTCCTATTTAAAATAGACTTAAATTTCTGATTTTAAAATTGCAAATGCTATAAAAATATAGTGAAGGTATGTGTTCTGAAGAAACCTCTTGAGGTTTCCTATAATTAATTATTTACAGTATGAAGATCTGGCATAACAGGTATAGGCATCCTGGCGATTATGTATGAACATCATCTCGGCCTTTCAGATGTTTTTAATTAAGCTTTCCCCAGTCTGAGTGCTCCGCATGGTGATGAGCATTAGCATCCTTCAGCAGAGCAGTGTGCAGCTTCTTTGCGGACTGTAACTGTGTTCTTTGCTCAGTGTTAGGCTTTGAAGTAAGAAGTTAGTTTGAAGCTGGGTGAAATCCTATAGTGGTGCCTTGATCATTTCAGCTCCCAGTTGTTCTGTCTGCAGGTAGAACGATTTTTAAGCCTCTGGCTTCCATTGTAAACTAAGCTAGATACAAGCTGCTTCTCTACAGCCAACATCTCATGATCTCATGGAGGGATCTAAAAGAACGACAGCCTGGGTATGTTCCAAATTACACCAACATCAGGTTCTGCAAGGTAAACTCTACTGCTTTCTCCTGTCCCTTCCTTGTTCTCAGGAATGCTGCACGAGCATGACTAACACATTACCTGATGGAGGGGTTACACATAATTGGATAGTGATACTAGAAAACTGGACTATTGGCTTGATGAATAGAGCAGGCACAGGAAAGAGATTTCCCCCCTCTCTTCAGCAGTAGTGAGGACACGTCTGGTGTGCTGTGCCAGTTCAGGGCAGCCTGGGGCAAGGAAGACAATGGTAAACTACAGCCAGACAAGCCAGTGGCCCCAGGGTGGTTGGGCACAGGACATTTCAGGAGACCCTGAGCCAGTTGGGTCAGCTCCACCTCAACAAGAGATGGCTAAAGGAAGGGCAAGGGGCATAACTGCTGTCTGTAGATTCCTGTTGAGTGGTTCAAGAGAAGGTGGAGCAATCCTCTTCCTAGAGTGAGCAGAAATAGAAGGATAGGTAGAGGGGGTTGTAAAGCAGCAGAGGAAACTCCAGAAAGAAGAAAGAAACAAATTCTTCTGGAAGCTAAAGCTGAGGACCAGATAGGTAGTGGGATCCCAATCTCTAGAAGCATTCAGAACTCTGCTGGAAAGGCCTTGGGCAGCAAGATGCAGAGGTTGAACCACATGAAATTGTGAGATCACTTCCAAATTAAGCTTTTCCATGGCATTGTCAAATCTCACAAGGGATGATAGTTTTCCTGTGAAATTCAAGTGCTAAGAACAGCCCACCGAATGGCATCAGAGATTTTCTCTGTCCTCAGAGAAACATATTGATGTCTTCACAGTTTAGTCATGGGATGAAAGATGTGGTCTTCGTGTCTATGGTGATGGGGAGTAGCATCCACACACCTGCGTGTAGGTACACAGAAAGGTTTCCTGTATGCCTAGGAAGAGAGAGTAAAGATTTAAAACACTGATGCCTTTACTGTATAATCAGTTGGGTATTGCTTGCTTTGCTGGCAAGAGTTTTGTCATATGTGAAAAAAAGGACTCTAGGAAGAAACTCCATGTAGTTAAAAAACATGCGAGTTTAAGGAAAATGAAAACATGGTTTCACGTCATGGATGTGAACAATACTAACATGGAATCTCTTTTTAAAGGATGCAGTGCAGGGCTATTCTTTTTAATTTTTTCCCCCAAAATTAATCTCATCTGCTCATAGCCTTTTCAGTTTGAGGTGCAACCTGAAGCACAAGTGCACACCACAGCTAGCAAAGTAAGCCAAGCAGCTTGTTTTCTCTAGTTAACTTTCAGAGACCACTTAGCCCGTGGATTCATTTCCCTTTCTCCCCTGGGATCCACCCTTCACAAGTGTAGTGCCCTCATATGAAGATAGTTACTAGAGACTGCACATTCTGCACTGAGGAGAGTGCCCAGCTGATTGCAACGTGGAGTTTTTCATTTCTTTTAATCCACAAAGTTGTACAAATCAGCAGAGAGTGCTGTGCCACAAGCGCTCTGCTGTGCATCCAACCCAGTGCGTTTTCTTTGTTTTCATTTTTCTTTCTTTTTTTCCCCCTCTCTCTTTTTTTCAGAGGCGTTTGGGGGGTGGGGTTATCCTGCTTTTTAAAGAGGGAACATTCTGGCCATCTGCATGAGAAACAGGTTGTTTCTTGCATGAATATCTACGTGTGGTCATTTAGGACTGCTCCTGCAATTCCCTATTTTGCTGCCAATCTGTGTGAATTGCATATGGTGCAGGGAAGCGAGTGCGACCATAAAGTATCGCTACATCAAGTACAGTAGCTCAGCTTTTGTCAAAACCTAAGCGATGTAAATACAGCTAATACTGGCAAGGATGATGAAATTAAGATTAGCAAGTAATGAGTAAAATTATTTATGTGACTACAAAGAGAAACTGGATGAGAATCTTATCTGGGAAACAAATGTAAATCCTCAGATTTCATGAGAGATACAGCGATTAGTGACAGCTCTGAATCTGAACCATTATATAGCCATATTAGCCCTGAAAGGGCCACGGTACAAAGATTATCTGGGTATGGCTGCTTATACCAAGTCCTCACTGTTACAATAAAAATTCTCCTATTACTTAACCACTTCCTGCAATCATCATCTGTGACTGTAACAGTTTGAAATTAGTTGAACAGGATCCTCTTTTTTGTTAATTTGCTTATGATTATAATTGAGGTAAAACCATCCTTTTTAAAAATTAGCTTTTAACTTCAGGCCAAAAGCTTCCCTTTACCCAAATGAAAGAGCACAGATAAAATATTTTATATTTTATTCAGTATCAACTTCTCAAGCATTTACATTTTTTTCTAACGCATGTTTAAAAACATAAATCATAGCGACTCGTGATTATGTGCTTGCACAGTGATTTGTACTGTCAAATTTGGGGAAAATGAGTATTTGCATTCATGATAAAATAAATGCTGTCTGTTATTATAGCTCTGTTTCTGCTATATGGAAATCACGGTGCTTAAACAAACTGCATTATGAAAAACATGTGTTTTGAGAACCTGTCCTCTAAAGATATTTAATTTCCATTTAGAACACTAGCTTTAAAATTAATGACTCTACTTCAAAATGCAAATTTCCCTTCTCTCTTTCAAGCAGACAAACTGGAGTTCACTGACTCCTGAAATATCGCTGCTTTGTCCCAAGAAAACGCTGTCTTTTTAAATCTCAGCTCTAATTCCTCTTTGATTTTGCATCAACACCTTAATGGGGAAAAAATTCACCACAAATCAGCATCTGATTAGCCCAAATCATCCCCTCCTAATCCCTGCCCGAAAAAAACGCGATTTGCAAAATACTGCTGTGTGTGCCCATGTAACATCTTTGTAAATTTAAAAACCCAGGTGTATTGATGAAAATACATAGAACATTTTAATTAAAACTCATAAAATTGTTGGACATCTGCTCCAGATTGTTCAACATTTTAGTGGTTAACAGATTTTGTGCACCTAGATAATGAATTACTCGTTATTATTGGCATAAATAGTAGCCGTGGGGCTTTTTATAGCAAGATCAGAAGCCTCTTTGTGAAAGCTCTGGCTTACTTTATAGTCTTTTGGCAGATGCCTATTAGAACCAATAAGTTTAGCTAAAAAAAGGGAGGCAGAGTTAAACACAGGAAACAAGAGTTGAATGTCCGCCAATAAAAATGATCACAAATCAGGGCTGCTGATGTCATAACCCTTGAGGTCAGAGGTTGGGCGCGGAATAAATGGCTCTGAAAGGGGCAGCCTGTCTGGAGGGCTGAGCTGTTGTTGGCAGGCAGGCACGGCCATGAGTAAATGGGAGGCACAATGCCGCCAGTGGGCCTCATTAGCAGCCAGGACGGGGTGAAGAGAAGTGTTTGATGAGTCCTACGCGTCCCACTGTGGCACTGTGTGATGTAAATGGAATAATTACTATGATCTAATGGGCGTCTCTTTTGCACGCGGGCCCCTGGTGAATGGAGCCCCTCTTTTATGGCATTCAGCCCGGGTTGTGTAAACTGTGGGGTGCCACTGGGGATGGGAGCCCGCGAGGCCGACGGCAGGTCCGCGCCGACCCACTTGTATTCACCCTGAATAGAAAGAGAAGGCCAAGTAATTTAGTTCCCTGCCTTTCACCATGAGAGTGGCAGATTGAAGGTCACACTCGATTTGGCAGGACTTGAGTCGCTCTCTGTGCTGATGCTGAGTTAGACAGATGCGACATCCATTTGCAGGACTTTCAGGGACGGGGCGTTTAATTGCCCCACGCACCGGTACGATCTCAGCCGAGCCTGTGTCTGGACAATGTGGGTATTCCACAAACGGTGTGGATTTTCAGTGTCTGCCTTCAAGGTGCTCAGGTTTTCGCTGGAGTTTTGCGCATCCATGCACACTCGGCTCAGCACAGGGTGCTGTGGTGGTCGTGGGCTCTCTGGGCTGGATTGAACCCTGATTCAGATGATAACAAACAACTCATTGTTGCCTTTATATGGATCGCTAAAAGTCTGAATTAAAATAATTGCATCTTATGTGGACATACTAGTTTTGTCGGCTGAAAAGATGCGACCTTGTCTCTACATAAAATTTGGTAGGAATGTCCCGTTAATAACATTTTATTGATTGTGTGATGCTCTATGTCCCTCGTTTGAATCAGGGCTGACACAATCCTGGCATAATGAGATTTCATTGTGGCTGATTTCAGATGTCTATATTAACAATCAGCATCATTTCCTTATTAATGACATGCTTTGTGCATCCATATGGCTTAAATTACATTTCTCAAACTAAAAAAATAGTCTGAGAAAAAAAGTGGGATAATATTCCTTACAAACTCATTCGCTCCAAAAATGTTTCTTGCATTTTTCCCCAGTACTCCCCACGGGCCATGCTTTTTAGGGAACTACAGAACAACTTTTATTTTTGATGTTTGTTTTGACGATATGCCCCACGCACGGCTAATGAAGGCCAAACCATGCACATATAGAAGTCAATGGAAAAGCTCTCAATGACTCCAGTAGGACGAGGATTAAAGTGTGTGGGCTACACGAAATTCAATGGAATCCAGTCTGTTGGAAAATATTTTTCCATGGGATATTTTATAAGGTCATTTTAATTACGACCTGTGCAGTATTTTGTTGTTTGCGGTCACACGGAATCCACACTCATCATTTGTGAAGACAACACAATCTTTCCTTTAGGCAACAGTTTTTATTTTTATGGAAGGAATAGATTGTGGATACTTGGGAAGGTCAAATCTAGGTCAGCATCAGTGCTCTAAGCAGTACTCTAAACACATGTTTACATCATTTGGAACCCATTATTCATGGTTTTATATTACTTATTGTGAAATAATGCATCAACAGTTGTGTTTTGTTTTGTATTTAACGAGTAATATTTGAGTGTTAAACTTCACATCAGCGGAGTGTGGGAGAAACAAACATGTACAATTACTAGACAAAATAGATTGGAAGTTGATGATCTTCTGTTGTCTGTGGAATCATTGATGTAGTGATGTGGTTTTCTTGGCTACTTCAAAAGAATCCACAAA
This sequence comes from Upupa epops, assembly GCA_013397515.1. Taxonomy (NCBI): domain Eukaryota; kingdom Metazoa; phylum Chordata; class Aves; order Bucerotiformes; family Upupidae; genus Upupa; species Upupa epops. Next base: position 1,490,173 of record VZRI01007808.1, on the reverse strand, counting down.
AAAGCACCTACGAAAAGCAAAAGCTATTGTCAGGAACTGTAATTTCTCTGTACCTAGGTCTATCTGCTGTGTCTTTCTAACACTTAAGAAAATTGTTTGAGGACCACAAATTTAAGAAGGTGGGCAACTCCTGATAAAATGTCTTTCAATGTGTTAGGGACTCTTGGCCATAATTCTTTGGTTCCTCATTTTGGCTTCTTTGCCTAAATCTGATAAACCTAGCAGTGAGCTTCCAAATATGCCCAGGGCTTGGTCACTGCCCAAGACAGTCACTGCCTGCAACCAGTAACTACGTGCTTTTCGTAGCAGTGCCAAGTGTCTTAAACTGCTTGGTTTCACAAGCACATTTTCCAGATGTGATCCAAGCCAGCAGTGATGAGCTTTCTGGACACGGCAGCAGCAGGAGGCTCAGCATTTCACACTGCCCGCTTGCGTGGCCACAGTGCTCAGGAGTAACCAAATACCCCAGATTTAACTTCCGCTTCACAGAACTCTTTGGTCTTCCTTTGGCCCCTCCTGCCCCTGCAGAGTCAATGGGGGTTTTGTCCTTTGGAAACAGACCCCCGAGTAGGTCAAATAGTTTTTTCTGAAGCTCAGTAAGTGCAAAAAGAACAGAGGATGCTCAGTGCAAAGCACTGGTGATCGCAGGTTTAAAGGACTTTGCCCATTTGGGATGTGATTTGCTGAAGCCTTGCCCTGGCTTTGTAACTCTGGCTGTCTCGATCTGGCTTTGCTTTGTGCTGCTCTGTGGTTCAGTACATCAGTAAGTTGGTGAGCGGCACATTGAGCCCATCTGAAATCACCCTCTGCTTCTGCTGCTTCACATTTATGGCGATCCGTTACTCTTCCAGCCAGCATAATGCCAGACATCACCCCTTGCTCTGAGGCAGTCCTTTGTGTGGCCAGAGCTGGCAGCTCCCAGTTTCCCTGAGCACAGCAAGCAGGACTTGTGCCAGGGAGTTCAAAGAGCACTAGAAATGAAAGACAGTCTCATCCAGATTTCCCAAATTGCTCAGCACTCAGCAGTTCCCTTGCTGAGTCTGCACCTGAATAAGTGGCTTGATTTTTCAAAGTTATTCACCAGCCTGTAAACTCTCACTGCTCCTCATGATAAATAAGGTTTCAGTGGGAGTGTTGTGCATTAAATACCTGGGAAACCTTCCTTGGTATAGATACTGTTATTAGAATTATTATTCCATTATTAGAGCTGTTATTTGTTCCTATAAATATTCTGTGGTGAATTAATTCCAGTTCAAGAGATGAAGCAGGTTGCTCTGTCATTTTGTACTCCTGAAGGTAAACAGTGCTGATAGAAATCTGTCAGAGGAAGTAAAACACAAAAGCCAGTTCAGAGTCTCAAGGGTGTTTCGGTCAGTGTCCATCCTCCTGAAAATGCTTTCCGACTGTTTCTTGGGTTTGGGGAGCACAGGAACACAAGCGACTGGAAGAGTCCTGTCTGCCACCAATGGAAAAACGTTCCATTTAAATAATAATTTCGTGTGCTGTTCCTTTTGTAGGTGGGGTTTGGAATGCAGAGACCCTCACATTTTCCCCTGATTATCTTTAATTACTTGTGAGGGCTGAGCAGCTCGTGTTACCCCCAGGCACCCAGCCTGACCAGGAATCTGCTTTCAAGCCATTTATCGAGTAACTAACAGAGCAAACCTGACACGAAAGGAAAGTTCGTTATTAGTTTCGTTATTGTTAAGAGAGCTTTATTTACTTCTGCAGCTCTGCTTTTCAACCAGCTTGCATTCTGAAAGTGTTGCCAGCATGCGGCTGCTCTCCTCCCTGTGCTGGAGGAGGTTTTGATGCCCAAAACCCCTTCAGAAAAAGCTAATCTGGCTTTTAGAAAGTGACTGCGTCTGTGGTTTGAAGGCTTGAAAACATTTCTTTTGCCAGACTTTCGGTGGGATAAAGAAAATGGAAAATTATCTGTTTTGGGAAGTTTTAGCTCTTTTTTTTTCTCATTCCTTCTGGGTTTTTCAGGGAAGATGTGGGCTCCATGCTGTGATTTGAAACTCACTAGTGAGGGCTCTGCTGCTTCTCTGAGTGTTGCAGATACCTTAGAGGAAGGCAGCAGGACATGGGGTGTCCAGAATTGACAGATCTATCCCCAAGGGTCAAATATGAACCTTAAAATCCCAGTCTTAGAGGAACCTTTTTTGGGTGAGGTTAATGCAATGACTGTGATGGTGGGAAGCCATGGAGGTTTCATGGGCAAAAAAGTGTGTCACACTGCGTGGTATTTAACACCTCTCTCTTGATGAACATCCAGCTGTGATTTAATTGCACAAAATTCCGACATAGCACATGGGGGCAAGGAGGAACTGAGGCAGGAACTGCCAAATTTTTGGACTCTGAGGAAGGGTGAACTAACTAAGGGTATGTCCTTCTTTGCCTAAGCTTAAAACATCACCTACATCCTGATGCACGATGGTGTCATACGCCGCCTCATCATATGGGTTGAGATGGGCTGGCTGAGATTGCTAATCGGAGCTCATAAACTGAGCTCCTTTCTTGGAGATGGGTGCTGAGACTAGGATTATCTGATAAAATGCTGTAACACTACATTCCATGTCTACCCAGCCTGTGGACTAGACCACTGGACTAGTAGCATGTCCCACTACTTGGAAAAATCCAAACTTCGTGTCATCTGGAGGATTTGAACTAACATTTTCTACTTTATTGTTGTAGGGTAAAAAATGCTCACAGTGTTATCAGAGTGGAGCAATAGCTGTGTGAAGACTTGGGTGTAAAAGAGTGGCCCTTTGTAAACAATTCCATTACTGAGGGTGAAGTTGCAAAACGCTCCTGCAGTTCACAGCAGGCTGTTCATGCAGCTCTATTTCTCTAAGAAAATGTGTCTTGAGAGATATCCAATACTTAGGCACCAGAATACTGCAAAGATCATAAATTTAACCCTTCTGTGTTTTACAGACATAACTGAATTTGCTATCAAAAAATCTAGTGGCCAGAAATTAAGACATTGCTGCTGCACAGCTAATGATTTATTAATCTAGGCATGTACTTTTCTTACTTTAACAGTGCCAGATTCCATATGTAATTTGTTTGACCTATTTGCTTTTAAAATGGGATTCTTTGATTTTTTACTGCATCTGTGGTGATGCTAATCGAGCCTTAACAGGCAGATGGAAGTATTTGCAAACCATCTTATTTGTCTTATTTTCAGTATTGTGGTTTATCAAGTAGTTCATGAGCAGTTTGGGTGTACAGATACTTTTAATCACAATACGTACTGAACACATTAGAAGTAATGTTTGAAATTAATGTCTTGCATTGTCTGATGACACCGTTGGCAGGTGGAAAGAATATAAGCGTGTCCGGATATATTACAGGTAAAATTTGACCTAGTATATGCCTGTGGTTCAATGTCAGCAGCAGAGTCAGCCTCAGCACTCTTTTCAATGACTCATTTCTCCTCTATTTGTCAGAAGTTCATGGTCACTGTGTTTTTTTCTTTTCTGCTAAGAGGTGATGCAGAGAGCTGGCAATGAGGTGGACCTTATACATCATTGTCTGGGAACCTCATTTAAAAATATAGGTTTGAGACTGCCTCTCTCCCAATACTTCCACCTGTTCTTGCCTCCAGGATTGTTTTATTTACACATTTCTTTAGTCATGATGAGAAAAACAAATTTAAAAATTGAATTGGAGAAATCTTCTGTAATTGCTAGGAGAGATTTGGGGTTATCTTCATATTTAGTCATAAAATACCTTGGAACAAGCCTTTTCGCAGGGAAAGTCCATAGCACTGCAGTCTAAAGAGCCAGTGTAAGTTTTCAGGGAGCAGAAGAGCAAAACAGTGGACTGGCAGCAGTTACTGTGCGGGCCAAATCCATTCATACCTTCGAGCTGCCAGTAATGATGCCAATCCAAAGTTCACAGCCGCCTTTACTGCAGCTCTTACGTTTGAGAGCAATTCCATCCACAATGTTGTTCTTCATTTCTTCTGAGTTGAGATGATTTTTTTTCTGTGATAATGGAAAACCAAGCCAAGCCTTCCTGAGCCAGAGTAGGTTGAAGAAGCAGAAAATGGCAGGATTACAGGTCAGGATGGACAAACTGTATCACAGAGCTACTGCTGGGGAAAGGTAGATTATATTATGCAAGTTGAGGGTGCATCTTATATTACAAAGATGTCTTGAAATGCCAATATAAATAAGTTAAGTAGAGCTGCCAAAAAACAATTATCTCCTTTATTATTCTACCTTTTCAGTTCTAATTAATATTTTTTTAAGCAAGGCTGATGGCCTATAGCTATGGGATGGGAAGATAGCTCTGTGATAATGGGAACATCATTACAAACAGAAAAATGCTGTGTAAAAAGGTGAGATAGTAAAGGTGAAGCACATTTAGCACAGGTACTTTACTTATTAGCTGCGAGCTAGTGAGATGGGTCTTGACTGGTTCTCCCTGAAACTTTGGCAACTTTCTTCTTGTCTGTTGTGAGAGAAACAAGAGTCTGTGCTAAGCGAACAGGGTTGGGCTGGGCTGCAAGCACTGGGCTGTCACAGGCACACTCCAGAAGGAGAGCTTCAAAGTCAGGACATACTGGCCTCAATGACATCTTGGGTTTGAAATACCCACACAAGGACTTCACTAATACAGGTCAGGAAAAGTGGTGCCTGTACTTGGAACCCATGAACCCCTGAGCTCTGCTGCTGACCTCCAGCGATCACTGGCTGCCTTGAATGGCTCTGGAGGGCGCAGGTTGGTAGCTGCAGGGCAGCTGGGCAACTTGAGAATATCTACACCAGCCATAAACAAGTTAAACTGGATGTTTGAAGCATTCATCACATGGCATCAGGGCACTCCTAGTGGGTTCATTTGCCTTTTGCAAAAACAGAAAATGTGGCCACATGCAGTTCTAAGACACGAGACTGCATTGCTTCCACTCACTCCAGCCCATCCTTGGCACGCTTAAAAGCTGCCCAACTTAATAACTGTTAATAACCACTGAGCAACAAAGAAAGCTTTGACTCCTCTTTTGTGACTATATTGCTTTATCTATTGCCTGTCTGGCATCTTCTGAGTAGGAGCAAACAGAACACCTGCATTTCAAATTCCTTGCTCTGAGATCTCTGCTCTGTGGATTCACTACCAGAAGTTTCATAAAATGCTGAGCAGCAAAAAGAGCAATAATTTGTCAATCCTCGTTATCCCTGTTGGACACAAGGAACAGTTCTACAGGGGTTTATATCTTACCACTGAAAATGTTTTTCCAAGTGCAGTCCTCCCACACTCGTCTGTTTGACCTGATGCATGTTTTTAAAGCACTTTTGTGTCTCACTTTTCCTTGCCTGCTTTGCTCCTCTGTACCCAGCAGACAAGTAACTACCGTCACCCACTACAGCAACACTTTCCAGCCTTCTTAATCAAGTTTGAGAGTAGCTTTAAACCAGTTTGTTTTCCATCACAAGGCTGCAGATATGCTATTGGCTCTGTGCTGCCTGAGTCTGTCTGCAGAAATTCCCTCTTCAGGAAGGCTACTTCCATACAAGGTGAAGATCAGATCCAGCCAATGTTCAGATTACTTGGTGATGCTACAGGGTAGAATGTTGTCTTTATTTCATGAGGGATCTTGCTCATATTTGAGATATCAGAATATTTCTCTTATATCCCACAATAAAAAAAAAGGAAAGAAGATTAATGCTTTGCAGAGTGCAGTTTATTTTCTGAAAGAAAACAACTAATTGCATGTGCGATCACTCAAGAGTGTGCAATTAAAAAACAGGGAACCTAAATAACTGTTACATTCTCAACAGTATAGTCTTGTGAATAACTAGAAGGACCTATTCATTCTTTGCCTCCAAATATATCTCCACTCAAATGATTCTTCTGTTTGAGTGAATCCCTATTAATAGAGACCAAGGAAAATAATGTCATCTTTGTCTCTTTCTAAGACATGTCCTTATTGTGTTTTGGACAATGGGGTCATTTATGGTGATGAGGTAACTTGTTCAGAATCCTGAAAATGTAATTTCTGATGAACTGTGAGTAGTTTTACTAGTTGTTGAAATGTCTTTGCAAATTTACAATAGGCAGCATTCTAATGCTGGTGTAAACAGCAGCTTTGGCATCTGAATGCCTCCCTGAAAAAAAGGAGTAAAATAATTTTAAATACACATAATATCTGTGAATTGTACTTTTTTTAATGTTACTTGTACATATTCATCTTGGGAGAGCAGGGCAAGAAGATGAATCTTCATGACTGAGTCACCTCAGCTGTCAAGCTGCCATGTGGCAGTGCATGAGGATTGGTTGACCTGTGGCAGTGCACTGGCAATAGCAACAAGCTATGTGTCAGCCAAAAGCTGCTCCAAGTACAGCCCAAACAGCTGAAAATTGATCCTTTGGCTCTTCAGAATCTCACAGCAGCTGCTTTCCATCCATGACAAGCTGCTGATTTCTATCTGAGAGCAAAGGCTTCTCTCTGCCCTTCCAGTTTCTCTTATTTTGCAAAAGTCAAAGATTAGGATTTACAACAGAAGCCACTATAAAGGACCCATAAACCTCTTGGGCCTGCAGATTGTAAGCAGGTAGTTAAAGTTAAGCACCTACTTAAGTGGTTTGCTGATATGGGGTGTGCTCTACCTCAGAATTGTGGGGAAGGAGCTGTGGGAGAATGGTTCCAGTGGTCCCATCCTCTTGAAGAGATGCACATCCATCTATGGCCAGCTCCTGGGAGGGATCTTCTGTCATGAGCAGAGGAAATAACTAGAACAGGGCATTTCTACACCATGGTGAAGGTACCTACAGCACATTGCATTTGTATAGCTGTTTGACATGGAAAAAAACTTACACCCTTGACTGACCCTGCACAACAGACCCAGACCCCTTAATGCATTTAAAAGAAGCAGAACAAAGTGAAACTGTACTTTCTCTCACGTTCAGGTGGTAGACTGAGTAAAGATTCTGCATTATCATCCCGTTTCATTTATATTTTAGTGTCAGAGTAGATAAGGGAAATGTTTTTCAGTTCAACCAGGCATTCTAGCTTTGGTTGTTTTATTATGATATTCCTGAATTTTATTTATATACCTGTATTTATCAAATTATACTTTATGCTTTTACAATTGGGCTAGAAAAACTAACAAAATTAGGAGGGAAGGTTGCAAGAGCTTGACTCAGCATGGATATTGATGTGGTTTAAAGCTCTGCTTAAACTAAGCTCATGTAAACCATTGTGCTGATACAAGTAACTATGTTGAAGGCTGCTGCTACCAACCATTTTCTCTGCAATTTACAGCTGAGCTGTAAATTAACCAGTGCAGCTAAACTCCTATAAACTAGGTTAAGTTTATTTCAAGGGTATTTTCACATAAAGCTGTATTGCTTTAATTATCTATTTTAAAACCACATAATTTTGTTAATCCAGTGTAAGTTTTTATATGTAAAGTAGCCTTCAGAAAATTGACAGGGTGCCAAATTCTGCTCTCTCAGTGGTTTTGGTTTGCTGAAGCTTTGGAATAACTTGCTTTACAGTTATATTTAAGAGCAGAATTTGGCCTCCTTTTTCTTTTTTATTAGAATATGGAGGGAATAACTCATCAACTTAGTATGATTGCAGTGTTGTGTGAAGGTTGAGAAATCAGTTATTATCTAGTCAATAACATCAGATGTTATCCTCCAAATAAAAATACCTTTTCCTTATCAGTCTGCTTAAAAAAAAAAAACCAAGCAAGCAAACAGCTGCCCAGAAAACCGCACAGAAACTTCCATACTTTTTTAAGATTAAAAGCTTTGGGCAGGGAGGGTGTCACTCAAGCACAATAAAAGCATTAGCCTGTCAAACCTTTCTCCTTACAATTGTGCTCCATGATGAAGTTCCATCCCCTGTGCTTCATTTTCCCTTCTCTACCCATGTAACCATGGATGAGAAAGGTACCACCACCACCGCTTACTTGAAATGAAAACACCAGTTGGGAAGATGGATAAGGGCTTTGCTGAGATAGTCCTGGCTGGAGAAAACACACCTAATGTTTATAACAGTGTCTCTGGCAGGGGAAGTGTGGGTGGGCTCTTTTTGCTGATGCAAGCTCCAGTAATCTCCACCAATACTGTTGGAGTGACGGTGGCTTTACCCTTTTCTGAGGTCTCCTGTCAGTTTAGCTTTCAAATGCTGGGTACCTCTCTTCATTCTAGTACACTATATACAGAAATGATTGTAATTAACTGGATGATGACTTAATAAATGTGTAAGATAAATTCTTCTTGTCTGGAAAGCAAAAAATGGTTGGCAGCTTCTCCTTGCTTAAATTAAAACAAGAAGTTGCTTTGACATTACATTTTCAAACAGGCAAAAACTTGCATTGCCATTCAGTGCAGTAAAATGAAGCCATGACAATATTGTTGTTCGAGTGGGTGGTGCTGGAAATTGCTTTACTTAAAACCTCTCATTTATTTGTGCATAAAAAGCAGCCAGTTGATTTCTTTGTAACATGTCTATCTAGACATAATTATTTACTAAACAAACTCAGAATATCTGCTACCTCTACGTACGTGCATGCATGGGTTTGGATGAGTTGAGCTTCCTCCTGGATTCTCCCTCTCGTTAACAGCTAACTCTGCTCTGTTTGCACACAGGCCAAGCGGTTCTCTTTGAAAAGAACAGCAATGTGGTTAAAAAAAGAAATACAGTTATTTTAAGAATTTTCCTTCTAGAGTTTTCCTCCATCTGTATTTAATTTATGTCTGATTAGTCTGACCTCTCACCCTCTAAGGAAGTAGTTTAGCGAAAGGGATAAACATGGTCTCAGTACCTATGTGTGTACATGTGCGTGTGTGCTTATGTATGTAATCAGCATCTTTCTATTGGTTTAAAATCAGCGGGAAGTTCTGATTGCAAATATTTCAGCACATTTTTTTTGTACTTAAGTTTGAAATGGGTATTTGAAATTATGTATTTTTCCCTCCTACAAGAGATTTTTATGCAAAAATCACATCATCATCATTGCATCACGATTTTGAGTGCAAAATTGCAAGAGAGTTCTGGTTTGGTTTTTTCTAAGTCTGACTAGTACAACATAAAACACACAAAACAGTCTTTGCCTTTTCTTCTGAATTAATTCCTGTGTTCTGGTCAGTCATTACTGTAATCTAAGTCTTTGCTTGTAGTTATAAAAGGAGGGTAGCTTGCTCATGATGAAGGTGAAATATAATATGGATCTGCAATGCCAACAGCAAGAGAGCATGACAGCTAAGAGGGAAGATGATTTCTAGAACTCTCTCACCTAGCAGACAGTCTGATCTCTCATTTTCTGTCCCAAACATACCTCTCCTGTTTTGCCTGTGTTAGGTCTTGTGGAGATGAAATGCTCATTGATTTGTGTCTTATATGGAAAGGATTAATTAATATCATTGTTGCTTCTTGCTACTGTTTGAGGCTGTGATGATTTGAAAGTAGCAGGCTTTGGATTCTGTTTTGGGTTTGTACAAAACGGTTGATGCACCGTTGACTTGAAGTTTATGGTGCTGCAGACTTAGTGAGGGTAATTGCTGAGGAATTTGTAACTGAATTTCATCAGGGATCTTATCATGTGGTACTGTGATGCCTTTCTGATGCTCCCAGCTGTAACTGGTATGGTTATTAAATGGCTTTTTTTATGGGCTGTCTCTTGACACCAAGGCAGGTATTTGAAAAATAAATCCCATTTGTGGCTATGTAGAAGCCAGGAGGTGTCCTCCAACCAAGAGCAGTTTATCCCAATTAAGTAATACAGATATTTCTCTACACTGTGTGTCAATACTCTGTGGAGTGTCAGAAGCATACAGAAAGTGGGAGCAGGAACAGGTGACCCAGGAGTACCACCAAAACTTTGTTCCAGCATGCATGGGTGGAGTTAAGAAAGCCAAAGCTGTTCAGGAGTTGATTCTGGAGATGGCTGGGAGTGACTTGGTGACAAAGGACATGAAAAAGAACAAGAAAAGGTATGAATCCTTTGGCTCAGTATTTACTGGTAAAAACTGCCTTCAGAAATCCCAGGTCTTGGGACCAGAGAGTAAATCCTGAGCAAGAAAGCCTTTTCGCTTAAAAGAGGCAGATCAGGTTAGGGATCAGTTGAACAAACTGCATAGAAGAGTCTATGGGACCTGACTGAATGGTCCCATAACAGCCGAGGGAGCCAGCTGATGTCCTCATGATGTCACTCTTAAGAATTTCAGAATCACAGAACATATGAAGTTGCAAAGGACCTCTGGAGGTGGTTTGGTCCCTCTCTGAAAGGGAGCAATCTCAAGGGATACTGCTGCAGTATGAATTGGTGTTTTTCTTATGATAATGGACAGCTCAGATGGCTTCTTGAAATCTCTGCCTTTGCTCTTTTTAATTTAAATCGTATATTTGCCTCAGTCTTGTTTTGTTCATTTGTATACTCCTTGGACAGCACATTTTCCTGCTTGATTAGAAACTCTAGTTGAGTACTACTTGCTGTAGTACTCAATAGCTATGGGAGAATGCTATTCATATGCAGCTCTGGTTGGTACCAGCAAGTAAAACTAAGTTACATGAATGTCCTTTACTCCTCATGAGGTCCTTTTCAGTGAATACATATAAAATGTGGAGAGCCTTGGGATATGCCTGGTCTTAGTGATGCCTTGCAAATGGAAGAGCAGCCAGTTCTAACTTTTAAAAGAATGAATTCTTGCTGTATTACATCTTTGAATTTTGCAATGACCTTTTTATTTGGGAAGTCTTGTCTTGATGCTGACAAAGAGAAGACAAGCTCCGTACCTGCATTTCAGGGCACACGTTAGGGTGGGTGTACCAGTGACTGTCACTGCGGGAAGGCGACGTGTTGTGAGAATCTCGCCCAAAGCACCAGAGCAAAGTTCACATTAGGAATCTGCTTAAATGAAAGCAAAGCTTGTCACACTCAGCAACAGTTCAAAATCCAGTCTTGTGTTGTCACGGAGTCTCTGTCATTAGCTTAGTGCTAGTGTGAATCGAGTGTGCTGTCAGGCTTCCTTTCCTTACTGTAGGGAATTTTGTGTTCTTGCTCCCATTACAGCGAGAGTCCCAGAGCTGTAAGCTGATAGCAGTGACGGGGTACACTACTTATTTGCCAGAACTGTAAGAGCTGCTCACAAAATAGTCTAATTTCAGCATCTGTCAAAGAAATGAGGCTGATAACAAAAGAGTTCGTTTGATTGCTTTGGGGAAAAAAATTAAGCACTGGCTTATGACACGCAAGGCATAAATTAAATCATAACTGCATCAAGATTACTGACAAGAAGTGATGACAGGTATTGTGAAAAAGTTGACATAGGGATACTGCCCTGTATAACAACTGTCAGTCATCGGCCAATATCGAGGCTTGGCTGTGGCTGATGGGGAATGGTTACTAGAATCGCAGCGGAGCTGTTACTAACAGTCTCATCTCAGTAAAAATAATTTATGGTACAAACATTTGCTGCAAACACATCTGGTTAAGCAACGTAAAACCTCTGAAAGTATCTTCCGTGCAGTGGTGAAGAAACAATTTGTAAAAGAGAGATGGACTGGGACTAGTTAGAAGTGGGTTTGCTTTCTGACACAGCCCTCTCTGTGACCCTAGGCAAAATGTGTCACCTCTCTGTACATCAGCTCTGAGTACAGGATGATATTTCTGTTGTCTGTCTTGCCCGTTTAGACTGTTAGCTCACTGGTGCATTGCCTGACCCTGCTGTGGTGCCACGCACCTGGCCGTCTCTACTGTAATCCACATTAAAACACAATTAATTACTGATACTGGTGACGAGGAAGGCACATTCCTTGCCTTAGAGAACTCCAAATAATGAGAAGTATTGCTACTGAGGTTAAAGTGGTACTGCATATGCAGCCAGATGATACCCATGGTCTGTTATTTAACAGATACAGACCAATGCCAGAAATACATCGATGAAATTCAGTTATCTCTATTGACATGTTTGACACATGTATTCCCTCTGCTAGGTACTGTGGTTTCTGCTGCAGTTTGGGATGCAAAAAATGAGAGCTCCCCACCTGCAGCACTTGACAGGGATGTTTATGGGCAGAAAAGTGGATGGGGTGGGTGTGTGTGTGGGGGTGTGTGTGTGTGTGTAAATATCTGCCAGTCAGACCGCTCTCAGCATCTTTCTTCAGAGAGATGCATCATTATATTTGAACTGTGCTGTTTATGAAGTATCGTTAACATTTTTCCGTTACTGATTTCAGATGTCTTCTTCTCTGGCCAGAGCAATCATTATAGGTTTATCCAAGAAGAGCTGTGACAGATGTCATGGTTTGTTACAGTCACTGTATGCCAGATTTCGCCTCGGGTTATGTACTGCTCGAGTACTTTCTCTAAAAGCATCTTGTGAGTACCCTGCAGTAGAAACAAACGACAAGGACTTCAGATATATTTGTGACATTGAATAGACACGTTTTTAGGATGAGATTGTGATGTGGCAAGCAGGCGAACAAAGAAACAGAAGATAACTTGCACAAAGCCAGTTTCCTGCTTTTTTGTAGCTACGACCTTTCATTCAATGATGCACTGGATCCTGCAGATCTGGAGGTCAGGATTTTTCTGCCTAATGCTGCAAAACTATTACACTTATTTAATATGATCTTATTGATGTTTTCTACACAGCTTAGGCTGCTAAGGTAATTGTTGCAGTAAATGGTGACGATGACTATAGAACAGGAGCAAATAAGCATGGCTTGTTGTCACACAGACCACCCTATTGCTGTGTCTACAGCAAATAAACTGCAAGGTCGGTGTCTGGATGACTATAGAGGCAGGATCTGGAGTTATCGCATGTATTTCAACTCCGACAGTTTTCTCGTGTTGGTAAATGTGCCCCTTTATGGGTAATTGATGACCTTCTCAAACCAGAAATCTTTCCCTACCCTGTCCAAGCTGCGGTGCTCCCATATCAAATTATGGCTTTATGGCTGGGTGAAGAACCCAGTTTCACATTGACATGACACTGTTCATTGCATATGTTGTAAGTCAGGAGTTACAGGCTGGCAGCAGCCACTTGAGTGCTGCATTCCAGGTCAGCTATCAAGTGCTTGTGAAGAGGACGTGTAAATACCATATGTTATGTGTGGCTGGTGAAAACAAATACACAAAACCCTGGAGAACTCACTGGTCTCATCGTAGCCCTCAGAAATTCTTTCCTGCCCGCTAGAGAGGGAAGTGAGAAAACAAGTGACAGAGCATGGATTACCAGCTATGGCTGATGCTTCAGGATTCAATTAAAGCTTCTAAAGTTGTGAGAAAGGACACAGCAAAGTCAACTCTCTAATGGCCTGTAAAAATAATTGTGAAGCAGCTCTATAAAAATTATGCTTCTGCATGTACCTCTGAGAAGGAATCAGATGCAGGACATTGTCCATCTGGCCAAATGATCCGTAAGATACTTCTCTCTTCCAGAAGAACTGCATTCTTCCGCAAGGGCTGCCTGCCCCATTGATGCTTTATTTCTAAGGGACACTGCTGCCTTAATTAGGAGATTAGGAGAATTCTTTGACTGAAAATTAAGAATCACTATGGCTTATTTTTATCACTGAAAGATCACTCCAGCAACTTCCTCCAGGAAATTGCAAAGGGAAGTCATTATGTGAGGGGGGCTGGGGAGGCAAAAGCCAGCTAGATTGTGCATATGAACCCCAGATGAAATGCATCCAAAGTCTGTGAGGGGGGCAAAAGGGGTGTTTACTAGGTCATTTACCATGTTCTTGTTTTTAAAGTTTCCTTTTCCTCGATTACTTGTTGACCTTAATTGTTTCCATGCCCATGAGATAAGTCTTTGTACTTCCTACGGAGGCTTAGCGGAGAGGTCTGGGGATTGCTCTTGCTAATTGCCCCATATTCCTTCATTTCCCTTGAGTGTCTGTGGCCAGCCCATTCCCACATATGCTACCAAGATCCATTTTAATAGAAGGGGCAGCAGTACACAGCTGACGACATATGTTTAGCTGCATTCAGTACTCACTGAAGCATGCCTATCGCGTTACATAAAAGGAGAAGGTCAGTACAAAACAAACAGCTTTTTACAAGCTACGGCTCAAGGACCCTGTCCTAGAGAACACTTAGGTTTCAGGAGACAAATACACTTGTTGTGGAGCTCTGGGGTTTTGCTCCTTGGTTTGGGGTTTCTTTTTTCCTTCTTTTTTTTTCTCTTTTGCATACATCAGGAGTGCTGTTATTCTCCCAGCACAACCTGTGTTAAAACATTTTCTTCTCGCAGAAATAAAAACTCTCCAGGGCCAGATCTTCGGCTTCCCCAAATCCTCAGAGGAGGCTGGAACACAGGAGAGGTTGCCCTGGGCCTGAGTGCACCTGCTGTGGGAGGGCAACCCCAGCATAAGTTTTTGCAGCACTGTCTGCTGGTTTTTGAGAAGAGGTTTGCACAGGGTAGAATAGAGAACAACTAGGAAAGGAGTTCATTAAGGAAAACATGGGTTTATTTCAGTGGAATTGTGCCAGCCACATCTCTGCCTGGTGTGCCTGAGGGCAGCTGCCTGTGCTAGCCCAGTGGATGTTTGAGGGTCTGCACAGAGCCAGTCTGAAGGGGAAGGTTAGGGGCTGATTGCCCATGGTCCTGAAAAACCACTGGGGCAGGAAGATATTGTTTCCCAAGATCAGTTCTTGTGTAATGTAGCTCAAAACATCTGTGTGGCAGTGTCTGTGAGGGCATCCTCGCATTTAGCCTTTCCACATTTTTTGAAGCCTTTACAACATGCACCTCCCCTGGGAAGCATTGCTGATTCAGCAGATTCCTGCAGCCAGGGACTGTTTGTGGCACTGATTCATTCATTTTGGTTATTTATACCGCTGTTTAGGTGCTGTGTGAAGCAAGAGCAGCACGCTGTTCATGCCCCAGAGGCATCTGAAATCAAGAGGAAGGCAAGATATAAGAAGTGTTTGTAATACATGAGAGGGTTGAAGAAGAAGGAGACACTGGTAGTCAAATGGGCTGAGACAAATCATAGAATGGTTTAGGTTGGAAGAGGCCTCAGAGATTACCTAGTTCCAACCCTTCTGCAACGGGCAGGGACATCACTCACCAGACGGAGTTGCCCAGAGCCCCATCCAACCTGGCCTTGAACACTTCCAGAGATCCATCCACAACCTCCCTGGGCAACCTGTTCCAGTGCCTCAGTACCCTCATAATGAGGAATTTCTTTCTAAGATCTAATCTAAATCTTTCCTCTTTTGGCTTGAAACCATCCCTCTTGTCCTATCACTACAGTCTCCCATAAAAAGTCCCTCTCCAGCTTTCCTGTAGTCCCCTTCAGGTACCAGAAGGCTGTTATAAGGTCATCCTGGAGCACTCACCTCTGGGCTAAATTGTGATTCCGATTTCATACTTGAACAAAATCGTGGCTCCTTCACTTGATTTCTACGTGTGAACCTACTTTATGTGAGAATGTGTGTAATATTAATTCCAGGTGCCTAAGCTGTAATCAGAAGGGTTTCCAGCCTGCACAGGGGCAGCTGTGGCTGCAGCAGGACTGTGGGTTGGCACAGCAGCTCCCACACTGTGCGACAAACACCATGTGCTGTGTGGGGCTGCACGGCAGGGATTCGTGCCAATTAGTGCTGCTGGGAAGTAGGTTTGTTGCACATATTTAATGGATTCAGAAGCTCCCATGAAGAACAAAAATGTTTTAAAATCTGTGAAAAATCTGGTCTGTAGACATTATTTCTAATATGCCTTTTAAATGACATTTGGCTCAGCCCATGCCACTGATTCCTAACAGGTCCTGAACTCCGCTTGCTGCTTCTGATGCCCTCCACAGCTAGTGGGACTTGAAAAGTCTCAGGGGCTTCTAAAAACATTTTGTTTGTTGTGTGGTACAAGTGCTTTTTCTGTTGTTAATGGCTGATATCAGTAGTATTTGCCTTGTTTAAATGGGGTATGATTTCTTCCAAATTTCTGTGTGACTGTTTAAACAGAATCACAGAATTATTGAGGCTGGAAATGACCTCTAAGATCATCCAGCCCAGCCTATGACCGAACATCACCACATCAGCCAGACCATGGCACTAAGTGCCACAGCCAGTCTGTCCTTCAACACTTCCAGGGATGGGGACTCCACCCTGCTATTGCCCTGGGCAGCTCATTCCAGTGTCTGATCACCCTTTCCATGAGGAAGTGCTCCCTAGTCCAAGTTAACCCTCCCCTGGTGCAGCTTCAGGCCCTGCCCTCTTGTTCTGTCATGGCTTTGCCAGCTGTGGGCTCTGTGCTGCAGTGATCTTAGAGGCTGAAATGTCAGTATGTGGCAGAAGCAATGATGCCACCAAAATGTGTGCAAGCGCTCATTTGCCTGGGGGGAAAGTCAGCTTAGTAGTGAGGTTATTTTGTAGTGGGATTTTCTCACCAGCTAGTTAAAGTGATGCAAATAGTTTCAGTGTTCTTATGGGTAAATGGATAGAGGTATAGGCGAATAAAACTCCGATACTTGGCCATGCCATAAGCATGGAGTGAGCTTCAGATGCTGGATGTCCTACTGGTGTTAAAAGCTTTTGGGGATGGGAAGGAAATCTGATTAACAGATCTATTGATACCCTTTGTCTCCCTTGTTGTTTCCAGTATTAAACCATTTCTCCAATATAAAATTCACATTTGCTTGTCTCATAAAGAAACCAGTTAGGGGCAACAGATCATGTGTAGGGGATACTGCTGCTGCCTGTTAATGACTGAGGACAGAAGTACTGTGTTTGAGCAGTGATTTCAGGTAGTGACTATGCTGACAGCAGATCCACCTGTTCCAAAAAGCATTCAATAGGTAAACTGGGATATTTAATCACTCTGAAATTTATTAAGTGCAACACTAACTCAGAGAGGGAGAATTTTCACTGTCATCAGCCAAGCCCAAGATTTGTTCCATGACGCCAAGTCTCCCCGAGCCCAAGGATGTGATGAGCCTGTGTGCAGACCTTAACATCAGGCCAGCCCTTGTGTCTTTTGTGCCCTCTACCATGAGTTCCGATTTGCTGATGCGATGGTTTAGGTGAAGTTCTTTGCAGCAAGAGCTCCGTTTGGTGCTTGGCTGGTTTCTGCAGCCCAGCCTGTGTTCTGGGAGCTGCCTGAGGAATGAATCCACATGCTCTGACTTGATCAAAGGTTGTGGGGTTCCCTCCTGGTGCCGCGGCTCAAAGGTGAATGGGAAGCAGCATTCCATGGCAGGTGTAAAGTCCTTCAATAGGAGAGTGTGGAGCCTTATAGCAAAATAGACATCGGTTAATCTCTCATGCCTAGATGATTTTACTGTGACATTCTGCCAAGCAGCCTGAGGCAGTGAAAAATAAACTGCTAGCATTATGGTATCATTATGTTTCTGATTCTCCAGAGAAGCCAATATTTGTTTGCTTTTCTCTGAAGTGTTTCATGTCACCATGTGTGCTCTCTCCCCTTCTTCTCAGGGCATGGAGAGAGGGAGGAGAAAAGCTCCACAGTGATTGCACTGCATTGATTTTGTGCTGTTTGATGCTGGAAGGTTGAGGGGGTGTTTTGCTCTTCTCTCTCATACCTATGAACTTTGTAAAGAAGATTTGTCTACCTATTATTGTGATGTCTAAGCAGCACTGCTTCTGAAAAAAGCCAGTCTCTGAAAACAGCCAGAACAGCTTGTAAATTTGATAGGTGCCAAAGCAGTCTGCAAGGTGTTTATGGGCTGAATCCCAGGTGCTCTGGGGAGAAGAGTCCTTCTTTTTGTCACCCAGGCTGGAGCCTGACCATTTCTACACCCCTCATGGCCTCTTGCCCAGCAGAGCAGCTAGAGGGTTGGATTTCTCCTCGCTCTAGTGTGGACTGAGGTACTGTAGGGTTTCACGAGCTGAGAAATCCTGTGGCCTGAACTCCAGTAAGGTCAGTCAGTGCCCAGGAAGGGCAGTTCCCACTGCTGCATGCTCCAGCTTTCCTCAGATTTACACCCTGGGGGCTAGGGTGCCTCTACCTGTCAGCCTCCTTCACTTTTCTTCCCTCAAGGGAAAACAAAACTGGATCGTCCTTTCTGCCTCTGCTTCATTTAGGGGTACCCGAAGTGACTGCTGCAGTTAATTAAAAGGATGTTCGTGGCATGGGAAGCTTGTCCCTGCTTCTTGCCCCATGCAGGAGATGGAGGAGGGGGACAGCTAGGGCCAGGCGTGTCCCTGGGCACCCCCAGCAAACACAACACTCCACAGGCAGCTGGGGACACCCTGGCATACTCCAGCACCATATTTAATCTAACAGAGCTTCTCCTAACCTGCTGATGGACTTCCAGCTCAGATGAGCACTAGCAGTGTCTCTGGAAGGTGGCTGTGTCAGTCTGTAATCACTTTAGAAATGATGCTAGAAACCAGCCCTTCTCAGCTGAGCAGACCAGATGTGAACCCACTCAAAGCACCTGATCTCTTTTTCTCCCATCTTCACTGCTATCTTTGCAGCTGATTTCAGCTGATAAACCATTCTTGTGCTGCTTGAGTTGTTGTTGCAGAGATCATGAAGGATCCTAATAAGCAAACTTCAGGAACAGGTCACGGAAGTGATCCATTCACCTAGAGATGCCTTGGTCCCTTCTCTTCCTAGGGTGCAATGTTAACTCACTTTGCTTTGAAGACTTTCACAGACAGGTTTGCTATCAGGACCAACAAAAGTGACCCAATGTCCTGGAAGAGAGCATTCATGTTAGGTATCTACCTGAAAGCTACCTTTTTCTCTTGCAGATGATAAAAGTATAAAGGAAGTAATCACATTGCTTCCCCTGCCTCCAGTGTGGCATCAGATGCTGAATGTGATGCTGAAAGATGCAACATTCAGCTGTTCTCAGGGTTTACTGAAAAGCAAGAAAAATCATAGCCATTTTGGCCCCTATTTTCATCAGATTATATGCAATGTTTGGTGCTGCAACGGTGACCTGTGTCACACACCCTTAAGAATGCAATGTCTTGGCTTCACGTTTTTCTTAAAATACTTCTTGGGAGTAAAACTACAGACAAGCGTATCTAAAGGGCAAAGGTAGAACAAATGATCAGGAGATAAAAGATGCTAAGGAAAAAAAACCAAACCTTTGAAAATTGCTCAGTTGTTTTTCAGAACAAAATTGTTCCTGCGTTTCCTACATCAACATTTGCCTGGAGGAAGGGAGGGAAGGCAATGACAGGGCAATGGTCTGAAGGGGAAAGGATGATCAGAGATGGCATTTTAAAAATACAACTCATGGTGAATAGTGGGTCCCTCACTTCAAGGCAGATACTGAGCTACTGGAGCAGGTCCAGAGGACAGTACCAAGGCTGGTGTAGAGACTAGAGGGAATGGTTTCAAGGTGGAAGCAGGGAGGTCTGGTCTGGAAGTCAGAACGTGCTGAGACACGGGAACAGGTTGCTCAGGGAGGTGGTGGCTGCCCCTTCCCTGGAACTGTTCAAGGCCAGATTGGATGGGGCCTTAAGCAACCTGGTCTAGTGGAGGGTGTCCCTGCTCATGGCAGGGGGCTTGGAACTAGATGATCTTTAAGGTCCCTTCCAACCTGAACCATTCTATGAATCTATGAGGGAGGCTGATGGAGCTGGAATTGTTTAGCCTGGAAAAGAGGAGACTCAGGGGGGACCTTATCATGATCTATAACTGCCTGAAGGGAAATTGCAGCTAGGTGGGGGTCAGGCTCTTCTCCCAGCCGACTAGTGATAGGACAAGAGGACAGGGCCAGACGCTGTGCCAGGGGAGATCTATATGAGATGTTAGGATGCCCTTCCTCACAGAAAGGGTTGTCAGGCATTAGAAAGGACTGCCCAGGGAGGTAGTGCAGTTGCCATCCCTGAAGGTGTTTAAGAAAAGACTGTGGTACTTAGTGCCATGGTCTAGCTGATATAGTGATATTAGCTCATGGACTGGACTTGGGTGATCTCAGAGGTCTTTTCCAGCCTAAATAATGATGTGATCTGTAGTTCTGTGTTGTGGACAGCAATGCCAATGTGTACAGGTTTGCATTTCCACAGTTCCTAGGTTATGAGGATTTAAAACAATGTTTATAAATGTTAGAAAAACATTCAGATTCCTCAGTAAACATTTTTCTTCCAGATGTTTCCAGATTTATCTAAATTCTTATTCAAAAGGTCAGTTTCTAATGAGAAATCAGCACATTTTGAGTTTCCTGCAAACATCAAATACTAAATAGCTAGAATTGAGATACAATGGATGTCAATACAGTTTCTCAAATGGGTTTCTAAGCCACATGAAAGAAGGGAAGCATGCATTAAAAATGGGTGGACAGGTCATTCTCTAGCAGAGATAGAGAATTCCTCTTTGGGATATGTTGGTATTTCAGGTTTTTTCTAGAGATATTTGGAATTATCGTTCTTTTTTTTGTTGTTTCCATATTTGCACAAGGAGAACCAGGGACCAAACCTTTAAAGTAATTTAAGAAAAATGTATTAAAAATTGTCACTGGATTCAGATGATTGATTTCATCAGCAGTTTACAGCAGAGAAGGATTTTCCTCCTGCCTAAGCAGGGATAGGCAGTGTGAGCAATCACTCACTGCCTCTACGTTGGACCGTAACTGCCTCATTTTTCAGTAGAAAAAGCTTGAGAGTTCTTGGCCTCCCTGGAAATGTTGCGTCAGCAGCACTCAGCCTGGTGAGCTCTGGTAGTTGATTTTCATTTTACTTTGGAAGAGAAAATATATGGTGAGGAAGAGCTGTCAGCATTCTCCAAATTCCTCTGTTCTCCAGAGACAACTCCAGCACTTTGTTAGTCCAAGTATTCCTGGGCTTGCTTTCGTTTTACTCTTGGATAGAGGAAGAATTGCACTCAGCTCTTCACAGAAAACGGGGTCCTTGAACAGCTCCCTGGAATGGAAAATCAGGCATAAAGAAGTGAAATAAACGAAAATGAGAAAAACTAATGGTTTGGGATTAAAAACAAAACACTATCACTCACTTCTTTGCTATTAGAACCTGGTGAGCTGTCACCATCACTTAATTTCATTTCCTTCATGATATATCCTTGGAAGAAGAGGAGGGATCACTCGTTTCCCTGTTCCTGCCTTCAGGGAGGGATCTGGGGATGAAGAGGCCTGGGTGGGATCCCCCAGGCTGTTGGTGCTCGTTCAGCACAGCCAAAGGCAGTAGGTACCACAGTTTGCCTACAGCGGTTCAGGCTGCTACTCTGTGTGCCCTGGCCTGCAGTCACCAGTCGTGTGTTACCTGTCACAGAGTGTGACATTTCTCACTTAGCACCAGGAAAGCAAAGTGCCTCCAGCATGGTTTGGAAATATTCTGATGCTTTTCCGTATTAAACCATTAAACAATCTGTTCAGAGCACTGCTAGTTAATGTTCTGTGTCGGCGAAGGTAGGTGAATGTTACCAAAGTGAAGAGATTAGGAGCAAGGGCAGAACCTTCTGTCATCACCAGTTCTTTCTGCAAGAGTTTCACAGTAGGCAAAAATGAAAGAAAATTGCATCAGGAATTAGTTTGGCTGGTAGGATGGCTCCTGACTGAGGGCTAGTTTTTGGTCCACTTTGATGTGTTGAAGAACAAGAACTTCCAGTACCAATTCTGCTTATGTAAATAAATCGTGGGGGTTGGGGTGAAAGCAGAGTGTCATACTGGTTCTCTTCCTTTATGAATGCAGGCTGCAGTCCACCATAGTGGCTATAAAGTGTCTATGACTGATAACAAATGTTCAACGCTATGTCAAGAGGCCAATAAAGCCTGAAGTATTTATACACCTGTGGCTTAAATAGCTGGGTAATGACTGACAAACCTTTTCCTTGCACGGGTGTTTTTCTTTTTCCATTTCTCGCTTGCACTGCAGCAAGTCTGGTGCTCTTTGGATTGTTTATACCTTGTCAAACCTGTTTTGAATAAACCCTTGCACCGCATGTTTAGTCTTGGCAGGGAAATTGCTGCCCTCTCCTGGTTTAACACAATTCTCCACCATCCCGAGGCATTTCCAAGCGAATGCCACTTTCAATGTGATAATATGACCCAATATGAAATTAATTAAGGCTAAACAATAGTTTCTTCAAGACTAAATCAGACATGAGGGCAGGCAGCCCTATCTAAGACAATAGGATTGGATCCAAATGCAGTTTTAAAGCTGTGTCCCACCTCCCCTGATCAGAGCGCCTTTAATGAGATTCATGCAATTTCTTTCTGAAAACAATAGCTTTAACCATTGGTTGCATAACCCAGGATATCCAGCTGAGGCCCCCCAAGTACAGAGTGTTCCACAAAAAGGAATGACAAAAACTCTGCTCGCTCAACTTAAATAATTAAAACAATATCTGGAGAAGTAGCCAGCCCGGTGAGACGCCTTTTAGGGAGTCAAGGAGCGGAGGAGGCGAGCTGCAATTCCTAAGGGCAAAGTGAAATTTGTCCATGGCTGTCCTCTTTCTGCTGAGATGGGGCTGAGTATCACGAATCACCGAGACCCGGGAGAGCCCTCAGCCCCCTCCGCCTTTCGTGGCTTTCAGCACCTTGCAGAATCAGGCCCTGCTGCTATAATTCAGAAAAGACTATCTATTGTCTGCATAGAAAGTAGGTCTGGAGCATATACTGGCTGAGATTAGTTTTCATTTAGATTGATTTGTGGCTCTCATTTTACACGAAGTTTAAAGTTTCTCCAACTTTGAACTGAGGGATCTTATGCCATGGAAGTGGGTGGGACGAGGCATGGCAACACAGAGCTATAGACAATGCTTAGTTAGGAGTGTGGAAGCATTACAAAGAGCAAAAAATCCTCTTGCCACTCCAGTTACAATAGCTGCACAAAGCACCCAGAGCTGCAAATGCCATTCTGCAAGAAGTTAGTAGCAGCAGTCTGAGAAGAGTGTGCCCTTCAGTGGAGGTGTGGAGAGCTGAGAGCTGTGGCCTCTAAGAGGTGAATTACTGGCTAGCACTGTATTTCAGACACTAAACACTTTCATGCATAGCAAAATGCTTCAATTACTTTCCCTTCACTCCCCTTTTAAGACTAAAGTTATTTAAGTCGTGCTTTGAAGATCTCGCTCTTTGCATCCCGTTCTGATAGCACACAGCAGCGATCCTGTTTGTCGGGTGACTTTGGAACAAAATGCAGCCTTGTGGAAAACAAATTTTCCTGTTCCCAAGGCAGAAGTGAAGCCAAATGCCAGGTGCTTCTCTGCTCTCTACCACAGTCCTTCAGGACTTCCAACGCTCAGAACTTGCAAGTAGATGTGGGGTGTGTGTGTGAAGCTGAGGATTGACTTTTATCTGGTTATTCTGAAAGGCTGCATTTCCTCTAGTGCTGAGGCAAGACTTTATCAAGGCTGCATTGCTGGTGCCTTTTACTTATTTGCTTTTGATAAGGCCAGCTCTGGTTCTTTTTTCTTACAGTAGAATATTGATTCAACAGCCGTGATTCAATCCAGCAGTTTTCTGACACCCAGTCTCTTCTAGGCATCTGCAGCAGCAGTTACGGGGCGAAACAATTCATGAAATGAATACCTACAGAGAACCATCAGGAGACAGAGCAAAGGAGTTTATTTACACTGACCAGCATCTAAATTTAAGTTGATCCTGCATGAAAATCTGTGTCAGTACTCTGTTAAGGTGTAGATCTGTACAAAGCTAGCTCCCAAACCTCCTTAGTTTTGTTACACGAAGAGCAAAATAGAGGGAAACCAGATTGGAGAGGCCAGACTGGGATATCCAGCTGTTTCCCTAAACACCACCTGAGACTGAAACCTGGCAGGGATTTGCCACATTTTTGTTGCTTAAGAATAATGCAGAGATAAATACGATGGACTTTGTTTCTCACAATCTCGCTGCCAAGTCTAATTCCAGCTTTGTGTCCCTATTAAAGGATGAACAAATCCACTTGCTGCCCACACAGGGCACTCTTTGTGATGGAACCACCTTTTTTGAAAAAAACAGAGTACTGGGAATACTCCCTGTAAATTTTTTCTAATGGCATGCAAGCACAAATCTGCTTCGATGGGTGTAATACTGGAGAAAAGCCACAGACTCTGTGCTTTAGGGCCATCCTGTGCCCAGCTCCTTACAGGGCTGGACAATGGGCTGACAGTGGAGTCAGGGCCGTACTGTGGGATTCTTCCCTGGGCTGATGGCAGTCAGCCCCACAGAGTCACAGAATCTCTTTAGTTGGAAGGGACCATTGAGACCATCCAGTCCAACTGTTAAGCCAGCACTGCCAGGTCACCACTAAACCATGTCCCTAAGCACTATGTCTGTATGTTCTTGAAATACTTCCAGGGATAGTGACACCACCACTGCCCCAGGCAGCTTATTTCAAAGCCCAACTACCCTTTCAGTGAAGAAATTCTTCCTCATTCTTGTCTAAACCTCCCCAGGTGCAACTTGCAGCCATTTCCTCTAGTCTCTGGACTGCTTTCTCTGCCACACTCTAAATTCTGCTTCCAAGTCCACAATCCATTTTCCATTTAAACAGAAAATTGAAGACAAGCATTGCAACAGCTCTGTGTGGTGTTGAGGGTATTTCAGTCTGGGCTGAAGGAGAATTGCCAAATGCTTTCCTTTTCTTAAAAATAATCTGAATTTTGTCAGAAGACCCAGCCTAGCTCCTATTCTGTGAACCAGCACGAGCTGCTCTTCTCTGCTGTCCCCACCTGGATGTATTTGTGTCCAACCCACATTTGTTAATCATTGAAACAAGGTATGGGAGCTAGAAAACAAACAACCCAATAAATGACAAAGTGGCTCTGCACATTACCAGATGGGACTGTGGTGATCTCAAGCATAAGCTGTAGATTTTTCTCTCTTAAATGGAGACGTCCCTTGGGCACAGCCACTGCCCCTGTCCACAGCTATCCTTGTCACCCGGCTGTCCTCGGCGCTGGGCGCTGCGAGGCTCACACCATAAGGCTGTGTGTGCCGCGTGAGTACTATAACAGTGGACAAGGGCAGAGACCAAGGTCTGGGGTCCTGGGGACATTGTGGTTTTAAGGGACTGGCGTCTTGGCGAGTGCAGTCATCCTTCGGAAGGGCAAGACCACAATCCAAAACAGCTAGGGCTCAGGGCCTCTGTGTGCTTTTATTTGCATTTATTGCTTGCGATTGCAGACGTTCATCTTTACAGATTTCCAGAATTAGGGGGTAATAAGACAAGACAACAAAGCAGTCTAAAGCTAACAGAGGGAGGCTGGAATGTTGTGTGGCATTGCAAGACACAAACTGTTTCTAGGGCTCTGTTCCTGACTGCCCAGCTCGCCATTCTCAGGACCCCCAAATGCTGGCACCCCAGACTTGAGCACTCATTCACTGGCCACAACCCAGGTTTTGATTTGCAAGTATACTTGGGCTGGTTACACTTAGTTCTTCATTCCTCACTTCTTATCCAGTGTCACGAACAACCCAGGGATTCAGAGATTCTGGTAAGAACAGTTCCCATCTGGATTTGCTGTTGCGCCTTACACCAGCCATGCACCAAAGCTGCCTGTGTGCACAATGTCACTAGTGCAGCGGGTGTAAAAAGGGGTGACATCCTTTGCTTGGGTCTGCTCTCTATCTGCTTTAGCTTTGCAATATGGTCTCCTAACCTCTCCCCACAATCTCTCTCTGTTCATGCAAGAAATTTCCCTGGGCAGACTTTTTCCTAGGACAGGTCATTTCTACTCTGATCATGGCAGACGGGGGTTTTGCGCCAGTTTGGACTCTAATAAATATTTGTTTGGTAGACAGTGAAGCACGTCAACTACATGAGTAATCTGCAGCTCTAACTGTTGAAACCCGTCGTTAAAGCTGTCTTTTTCTTGCCTGCAAGAAAAATGGTAACAGCTCTGCTTTGTACTCCAGTCAATCCAGACCATGTATTATGAGAAGGTGAACCCTTTATCTAGTGACAATCCTAAGCACTGACAAAATTGGAGCCTTGTGGGGGGTGACTTCCCAGCAAAGCAGCAAGTAGGCAGGTGCTCAGTTCCACTGGGGATGTGATGCTGGGGACTTCCTTGGGGGTGGCTGCTTAAAGATGCTGTAAACAAAAGCAAGACCTGCCTGTTGTAAGGGAGGTCCAAACCTTGTGCTTGGGACCTGCTTTCTCCTGTTGCTCCATTTTACAAATTAATATGCAACTAGAAAAGCCGCTACTGCAAATAGGTTAGCAAAACTTTCACAACATTTGATTGCTCTTTTGTTGGTTTTTTGCATCACTGGGTGAGGGTGGATATCTCTGAGCTCTCAGCAGCGAGTTTCTGTGTTTTCAAAGATTTATCTTTGAAAGGTACCTCTTTAACCTCTTGGAGGGAATACGTAGGTGCCAGAGGGCATCTCCTACCAGGCAGCTGTTCCCTAGTTCTGCAGAAAAAGCCTCTTTGTATCCACTAGAAGCCCTGTTTCTCCTAGGGAGTGGCAAGTGCATCTTCAGGGCAGCTCTGTGCCTGTCAGCAAGCACCTGAAATGCAAAGGGAGAGCAGTAACTCGATAAATCAGTTCAGCATACAGCAATAAATCAAACACAGTTGAGAATCAATTTTCACAATTAACAAGGAATCTTTTGAAGTCGACAATAGAAATCCGGGAAGACAAAAGCAAAAGAATAGCAAACTTCTACTCTCAATTCCCTGACTGTTGGGAAGTGCATTATCTGCCCAATACATGCATGCATGTGTCAAGTGAGTTTCATGGAAGGAAGTTAACAATTTTAACTTCAAGTGCTTGGCGTTACAGTAGTCTTCAGTGTAACAAACACCAAGGTCTACACCTGCAGAGTTCTGTACATGGTGAAGTGCAAGGTGCACATGCTGGTTCTTACCCTCCCTGGGCATATGGTGTTCTTCGTGCTGATGTACACGGGCATCAAGGATGAGCTATCTGTAAATTCTGGAGTGTATAGATCAGGTGAATCTGAGAAATTTTTAAATGTTAGAGAAGTGAAAGTAAGCAAACAGGACATGAGGTTGGCCTAAACTTCAAAGAGTTCAGTTTGAAAGGCAGAGTTGGGATGGTACAGGAAGGCTGAACTGTACATTATAATCCTCAGGGCACGGGGGTGGATTAAGTGACCTCTGAAGAGTCATTCCAGCCCAGTGATTCTTTAAGGAGACAAATACACTGGGAGATGCAAATCTTATCTGAAAAGTGTAACATGAGGCCCACTTCTGGGATCCCATAAATAATTTGGGTTTTGTGCAGTTATGGAAGGAGGTTGAGTGAATAGCTGACAATCGGTTTAGTATTTAGAAGATGGGATGGAAAGAGAAAGGAATGGCATACAAACTGTATCAGGTGATAACATTTCAGTGTTACCCACCTGAGCTTCAAGATGCTCTAAAAGTGGGTGGGTTTTTTTCAGTTGCTGCCATCTCAGAGGGAATAAGACAGTGTTTGGATATCTCACATAAAGAAATCCTTCTGGACATGGCTGTACAAAACATTGTAGGAGATTAAAGCATAGCATTCCAGTGACTTGTTTAAACATATCTTATTATATCTCTTTGCAGCAATCCTTAAGCCCCAACCACCAAAGACTATCTCTTCACAGCAGTGACAAATTCCAATCCCAAACAAACCACCTGGGGCATGCTGAATTACTAAACACAAATGTCAGAGGTCTATATTATTTCCAATATTCTTTGACGTTGCTTATGATGTGGCCTCTGGCACATTCCCAGCAGAAGAAAGTTCAGTTATATTTCTTTCAATTAAAGAATCAGATTTAGCCACTAATCACGTCAAAGAATGTTTGGGGGAGGGAAAGGAAGAGTGGTGGTGTATTCAGAGGGGATGGCTCTGTGATGGCTCATGCTGTCTGCAGGGAGAAATGGACTCTACAGGGACTGGCTCAGACAAAGCCCTGCACAAATAGAAAATTGCTATGTGGGTCAAAAATACTGTTAGTTTGATAAAGTCATGCAAATCCTATTGACGTGTGGACTCAACCATGGTACCAGTGAAAAACATGCTCCCCAAACTGGTTTCATTAAGAATGATAGGAAAGTCTTTGTGGTTGAGAGAATCAGGGTAACAGTGAATGGGAGAGGTTTATAAGTTTTACCAGCACCTGCTGCAGCATCTCAGCCAAGCACTTGCTCATCAGTCCACCCTGGAGGACCCCAGTGCTGGTCATCGGAGTATAGCAGGCAAGTAGCCCACTGCTAGATGAGGAGGTGAGTCTGACCCTGCCACCACACCTGTCTGTATGAATTCCTCACTTTAGGGAGAACTAGAGTTCAAAACATGAAAAGTGTTCTGTGTGTTCTAGTGTCTCAGGACAACTGGGATTTCTTTGCATGTTTGAATATGTTGCTGACCTTCAGGCAGCAGTGGAAAATACAGACAGTTCTCAAACGTCAAAAAAAGCCTGAGACTGTTGTTAAGAGGATTTGCATTTGGAAAATTTTGCCAGGTTACTCAAGTAGATGCAATACTCGGGATATTTCTGCTTAGGTTTTCCAAACCTTCTCTAACGTCCTTGTGGTAAGTAATATTGCTTAAAGTGGGGGCAGATGGACCTTTGTACATAATCTCAGGTGAGCCTCAGGCTTTTCTGATACTGGGGTCTTTTTGGGTATTGCTGCAGCCAGTGAGACAGCAGCCAGGTTTGCATGTGCAGGACGGATGCTGTGGGGCAGAGAGTGGCTGCAGCATTTCTGACTGCTTTCCTATAGCAGTGTGGTCTTAAAACCCACTCACAAACACCTGTAAAACTACGACAACATCTATATAATTTCTTAATGGTATGAAATAGTAATTTTATGTGATATAAATCCATAGCAGTGAGGAACTTTTGTATTTGTTTTTAAATAGTTTTACATACAGTGATTTTGTACATTAATTTTTCCATGAATGTTCAGCTCTGGCCTTGTAGTGTTCTCTCTACTGGCAATTTAGCACTGTCCAGTATGAGGGGAGAAGCCTGAGCTGACAGCATGGACTCATCAAAATCTCTTGTCAGAGTTGCTCCAGTGGTCCTTTCCCAGGGCTGCCCTGATGCCCTCTCCTGGGTGCCTGGCTATGCAGCCTGGCTCCTCTCACCTGTGACTCCAGAGCCTCATACCTAGAAGTATTTTCTTTACAAAGCTGGCACATGCTATTCAAGTCGAGCAATGTTGCCATGAGGGATCTGCATGATGGTACAGGTGTGCGAGAGACCAAGGTTTTACGGTGTTTGCATGGGTTTGGGACATCTGTTTTAAAATCAAGAGTACTGATTGCATTTTTCTCACTGGCAGCAGTGGTCTCGCTGCTGGAGTCAAGTCCTCAGTGTAAGCACTATGATTTCTTCTGTGCCTGGACCTGGTAAGGTACTGGTCAGGGATCAGTACTGTTGGTAACCTTGCTGTGGTCTCTAGAGACCGAATATTGAGGACAGATGTCTCAGCTATTGGGCCAGGGCTGTCTGTTGCAAACGCTGCGTTGTGCTGCACATCTTACATACATTAAGGAGCAAATGGGCTCATTCCCATGGCAGCAAACTTCACAAATCAGAACAAAACTTATTTATCATGACAGGCAGGTGATACTGCACACAGAAAGGGCTCTTGACCTTGTGAAAAGATGGTTGTAATGGTTGCACAGAGGCTGATTTTTTTTTTCCTTCCAGATGGCTTGAGAGAACTGTGCTTTCAGTATTTTAAAATGCGAAAGAATTTTTAAGATAGTGATATGTCTTAGTCACTTATAACATACCTTAGACTGTATAACATACCCGCTGCTTTGCATCCATTTAAGCTATGAACCTGAGGTGTTACAGACGCTGTTTAAAACATATTTTATCAGGAAAACTCCATCTGTCTGCGTTTGCACTAAATCTACAAGAGCAGCTATGGCGGTTTAACTGGGACAAGATGCGATGATCCTGTTCCCAGAATCTCTGTGAAATTGGAGATAATTCTGTGCAGGGCAGACTTTCAAAAGCCTCGTTTAACATCTCTAAAGGCGTATTCGAGGGTCTGGGGAGAGGTTCAGCAGTACCCTCTGCCTGGCGCCTGTCTGCATTCCTCACAAGGCAATCCTCTGCTGAGGAGCAGGAGCTGAGCCCTGGATCCTGGGGTGCGGGTGATGGAGAGGTGCAGGCTGCCACCTACTCGTGTCTCTTGTGAATGTACTTTCTGATGTCCTGGATTTAGCAAAGACTAACTTACATCGGACCAGAGCTACTCGAAGAATGTGAGAACCTTTATTTGCAGGAGGGACGTGAGGACGGCCGGTGCTTGTCTTCAGAAACATGAATGCAAAAAGGACATGGGGTTGTTCTCTTTTGGTTTGACTGGGGAAGATAAAGGGGGCAGGGAACAAATATAAGCTAAATGACAAAAGTAAGTGCAAGAGGTACTGAGCAGGAACTAGCCAGGACAGTTCTGGTGTGGAAATGAAGAGAAGATTTATAGCCATCAACACAGGGACTTTTACTTCCAAGAGAAGTGATGGGAGCGGGAGCAATTCCCCACCCCAGGGCACTGCTAGGATGTACTGGATGAATCTGTGCGGTGTGTTAGAACATTGAGACAGGAAGGGACAATTTCAGTGGGTCAGGACGTCCTTTGTATTAGAGGACAAAGTCTCGGTAGGAATGTGTGTGATACATTCAGCGCTATACGCACACAACGGCTGTAGCGGATACAGAAAAGCATCT
Source organism: Upupa epops (assembly GCA_013397515.1). Lineage (NCBI taxonomy): Eukaryota > Metazoa > Chordata > Aves > Bucerotiformes > Upupidae > Upupa > Upupa epops. The sequence continues at coordinate 1,459,631 of VZRI01007808.1, read as the reverse complement.
CTGTTCAAGGAATGCGTCAGTGCCTCAGAGCTCAGTGTACACACCGATCCTACAGCAGGCTGATTCAGCTTCAGAGCCCAGGCCCTGATCAGCGCCGGGCAAATCAGTGTCTCTGCCCTTTACTCCTGTTCTCAGCTCCTGCAGTGGGGGAACAACCTGTAGCCCACCTTTTCCAGCATCACTTCACCAGTCTGTGATATAGTGGCTTCACTGCAATTTCTGAAAATGGATATTCTATAACAACACACAACATCACAGGGAGGGGGGAAACAAAGGAGCAAACCCTGAGATTCCAGTTGTTAATGTGTAATTCCAGGGGTTTTCTTGCTTGTGGATGACATATTTACAAACCAGGGGTGCTGCAGGGAATGAGGGAGGGGTTAGTAAACTTTGTGGAATGAATACACCACTGAACTAATGAATAGAAGCAAGATGTTTTAACCACCACCTAGAGAGGTTGCTGAGTGGCCATAATCAATGCACCCTAGGAGGTGGCCAAAATGTCTCCTTGCTATTCATTAGGTCAGAATAGCTTTCGTTTTATAATGTGAACCTTCTTCCTGACCTCCTTTCTGTTCTTAAATGACTCCAGGACTATAAATTCCCTCCTAGAAATGGCATTATTTATTTTACTGTCTTGTGTTTGTTATGGTCAGTTGTGATCTTTCTTTAGGTGATGTCATTTTGAATCAAAATGGAATTTAGTGATGACAGACTCCGGCACTCCCAGTTTTTATACTCAAACATTATTTGCATGCACTAAGGTTAGTCTGTTTGCGAAATGTTCCTGCTCTTTATAGCCTGTCTGAAAGAAATGTTTCTGATGTATTAGAGCTAGTCATACCAACGTTCCAGGGCTAGTTTGCTGCTGCTTTAAATATCAAGGAAGATTTTTGGATGGATCCCTAAGGCCTTGGCTACAAAACTGAGCAATACACAGTTCCGCGGGCACAGGCGTGCTACAGCACCCTTGGGACTGCTTTCACCTCTTGGGCACTCCAAGTTCTCTGTTCCCAGCCATAGAGCAGGTGATTTCTAGTGCAATCCTGCTCCTCACTGAAATCCCTGACACTATAAGGAGCTCAGCCAGCTGCTGGGGAGCGAGGGAAAACCTACACAGTTATTACACTTCATCAGCTTCCCTAAGTACTTCAGGCAATTCCTTTTGGGACTGTTTAAAATTTGCATAATGGTATCTCTACATCATTGTGAAAAGCATTAGAAGTTTTAAATTATATTTCAACCTTTGAAAATGCTGGAGACTTCCAACTAAACTTCAACAGGCAGCTGGGGGCGTTCACTAAGGCATCAAGCTCCCCGCAAGCCCATTGCAAGTGTCCTTGTGCTGACAGTGAAAGGCAAACTGCTCTGTGGGTTGAGAGGCCTTTTGGGCCAGCCCATGGGAAGAAAGTTTGGGAGTTGTAGAGCCACTGCCTTGCAGTTTTACCTTCTACTTTGTGTAGACAAAAGTAATTCTCTATAGGGAAGTAGAGTGGGTTTCTGTGCAAAAGAGCAAATGACACGAATGAAACCAGCTAGAAGAAACGGTGTGTGTAAAGATCAGCCTTTAAAAGGTTAATTCCGAAGTGATGGGTGGAGAATTTAGTAAAAAAGAAAACTTTGGTGGAGGTAGAGTGCCTGTTACACTGTCAAAGACTACAGTAGAAAGACTTGAAATTTTTCCATATGGCCATATATATATTGCTCATATACACCTGCTGATGGGTGAGTGAAGTGGAAGCTGTGTGTACAGCTCGTCACAGTAGGTATATACCATGTACCAATGTGATAGATATTTGCAGTTGTCTAGATACAGCTGTGACAACCTAGAAGTCCAGCTTATTCTCCGTGGTGTGCATGTCCAATGGAGAATTTTCCTGCATTATAATTCTAATAATTTATGGACAGCCTGGCAAAGGCAGAGGAAAACCTGCTTTTGGAAAAACTACTGGGTTATGGCTTAACTAAGCAGTGTTGGTAATGTCTGCAGTGGCGTGTCCTGGAGATTAGGAATTAAATGGCAGGTTCAAAACAACCCCAATGGTTTGGTTTCCCATGTTTCTCAGGAAGTTATTGAACTTAAAATCAATTTCTGCTGTTTTAATGAAGGGTAATGAATGGATGAATAAATAAATAAAAGACCAAGCTGCAAACCAGCGGAGATTTTATGTTTTATTTTATTCTTTGTTTATGGAGATCATAAAAGTTCAGTTTATGTTTAACTGAGTCTAAGCCTCACACACTTCCAGCTTCAAGGCCAGATGTGGAAAGTACCTAAATGCTGTAAAAAGCAGTTTGAAAGATCATCTGAGTCAGACGGAGGTTGAAAACCACAGATCTCAGAGAGACTCTTGGGAAACCTCCAGCTAAGATTCTCAGATAAACTGGGATTAATTTTGAGATAGCGTGACCCAGAAGTCGGACACTTGGATTAGTAAGGTCTCCCAGAAAAAGTCCAAAACTCTCAGAAGTACTCCCAAGGTTAAGTGTGGGGGAAGAGGAATTGTGATTGTCAAATAAATTGTAGAGTACAATGCTTTGTTTGTAACTCTTAAATTCAACAAGCATGTGGGCTTTGAAGATCAGCCGTGTTCTGTCGAATCACTTAAGATTTGGTTCAGAGCCCACTAATATTAATAGAGTGACTCCCTTTGACTTAGTGAGCTTAGACACTTCCTATGGGTTTTGACAGACCACCAAGCCTTTTCCTGCTGGTGTAATGTCCGAGAACAAAATCTTGAGAACACGTTGGTGTTGGTACCTGCAGATGGGTTTTCAGCTCTGTAACAATCACCAGAGTTCTCAGTGTGGTGTAGAGCGCTATTGATCAGCTTCCCAGACTTGCAAGGCTTCACTGACTGTGTAGGGGTTTGTATACATCTGTGTATAGCCAAAATTAAACTTCCACTTCAGATAGAGCTTAGCCCTGAAAGCTCCTGGAGTCAGTCCCCAGCTGTGTTGCTTTACTCTGAGTTGCCCAGGTATCGGGGATCCTGCCAGACTCTGTGTAAAATGTCTATCTTAGGGCTCAGCAGCTCAGCACACACATTTCAGGCTTCAGAAAGAGTTTTCCTCTCTTTCTGTTCCCAAAAAGGCATTCAGGAGCACTCTCAGGGCACAACATATGCTCTTACTACCAGACGTAGCCATCGTTTTCTTTCCCAGCACAAGTGGAGGAGTCAGTGGTGATGCAATAGCAGGGTGAGGCCAGGCAGAGAGGTTAAGGATAGATTTTGAAAGTTACATCGAGTCAGCCAGCAGATTTTGCAGAAGTATGTAAGTGATGTGTATGCCAGATTCTGGCTGATTACAACAAACTAGGTGAAACTGTCCTTTAATCTATCTGAACTGAAATTCAGGAGAGAGTTACCCTCCTCACTCTCACTGCATTGGCTTTAGACGTGCAAATACCATTTCAAACCTAACCTTGCATCATCTGCCCTTTCTTCCTAACTTCTTTTTTTGTTTGTAAAGAACTGAAAATGACAAAAAGGATGGAAACCAAATTACTTGGTAGAGCACGAATGTTGATAACTACTTTGCTGAAAACGTCCCTGGCAGATAGATTTAGTTTACCTAAGCGTTAATGGAAAGCAGTGTCCAATTCCAAGCGTTGACATGATTTGTCAAGTTTGCCATTCTATATGTTTGAAGTTTCCTTTGAGGGGACCTGACCCAAAACTGTAACACTAAATAAACACCCTCTTCAAATAACCGATGGAGGTTTCCTAAATTGCCAATCAAATCCATAAATAAAGACACAAGCTCAGAGTGTATTTAAGTCGTGTTTGGCAGAACAGAACTAAACAAAAGCATTCTTGTGAAAATGTATTTTCATTTCAAAGCCGTTTTCCCATGAATGTTCCTGATGTAAACAGTTCGAAAGATTTCTAAATTATCTTTGCCTTTGCTTCTTGGGTGGGTGGGGAAATAATGAATCTGAAGCTGCATTAGAAACACTGAAGATGGATATGAAAGTCACAGAGACACAATACTGCATATTGTCATAATTATCACTTCTTTCTTAAAGAAAAGAAAGAAAAGACCACTTGACTTGGGTTATTAAAACTCTTGACTCTGAGCAGCATTTGAAACCATCTTATGTTGCACAAGAAAAGGAAATGTGTCTTAGTGCTTTGTTCACAGAAAGCACCACATCACTGTGTCCAGTGTCCACACCCTCCAGTTCTAGCACAGACATCCAGGGCTGGCATCTACCTTTCTTAAGCCTTCTGCGTGAAATCAAGGAAAGAGAGATTCTGCCCCAAACTGTTCTCTGCAGCCAGAGTTAAGCAGGGAACAGAGTGTGGAAGAAAGCAGGAGAGAGAACAATTTTGAGTTACACTTGGCTTCAAGTTCTGCTTTTCTGCCATTATGAGCCTGGCTGAGCTTCCCATCCCAGTCATCTTTTCTCTCCCGTTGCTCTCAGCCCCTTCACTGATGTGCAAAATGAAGGCATGATATTGCCTTGCTTCGATCTCTCTTTGATTTGGGCCACTGGAAAAGGTGCAGAAATGTCTCAAGGAAGCCAACTACTTCTGAAATGCCCCTTCTCCTCCTCTTGGGTTTGGTGTTTTCATGGGATCCCTGGCTTTAGAGCTCTTTAGAGCTAGGAGATGATTCAAGGCTCACTGGAGTTAACATACTTTACTGGGCTTCAGTGAGCTTTGGATTGAGATCTTATCTTTCACAGACATTTCATTCCTATTTCAAATAGTCTTTCTCATTCAAATCATGTTCAGATGGTTGTTGGCAGGTCTTGGGAATCCTTGCACCGTCAGTGTCCCTGTAAAAGGGAGTGATTTCTGTGAAAAGGATGCCCCGTAACACATGCAGCTCCTCTCTGCATTAACTGCTGGTTCCATTTTCATGATAACTGGTGGGGCACATTTTCAGGAGGCTGAAAGCCAGCAGAAGTCTCTCTGGTGTTGCAGTAGTCTTACATAGCTCCCAAAGATTATCTCCATCGCGTACCTCCAGAGCTAGGGTAAGGGAACTGGAGCAGCAGCACACTTCTAGAGGGTAGGTTTTGCCCATGACTCTAATTTCCCTTTCTCAATTTTCAATCCACGCAGATTATTTTTATATTCAGAGCCAAACCAAATCTGTCTCAGGAGCCTCTTCAGTGAGGGAGGAGGACTGGCAGAAAAGCCTGCACCGGCTGTGCAGAGGGAAAAACCTGCCCACCACGCTTTTTTCTCAGAATAACACACTGCTCACCAGTGACTGTGCCACCCCAGCAATGCCTCCCAAAGGCTGAGCATCCCTTGCCCTCTAACGGGTGGTGGAGAGCTGAGTCTGCTGGCACCCTGACACAGACAGAGCCCTCCTAAATGTGGGATAAGGTCCAGAAACTAATTCATCATTGTTTTAGGCTTTCTCCCAGCTCACAGTTAAGCAAGGGTGACCGAAAGTGGTCCTCTCACACTTTCCAGACCACTGGAAGTCTGTTCACTAGCACCCCCCCACCTCTTCCACTTCTGTTTTTAAACCTAGGAGTAGTGTTCCAGTGCTCAGGGAGATGCAATTTTGGAGGTTAGAGAGTTAATTTGCCCCTTTTATGAATCAATAGCTATCATCACATGATGTGGAGAGTCTGAAACCTCAAATCCCTGCTAAAGTGCTCTGTGTGATGCACACACCCCTGTTTTGCCCTCGGGTGCAATACACAGTTTAGGGATAGCAAAGATGCCAGTTTCTGTGCAGGTATTTCACATTATCACTTAGATTTGCCCCAGGGCAAAAAAGGAGGAGGGAATCCTCCGTTTCAAAAGGATATTTTAGTCTATGGGGCCACTGGGAATGTGCTTTGCTAAGTGCTATCTACTAGCAGCAAGAAACAAAAGAGTCGAGAAAGACTCAAACCAGTCTTTGTCACACACGGGGAACACCACAAAGAGCACATTTAGTTTCTAATCTGCTATTAAGCTACAAGAATTAATCCACAATATTCAAACACTTAGCCATTTAAGTCAGTACAGCTCACTTTTTTTTTCCGGAGTGCCTCACACACAAAAATAAAAGGATACTAGTGAAAACAGTAGCTGGGAAAAAGCTGCCTTTCGGTATTGCTTCAGGAGAAATCAGGGGGCTGGGAACTTCTGCTGCAGTTTGGCTCAGTAATTAAGAATTCATCAGTTTTCAGTTCCCTGGAAAGCATGTTTCTGTCCCTCCCTAGAACCACTGAAGTTTGATAGGATGGGAAGACTGTAAAGAATTAGTAGTTGCGAAAAAAGTAGGGGAAGAGGGAGTTTAGTTTTATTGTACTCACACCATGTTTTAATAATGAGCCTTCATTTGATCTTAAAACCTGTGTGTGCATGGTACTCGATAAAGCCAGTTAGGATCCTCATGTGGGGCAGGTGGGCAAACAGGAGAGGTGGGAGAAAACCCATTCCAAACTGCCCAGGTGTTGCCATGTGGCAGGAGCAGGCACACACAGACAGTGCTCCAGAGCAACCCAGAGTCGCTAAACGAGCCTCTTGTGCTCCAACAGGAAAATCCTGGTGGCTGGTAAAATGGTTTCAAGGTAAAACTACCGTTACATATATATCTTAATGTTTTAACTAAAGTAATGACTGTTTTCAAGGGAAGAGACTTTTAACTGCGTGTTCTTTTGCTTAGATTGAAAGGAAAGTTCTGTCAGCAGAGAAGAAAGAGTTGGCAGAAATGTATGTATCACAGCTGTAAATCTTTTAAAATGGATTTTTATAGCACCTTTTATCTGATACATAAACTCTGTGAGGCAGAAGAATGACATAATTCCACGAAAGCACTCAGAGGTGAAATGAAAATCACATTGATTCTGATTTTACATTCAGGATTGTAAATCTGGAGTAAGGTCTATGAAATAGTGAAGACACCTTGAATTTACACCAGGCTAGCATTTGGCCACAAGCCTAAAATGAAGCTTGAACCCTGCTTTCCTGTTTGCATAAATGCTCTCAATTCAAAAGTAAAATACCCTTACGATGGCAGATTCTTTGATTTGGTACCTAGTGCCACTTGGTTTTATAGAACCTATGAGGTGTTTAATTCTGACTGAAAATCGGTATGCAGTGGATGTGGGGGTGAGGAGCTGCGTCATGATGTAGGTTTTCTGTCATGTGCGGGTAAGTTTGACTCCACATTTTGGTTCAAGAACCCCTCTAGCATCATAGCTTTAAGCTGAACAGAAGCTTAGCTGATAGAAGTCTGGGTTTGACTCAGCCATCCCATTTAGGAACCTGCCTGGATGTTTTATTTTTAAGAAACTACTTCCAGCAGTTTCAGTGCTTTCTTGGAACACAGACTTTGCCTGATAATCTCTGCATGATTTGCTCCTGTCCCCATGTCTGTAGTCCTGTACTTGGAGAATGGCACCAAAATCGTTGGTGTAACTTCATGGGAAACTGGGAATGACTTCACTTGTGTTTTGGTTTGGAAGAGCCTACAGAGTGTGATTTCCAGGCAGGACTAGGGGGACTATTTGACAATTACATCGTTTTCTAGATAGTTTCACAAAGTGTGCAGTGAATGTCAAAGAGCCAGTGAGAAGCCTGGATACTGCAGAGATGATAAATCATCATGTGAAACTCAATAGGAATTGTTTCTTTAGCTGTGTGATATGTGAAAACTGTGCTAGAGGCTATGTCTCTCAGAGCTGCCCATTACCTAAATTCCCTTCAGCTCAAATGTAAATCCTTTTAAGAGACTAAAGACGCTTTGAAGTTGAAGAGTAGCTCCTAATGACAAATATATATTTTCTTCTAAATGTTGTTAGTCCTTTACTTCTTCCAACAAATTCCTTCTCCCAGATCCTGTGAGATACAGTTTAACCATAATAAAAGCAGCCTGAAGTTATTAATATTTTTGAAACTGTCACCTCCTGATCTTTCACAAGTTTGATTGCTGTTGTTATTCTTACTTTGTTTTTCTTATGTCCTGTCATCTTTAATGTTGTTGGAGTGTGTGAAAAATGAAATGGGGAGAACAATCAGAGGCTGCTGAGCAGCACTGGGTGCTAGCGCTCTGCCAGGTGATGAAGACCAGATGAGCTGCTCAGCAACCCCTCATGCCTCTGTCCCCAGAACAGTTGTGGTGGTACCAGCTGAAGTGGAAATGCTTTATACACGAAGGCTGTGCCAGTGTAGCAGAAAGACCATTCCGGGTGAAACCAGAAAGCCAGGAAAACACCAAAAATGAAGTTTATGGCAGATTTGGCCTAGCAGGTTATCATAGCAATTGCTTGTTGGCGTAAATCTGTACTTGCAGTTACAATTAATTCTTCTAAGAATTTTCTTTCGTTACTGTTTTTCTAGAAAATACTTTCTGTTTTTTTCCACAGAGAAGTGAAAGATCTGTTTAAAGGTTTGGCTGTGTACTTGGGTGAGAAATGATGACTGTTGATTTGATGAAGCAGATGGGACAGGCTGAAAACATGCAGAGAAAAACAGTTTTGAAACTGCCACTCTGTTCCCTGGGATTCCTCTAAACACAACCTAAACACAAACACCCTTGTGTTCCCTGTGTGACAACACATGGACTAACAGTTCCCACTTGGATTAATATGAGCTGAATGTCTGAAACTTCGTTGCTCAGCCTTTCTCTTGCTGCACAGGCACAGACTTCCTAAAAGGAAGACAATACTCAAGACAGTTGAGACACCCAGAGAAGCTGCCTCTGAGTGTGCAGGCAAAATCCCAGACTTAGAAAGCAGCAAGAGTGTTGTAGTATTAATCTTTGTAGGTGGAGAACCTTGACTGAGTGATTTTTATGACAAGAACAGTAGTACTGTTTCCCCATCACTTTTTCCTGTGTTCACTTTGCTGTCTTTCAATGCAATTACCATGAGGGTTTCCTTATCTTTGCAACAGCAGGAATAATGAGATTGGAGAGCCCTAATCTCAGTAGCAAAGAGTCTGGGTGGCACAACTTGAGCTCAAGGCTGTTTTGCTGTGCAGGGGGAAGGATGAGACTAGATGGGTTGCAAACTTAAGATTTGAGCCTACCTATGTTTCAGAGGTTTTTGGATTTTCCTACTGGTAGTTCTCTGAAAAGCCAAACAGCTCTGTGCTTTTTCAGTTTCAAGACTTCAGTTCCTGGGTACCATTTTGCCTTAAAGCAGCATTTGAAAATCTCAGGTGATTTTCCTGCTGTGAAATGAGTTGCTATCAACAGAAATTGCAGAATTTCTGATGGTTTTGTTGGGTTTTTTTTTCTTTTCTTCTCAGGGGTAGAGGTCACCATGACTAACCAAAAAAGTATTCCCAGGTCCTGATACTGTTTTGCAAACTGTTCTATATTAAATATCATCCCTCTAGTGAAAGCTGTCAAAACACTTTCATCTAACCTTCAGCGGTAGAAAAATCTTAGTGATGCCACATAACAAACATTATACAAATACCTGTCAGGGTTCATTACATCTCATTTGAAACAAATTCTTTTCTCCTATGCTTTGAGTATTTTAATTTTTAAGGTGTCATTTCTAAGTACTCAAATGCAGTTTTGCTTCTGGAACTTTTAGATCTCATTTTCGTTCATTTTAAAGGAAGCTTTAACGTGCAGACTCCTAGAGTTTATTTTTCCATCCCTGTTGATATTGTCTTTATGCTGTTTCAGGGACACTAAAAAGGACTGGCTCTTGCTTTGGATGAAGCATCTGCTTGCATATGTCCACTTAAAGAAGCTTTGTGTCCATGCTTGGGGCAGAAGTGGATGGTATCTGAATATAGAGGCCATAGGCAGCCCTTAAACAGCCTGAAGCAACTTGCCCATCTCTATCTTTCATAAGCAATATTACACGAGCCCAGCTCAGGGATGCTCTGGCTCATGGAAGAATCTAGATTCCAAATGAATTAGTCTGGATCATTTATTTATTTTACCACTTAGAAACTCTGCTTTGAGAGGACAATACAGACAACCAAAAGACTGCCCTTCTCCAGAGGCACGTCTGTGTTGGTCTGCAGCACCAACAGCACCAATTTCTTCCATCAGGTTTTCTGTAAGAACAAAATAAGTTACTATTTCAGACACATTCATGCATCTAAGCATGGAACCTTACGCTCTCTAGTATTGCCTAGACGCTGGGGGTGCAAATGCAGCAAGCGAAGGTGTGATTCCAGTGCTGCTAAGTAGTGCTTCAGGATGGCAAATGCCTGCGAGCGAGGCTGGGGTAGAAATTTTGCTGCTCCTTTGCTGGCATGTGCCAGGGCTGCAGGTCATTCCTTTGTATATTCTTGGAGGCAAACGCTTGTCAGAGTCTTCTCCTCATTGCTACCTTTATCTGAAATTTCTATTGTGCTAGCAAAGCTAGGAGTGAAGCCAAGAGCACTTGAGATGTGATTAGCCCTGCACAGGCCCCTGCTCCCAGCACTGCAGGCTTTCCACTTGCATGCTGGTCCAGGCTTTGGTTTCGGTGTTAGGGACCTCACTGGACTCTAAATGCACTGACATTTGCTCTGAGAACAGATGAAATAAATGACACTGGAAGTTTCCAGAGATCTAAAAGCAGAACCATGTGTTGGAACACAATTCCAGAGCTTTTCGTCTTAACTAAATTGAGCAGTAGGAGATAGAAGTTTGAGTGACCCCTTCCTCACAGTGGGTGTTGTGCAGACTCAGGTTTAAGCACTTCCTTAAGGACTGTCAGGAGACTGGGATGTAATTCAGTCAGAGGGCAACACAAGCAACAGTGTCAAGGGAAGGATTTTTTGCTTCACTTTAAATGAATCCATTTGTTTTCTTTCTAATGGCAACAGCACTGTGACTAACAGCAAGAGTTAGAAAGAAGCTCAACAACTGGAAACAAGAGCAGAAATCCTCTTGCTCCTCGGGCTGAGAGTTTTGTTACGACTATTTAGGTGATCCAAGGGATGGCTACAATTAGCTCTGCCTTGCCCCCACTGTACCTGTGCAGAGCACTTGCCTTTATGTTTGAGATTTCTTAAAACAACTGGACATAGGAAGATCTACACATGTGTGAGTCAGACTGCCACGCAGAGACTCTTCCTGCCATGCTGCGGAATGTGTACAGTGAACTTTCTGAGAGTGGCAATGTGAAGTAAGCTGAGAGGCCGGCTCTGAGAGAGCTGGAGGGAGCCGTATCTTTATTTACTGCTGCTGTCATTGCCCTTGCAGCCGGCCAGAGCTGTGCTGATTCACAGCTCTTTCATCTCTCTGGGCAGGTGCTTGCACCTTTTACCCACTTACTTCCATCTATAAATGTCACAAAGTAAACGTCACGGCCCAAGGTATCTCCACTGACACAGGGGTCTCCAAAGCCTCAGGATTCACCTGGAGTAATCCAAGGAGCCCTTGTTCCATGTGGTAATTTCCGTACTATTAGACTTCTATCCTTTCGACAGACTTCTGCAGTTTTGCATTTTAGAAGTGATGCTCCTTTCATTCTAAGACACAACATGGGTTCATTGTTTTCTTGCTCAGTCTCTGCATCCTGTGGTGGCAAAACTTGGAGAGCTAGCAAACCAATCTGGGAGAGTTTTCCAGAGTACTGTTGAGTGGATTATTTATGTCCATTACAAAAATAACTGTGTTTCTAAGTATCCATCTTGTGGGGCACTCTTAGCTCAGTCTAACATTTTCATCATGAGTAATCAATTAAAGACCTACTCCTGCAGAGCAAACCTTAAAATGCCCGTTTGGGGAAACTGCTGGCACTAGGGCTGCCCTGGAACTGCTGGCGAAATGCACACAAAAGATGAGATTTGCAGTGTTTCAGAAAGTCAGCTATTTTACACATTCTAAAAGCGATGGCATTTCTCAACCAAACTGGTTTCAATATCTGATTTGACTCCAAATTCCCAGCAGAGATACCAGTGTAAATGCTATTGCACGTTTGTCCTGCTGTCTCAAAATGCAGCTCTCGAGTTGGGTTTGGGGCCCCAGATCTGTCCACACCACTGCAGCCCCATGACTGCATGAGGATGGAGCCAGTGTGACCTTTCTCAAGTGCTTTGATGAGAATCTGCGGGACAGGGAAGTCCCTCCCTGTGTAAGTGAAGGGATTGGATTCGACACCTGCCCACTGATGTACTGGCTTTTGTGACCAGGCAGAGCGCATGGTCAGTCTGCCTTTGAATAGGCTCAACGCCCATAAAAGTCAGGCTGCTTCTGCTGGTACTTGAATAGATGTGGGGTTTTAAGGTCAAAAAAACAAGACGAATTCAACAAGGAAGATTTCCATTAAAACTATACAGCTGATATGGCTTAATCCAAAACTCAGAGACTGGAAGTACATGACACCAGACTAGGTTCTCTTTTGACAGGTATTTGCCCCTTACTGATCCTTCTGCCCAATATACCCGTGATGCAAAGGCATTTTGGAGTGGGCTGGGGCTGTGGAGCTTCTCTGCTGCTTTCCTTGGCACTTCTTCAGACTTGCTTGCATGTCTTTCTGCACAGAGACTCTGATGGGCACAGTCATGCTTCCAAAAAGCCTTGAAAAGCCAGAATAAATTTGTAATTTCTGTTATTGAGGGACTCAGGATTTTAAATAAAGCCAAGAATCACATGGAGTGTTCCAGTCAACACATTTTTGGTTTTCCCTTTTAAAACAGTTTTAAAACCATTTTGCAGTCAGCTGTGTGGCAGCCAACAGCCGTTGCTTCCTTCCACATCAGAACATGTAGGAGCATCTATTTTAGTGGGGAGAAAACAAAAAAAAATCACACTAACTTGATTCTCTCTTTGATCCCTCATATTTCCTACACGCCATCCTCTCTGTTTATAGCATCTGACATAATTCCTTTGGTCAGATTTTATGCCTGAAGTCATTTAGGCCAATTTTAGCTTCTTGCTTTTTTCAGGGCTTTGACGTCTCAAGCAACTTAATCTAGGTCAGTAAAATACCTGCTGTTGAAAGGAATTTTCTTGAGTAATGTTTTGATGTCAGAAGGGCCTTCCTCGGCATGTGCAGATTGGAGGTCAGCAAGCGCATACTGTACAGAAAGGGCAAGCCACTGCTTGTTAAATACTGATCAAAAAGCAGCCTGCAATGAGATATATATATATAAAAAATATATATTTACGTATATATATTTTAATATATATTATATATATTTAAATATATACATTTTTATATATACATTTATATATATTTAAAAGCCTTTTAAGTAAGGAGCTTAGTGATTTTTTTAAACAGCTCAAGTGATGCAGTGTAAAAATTACATCAACCTTTTCTTTCTTGAAGAGGGTTCACATGAAATGCTTGGGTTTAGGACCACACCACAGAAGCAGCAATAACACCAGATTCAAACAGTTCCCACTCCGGATCTAATTGTAAGGTGTACGACTGCATGGGCTCAGTGAGCACACTCGTGAGAACCACCCTGGGATTTGGCCTGGTGGTAGCTCACAGCAGGAACAAACCTGCTGTAGTTGGTATTGACGCTGCTGACTTCTGCATCAAGCTCACGGTTTCCAGGTTCTGTTTTTTAATATTTTAGGGTGCATTTTTGAGGATCCTTATTCTGACCCTCAAAAGCCAGACCATTCCTGGCCAGCAAGGGCCACAGAGCAGTTCTCCGCTCTGGCCATTCCCAGCTGAGTCTCTTGTGAACACCCAGTGAAGGCTCTGGGGCTGGGCAATTATTGACAGCCAAGGCAGAAATACCAGCTACTGTGACTGGGAGAAAAGTGAAGTGAAATCACTTTGAGAACTCACCTTCCGTGAGCACCAGAATGCGAAAATATTATTTTTCTGTTTTTCTGGGTTCATGTTTCATGTTTCATGATTGGTTTTCATTTGGATCTGGAAAAAGGAAGTTTCAGATGAAGCTTTCCCTGTTGTTTAGTTTGGCCGTTTGCAGGGTCCTTCCTCCTGTACCCACCCAACTGTTTTCACAAAAACTGAAGGAATTTAAATGATTATTTATCTGACCTTCTGTCAGAGTTGATTAAGAAGGGTTCACAAGTAAGAGTGGTGGGTCACAGGAACAAAGGCAAAACCTAGCAAAAGGAATAATTGCTCTTCATTTCCAAGTGACAAAAAAACACCCAAAACCCTAAAAAAAAAGAGGGTTTCCCAGACTTTTCCCTAAATTTTTAGAAAACCTATTGTGAATTACATTTATCAGTTCCTTCAGTCGTTTCGAAAGAAGCAGCACAAGCCAATATTTCAGCACTGGTTTAGACCATCCCCTGAAAAATGTAATTTGAATGACATTACTGGAAACTAAAGTGATTGTGTATGTGCTTATTTAGCTCATCACCGAGTAGTCTATCAGTAGTACACTAACAAGTAGTGATATTTTTGCCCTTTTAAATTGCCTTGCCTTAATTTGTTACATTTGGTTAGCTGGTTTCTAGTGGATTCAAGTATGACACAATGGTTCTCAAATTATGCTCTGCAGAGCATTTTTTGGTGGGCTTGATTGAACCCATGGTCATGAGATGCTGTTTTCCTTCATTTCCAGTTGAGAAGCTGTATTATGAGACTCTAAAAATATATTCACATGTTTTCAGTAAATTGTTTCTCCATGGTAGCAATTGTTATAGTTGCTGGTTTCATGTCTTTGATCACTATTGGGAGGAGTGGTGTCTGTTGTGATTGGAAATGGATGAAGAATAGAGCCAATCCAAGTATGTTTGCATGAAGGATGTAATTTTTATGGAGGAGTGAGAAATCTGTTTACATGTGTGTTTTGAGGAACAAGCTCACAGATCAGTTTTGTTTTTCTTTCCTTCTGTGAACTTTTAAAGTTGAAAGATTTACTTAATTTATTTTTAAACTTAGGAAAATGAAAGGTGTGGGATTTATCTCTGAGAAGGTCTTACATAACTGCATACAATGTTTTGGTAGGCAAACAATAACTTAAAGGGTTACCATTGCATTTTAGCGACTGTGAGATCTCTCTTATTCAAATATCTCTCCAGGCATCTGAGTAACAGAGGTTGCCAAAACAAAGCTTTGAAAACCCAGAGTAAAACACCTTTCCTCCTGCTCACTCAGCTTTCCTCTGTTAAGAAGTGAGATTTTTGTGTTCAGTGAGTTTCTCAGTTATGAAGGTCTGTCAAGCTAGAGAGGATAAAAAAAGAATCTAATAAAGGAAATGAAGGAAAATGTACATCAAATAGATGTGTACACCTTACATTAAATAAATGTAATTTATTTAGTTCAGAGGAGTCTTACCATAACTGAAAAGGAATTAAATAGGTGATCTTTTTTTCCCACTGCCTCTTTAAGAGTTCAGTTTGAAGATACAAATTCAATCCTGTAGATGTCTCAAAGAATTCTTTTAACTAAGCCTGGGTCAAAACCTGAATTCCCTGCCCTGAAACCTTTTTGAAAAACATCAAAAAAACCCACCCCCACTCCAAATAACGTGAGAAATTCAAGCTCTGTCTCCCAAAATTATGTATCTGAGAACAGAACATGAAGCTCTAAGATGGAAGTAAATAGAAATACCTTCAAATGTTTGAAATTAGATAGTTTTAATAGTGTAGTTCCATTAAACACCTGAATAAGAATAATTGCATTTTGACTTTCAAAAGATATTTTTACACTAAGTGCAATACTCCCCGCTTACAGCTTCACCGTGTGTTTTTAATGTTAGTTCGTTTTCCCTGGCGATGGTCACCTGAGCTGAATCCTTTCCTAATGGAAGAAGAACCAGAATTCTCTAGGATTTTTTTCTTAACCTTGTTCTTTTCTAGAGGTTAAAAGTGAACCTTCCTCCTCCTGACCACCATAGATGTTGCAGTCCACATGAAGAGAAATATATTTGAAAGTGGCTGAATAAAGTCAAGAAGGTAAATTAAAATCATCTGCTTTCCAAAGCCTTTCTTGTCTCCATAAAACAATGCCCTCTCCTGCCTCCCAGGCTGTGACTAATTCTCTAACAGTCCTTTCATTCCAAATAAAACTCTCATGTAGGCTGACCATATTCTAATGAACAAGCACAGTGAAGATTGACTTTACAGGATTTTTCCCCTTCTACTTCCGTGGCAGTAAGTGCACAAGGGACAGAAAGTGGAGAATATGTCTCAGTGCAGCTGTTGAAGGGAGGTCAGAGATATTTTTTTACAGTTGTGTGCTTTTGACATAGCTGTGGGTCATGGCATCTGTGCAGTTAACTGGGATTCAAAATGAGAAGTGCTTTCAGTCCCAGCATATATGTTGTGGGCCTCTGTGAGAAACCATGTGCTGAGGACTGAGGATGTTGCTAAAAACCCATTGTGTTCCTAGTCTGAGGAGAAGAAATTGATGAGAATAGCTCCAAAAGTCTGTGAACGGAGGGCTGGGGGTCTGTCATAGCTCTCCCTTTGGAGGCCACAGCACTAGGAGTGTCCTTAGAGGACTGTAGATCTGCCCTAAGAGGAACACAGGAAAACCTGCCTGCAGCTCCAAATCAGATGGAGTTCTACCTGGTTGGAATAGCCTGATCACAAGGAAGAGGGTTAAAAGGAGGACAGTGTGACCAAACCTGCAAAGAACCCATGTAATTTAAATCTGTCTCAGGAGAAGTTTTATATCCTTGCAGAGTTTAAAGTGAGCTCTACTTTGATGTTTGAGAGTGCTAATCTCCCTTTGGAAGTGCACATTAGGTACTGTCAGACCCTCTCTGGGCACCTTTCAGAGGGAACCCACTCTTAGGACGCTGCAGCTGATTGGTGAAAGGGAAGTAACTGTGGCTTGTTGGCCACCTCAAATTCTCACAGAATTAAGCTGTTAATTCAGTTTCCCAAAGTAACTGAACCTGCTTTTCTAGTAACACTGCTTGCAGCCACGGGACCTATTCTTCCAATTTGCCTCACTGAAAAGTAGGGAATTCCTTGAATTATCAGTGTTCATGAAGGCTCTATCCTACATACGTCCTCCTTTACCAGTAAAACAGTCATAAACTGGTGGTAGTTTGATTTCAGGAGGGCTTTTTTTAGGATCTAGAAGGAAATCCCTAGTTTTTTTCTATTTTGGACACCAGTGGGTAGTAGGACACTGAACAGATATAGTAAGGAATCTGTAGTTGGCCAAGGTTTTGGTGGTTCCCTGGCTGCAGAGAGAGCTGGCTGGGCATCCACCATCCCAGCTGCTGCTGCAAGCAACAAACCAATGAGTGTGGAGATTGGCAAGGTGAAGGATGGAGCCAGGAGGCACCATAAGCTGAGGTGACTATGGGCGTGTGTGGCATACTCCATATGCTCACAGCATGTTAGCAATGGTGCAAAAGAATGGGAGTCTGCTGACCTGATGTGTCAGTAATGCAAAATTCATGTTGCCAACTGCTGCCTAATAGCTGCGGTAATAAAAACCGAGGCAGGACCCAATGGGGAGTTCCCTGGTGAGAGGCACATCTCAAAGCCAGCAGTGCCTTGGAGCAGGCAAAGCCAGCAGCCAGGCTGGATATTTGGTTTCCTCTCAGAGCTGGTTGTTTCCTACTGTTCCTTGACCAGCAATTCTCTGGCCACTATCTGAAGCTGTGTCTGTGTGCTTGGAGTCTCTGTGACCAGCCTAGACTTAATTCTCCCACTCCCTTTAAAAAATCTATGGCTGTTCTTTAAGTCTTTGCTTCTGGGCTGTGAGACACTTTGGGAAGGACAAAGTGCTGGTTTTGTAGCTGAAAATCAGGGCTCTGAAATCAGAGCTTGTGTGCCTTAACTCCCCCCACTCCTTCCACACTCTGTTAGGGACAGAGCATTTCAGGAGCACATAGGCCTGTTTATGTGGGCAAAATTTCTACTTGAAAAGCTTGGTAGAAGCTGCAACCCAAATTCAAGTGATTTTAAAAGACTAAAGAAATTTTAGAAGGATTTCAGTCAACTCGGGCAAATTGTTCTGATCCTCAACTGAAAGTGCCTGTTTCAGTTCCTGTGAACAGGAGCCAAGATACCTCAGATGAAGGAGTCTTGCAGGGGATGAAACTCAAGTAAAGTCTGAAATGTTCATATAATCCTATATGCTTAGAAATCCCCGTAAAAACAATTATTACTAGTGATGACATTTGCATTTAGGAAATGATCCTACAGGACTTTTTGTCTCATGGTCGCTTCTTGGTTGTTGGATTGATCCTTGCACATCAGCTCAGGAATGTCAAAGATCAGTGAAGAAGAGCATCTTCCACTCCTCCGTACTTGGTGCTTTCTTGTTCACTAGCAAGGCTCTCATGCTTTGTGTTCACAGGTTTGTTTGTACTAGTTATTTGCTCTTGTATCTCTTAGTGCCTTAAAACTATGCAGGCAAAAGGTCTAAATACTTAGAATGGTTTAAACGTCTTTAATTTGCTCGTTGTTTTATTGCAGCTTCAGTTGTGAAAGCATTGCATGTTGGCAGCCCGTCGAATTCATGAGGCAGTACCTCGTCATGTCAGCACTGCTATTGGCTCTGCAAACCCAAATGGCTTCTTCAATAGCAATTCTGACAGGAAAAATCACTGACACAAATGTAGTTGATATGCTTAGAATTTAACATCTTGTCCCTTGGACATAGTGCCTGAGGCTTAAAACACAAACAGATCAGCCCTTCATAAGGAGATGCTTATGTGCTAAATCCTTCTTTTCCTTGGCTTTGACAAATATCAACAAACATCTTGGCAATAAAGTGCAAGAGATTACATGTTATGTATGGGCGGCAGCATCTGATGCAGCAGAGGGAGGGACCAGGTCTGCTCCTGATGAAAGCAGAATGCTGAGTGTTATGCCATTACTCATGTGAAATGCACCCAGCACCAGCCTAATGGCCAAAACCGATGCTGATGCCCAGGAGTGTCTTGTTAGGACTTAGAAAGCCCAAGCCTCAGTGGGTGCATAATCATGGGTGGGTAGATGTCATACCTTGAGTGGGCCATTTTCAAAGGGATGATCTGCTCGGTTCAGTACTGCTCCCCTCTTTGCTTTTTCCCAACCATCCATGACTTGGACAGATAAAATATTGGTTGAAAAGGGCAAATGCTGAACTGAAAAACCTCACAGTTAATTGAAAATAAGGCTATATTTTTACATTCTGCAGTTGCCTCTGAAGGGACAGTAATTGCTGTTTATTCTAGTGGCTAATGTATATGTTTAGAATTATTGTTTTTTATCTTACAAGTAGGACATCACTTCCACTCAAGTTGCTTGTCTTACTTTTCAAACCAATAAAACTCCCACAGATGAAAGCTTGTCTCATGTAAAAGAATTGTTGAAAAAGTGTCTCTGTGGACATAAAATCTGACATGATGATAACATGAAACTGCTCACTCCCCAAGGATGACAAAACTCCAGCAACTTCAAAGCAAAGAAAGAATTGCCAGAGGGGAAATTGTAATTAAAATTAGATAACCTGTATGAAAAGCATCCAATTTGTAGTCTATAAAAGCATTTTAGAACCACAGTTCTTCAGCCCCAGGACCATAGCTCTAACAATTATCTCAAGACTTTCACAGTGGAGTCAAAACATGTTAATTTGCTAATGACTCAGTTTGTAGCAGTAAGGAAAAGGCTCTACCAAGAGAAAACAAACATAAAGGCTCGATTTCTGCTTTTGAACAAATGCACTGCTTATGTCAAGTTGAAGTTTTGGATCCTGTGTAAGTTCCCCATCCCCTCCTAAGGAAGGGGTTTGGAACTGGGCAAATTGGTCTCTTCTGCATTTGATCTTAGTCAAAAGCCAAAGGAGTGCATTACTGAGCCTTAGAGGTGGTGTGGGCTCATCTGAAGCCCACAGGAATATGGGAGCTTCTGTAAAACCTGTGCCTGCTGGAGCTGTGATTGACCAACACACCTCCCCTCCCAGCTGGGACCCCTGAAGCCATCTCTAAGCCCCACCATCACACAGCTTTCAAGTGATGAAGTACACAATATAAGCAAAGTAACATCCTTGACTTCAAGGTTAGGAATTGTCTTGCTTGGCTTAACTATCTGCTCATGGTGGGAGGAAGTTGCTGAATTAAGGGCTCTGCTGAGTGCTTCTGGCCTGAGAATGTGAGAACTGAAAAAACAAAGAGGAACATTGATTTTGCCTGCAAAGGTGGATTTATCATTGTCTCCCCACTTTCCAGCAGAGGTTTTCATCTACCCTCTTGTTTGCAGCAGCTTATGCATAAATCTGGTCCTTCTACAGCACGCCTCTATGGCTGGTGGCTGTTCTGTCAGGGCACAGGCTTCCCTCTTACTGTGCCAACACAGAGCTGCAAAAATGGTATTTCCGACTAATGATGGTGTGCCTCACACTGGGAGAGGAGTAAGGACTTCTTTGAGAGTTTGGGATGTTGTGGGGTTGAGGGGAAGAACTGCAACAGAGAGAGACAGGCAATGAAAAGAAGAGGCCGAAGTGACATATGAAAAGGGAGGAGAAAGAAGGCAAGAGGGATGGGAAGATGAGGAGGTGAAAGTGAGGAAAGGAAAAGCTGCATGTGAGGAGGAAAAGTAATGAATATGGTGAAGTCAGAAAACACAGGGTATTTATATGGATTGGGACTTCTTAGTACAAAATAACTTGAGCTTCAAGTCAAATAAATCTATTTTCTTTCTTCTTTCATTGTGCTACAGCAGACACGCTTAAAGAAAGACAAGTTTAAGGCCTGACAATAACAATACTACCAACTTGGGGATGCTTCAAGGCCAAAATAGCCCTTCCTTGACTCGGGTGCTGAGTGTACCATCACTAGATCTGGGAAAATCCTGCTAGAATTTCCATAGGGAGAATGTCTCCTCAGCTGGTGTGTTTCTTACAGCATTGATAGCCCCAAGGAAATCTTGCTGTGTGATGACAGGATGAGTTACCTGGAGATTAGGGGCTCAAACTAATCTATTAATGCCCAAAAATGTATGAGTCCTTTTCATACTATTTGTTGCCAAGTCCTTTCTTTTTCCTATGGTCAATCAAATGTGGAATCCAGAGGGACATCCAAAAATTACCTGCATCTCACACATTTTCACTCTTTCCAGTGAAGGTCCATCCTTTAGTTCAAATCCTATTTGCCGCTTTGACTTCATTGAGCAGCTTGTAATTTTGGTTTCTGAATGATCCACGGACAGTAATATACAGTGTTGGGACTCAAAGGCATGTACCCCATCACTGCAAGTGCAAGCAGCCCAGGTACTCAGCATAATCACCTCCCCGCACTAAGGAGCTGGCAGACAGAGAGGTTAAGAAAAGAAGGGCTGGAGGAAAAAGGGAGAATAGCAAGGGTGTAGGTAATGATCTTCTGAGTCTGAATCTCATAATTAGCCAGAGCAGTTTTCTCTTTCACCTAGAATTCTATTTTTTAAAAAAAGGCTAATGTACAAGGTTACTTCCCAAGTGAGCAACTTCAATACCTTTGGTAACATCACAACATGATAATAATCAGGAGGAACAGATTCAATCTTTTGAAATTAAGAAAATAGGGAGGAAGGAATTGTTTTCTCTGCCATCCTCCACATGATGCAGTAATCCAGTACATTGTACCTGACAGTGGGGAAATCTTCCCAAACACTCTTACACACTGCCTGTGCTTGCAACCACTTATGATGATAAGAGGTTCATTATATCATCTTTGCTTAAGGCAAAAATATTCTGGTGATCTGATTTAAACACATGGAGTTATCTCCTGCTGGTCTCTATTTATGGGAGCAGGCACTCCAGGTACTGCTATTATTAGCACTCTTGTGAATGCTACTGGTGCTTTGTTGCAACACTTTTCATTTAATGTAACATCCCAAGGCACTTTATGAAAAGAAGCTGCTCCATATCAATAGTGCCAGATGTAAGTAAATACTCTTCCAGCCAGGCATTTACCTTCGCCTGGGAACTGCCAGGCTGATGCATGGGGCCAGGATTCAGCAGATCTGGCTCTCAATTTTAGTTTTTTGCAAAGCCTTTCTTGTGTTGGAAAAAAGGTTGTCCAAGGGTTAAAACCTTTGGAAGAGTGGAGAGATGGTGAAGAAAGGAGTCAACTGCCATGTTCTTTACTCTTCTAAATGTTTGTATATGGGAAAGCACTTTGTTGCCAGGCTGTGAGTGATTCAGACCACAGTCAGAGACTTGGGGTGAGCAGAAGAGCTTTGAACTCACTACTGGAGACACAGAGCCAGCACAGTGATGGTTGGTTATCAGGCAGCCCAGCACAGGACCTGAGTGTTGCTAGAGCCCCAAGAGTCATGGCTAGGCACAGGCTGGTGATTCCTATTCTTTGTGGGACACGATGGATGACCGAATCCCAGCTCCACACCTGACCTTGACCTGAACATCCATGTGTCCTGCCTTTTGTCTTGCACTCTAGATGGGGTGTCAGGGTGGGGTGCCTGCCTCATTTTAAATGGAAACAAGAGAATCATATCAGAGTGTCTGATTGTTGTCTATCAGGTTCTCCCTCAATAACACACACCAGTTTTCATGGCTTGGATGTACAAAGGAAGGACTATGCAGCACCCCTGTCAATGTGTAAATTATTGAGAACAGAGGCCATCAAGTGAGTCTCCCATACAGCAAATATCTGTATCTAGCTAGCTAGCTCTATGTAATGTACAATAACAGTGTGGACCACAAACATTAGTATCTGGTAAAGACTTTAATTCAGGAAATAGGTACAGCAGTGCGTACCTGCTTCAAAGAGGGCAATTTGAATTATGCCTAACCAGGGACAAATATGTACTCTCTGTTTCTTATTTGTCACTCTGCTCTGGCTTGGAAAGAAGCATTCCACTGTGCCTTATTATCGGCCTTCCCACTGCTCGACATAAAATGCGGAGGGTCGTACCAATCCCCTGAATCATTCACTCAGCAGCATTGTTTGGGTTTGGTTTAGGATGTTTCTTAAATTCAAGTTGAGGCTGGTTTGATGTTTCACTCTTCAAAGTTATTCACCACCCAGCCCTTTTGTGGCTCCATTGAGTTCAGAAGTTGGCACTGCAGCCCCTGTGCTGTATCTGAGTTTTCACAATAGCAGCCAAAGAAAATTAATCTTTTCCAAAGATGCAGTGTGGAAGACTACTGCTCCTTCTATTTGTATGGCAATGCTTTTGCTTTATTTCACATTCAGATTCTAGGCTTTGTTCTGTGCCATTTCCTTGCTTGAATACTGAGTACTCCGTACACGTTGAAGCTGTAAAATCTCCTAACTGCAGACTTTCAAAGCAGGACTATATACCAGCTTAGGGTTTTGTGTGAACAAATCTGAGCTGACACTCAGCTGTGGCAGAATTCTCATTCCATGGTACCTTTCACTTGTAGGTCAGCCTGTAGGTTCCTAACTTTTAATTAAAAGAGTAGAAATAGAAACATGGAGCTGTGCTCTGTCCCAGACTGTCAGCGCCAGCTGATCTGGGCTACCCTGCAAAAATGATTGGACCTTTGGAATTAGGCAGCAGTGGTAAATAGCGTTGTGCTCTTTCATGGTGTCACCATCTGCAAACGCTCATTAAGCACAAAAACTTTCCCAGATGAACAAAAAGCTAAGTGACATTATACCTTCTGTACAGCTAGTTACATAACTGGAATATATGCAAATCCAAGGCACACTTCCTCTGGGTTCTCCTGCCTGTAATGGCAGCAGATGCTCCCTGTTGCATCTAAGCACAAAGCACAAGCCCACAAGCCCAGAATTCATTCCTGATACTGACATTTCCTCCATCACAGGCTGGAGTTAGCTCTGGCCCTAAACAATCACTGTACCAATATTTATTCAACTTACGTTCGTGTTTGCAGTGGGTGTGCAGGAAAACACCAGTGCTGGGTGAATTCCTCTAAGCCAGAGCAAAAACCATTTCCCCTTCTCTTAGGGCTCCTCATTTCAAATCAGTCACAGTTTGCAATTAACAAACTATGCAGCTCTGGTCTGCTCTTGGCTGAAGGCGAGGTACGGCTGCAGTAGACTCCAAAGCTTTTTGCTTTGCCTGTTGGCTTGAATTACCTCAGGAGAGAGAAGCTAAAATAAGGAAGTCACTTTTAAGTTTGCTTATGGCCTGGACAATGTGGAGCAGCACTGGTGGGCAATTTGGCTCCAGGTTCCACAGCAGATCATCTCTGCAACAGGGCATCCCCAAAAAGCAGCATCTGAGTTCACCTGGACCCATCCACTTCCAGCCTACCACACCAGATGGTCTCAGGGGGCAGCTGGAATTGCTCTCCCTGAAGGTCTGAGCAGTACAAACAATGGGGGAGTCTCTCCCCTTGTAAATCACCAAAAAGGGAAAATAATCATCTTAAATTAAAGATATAATCAGCCTACAACCAGCTAAACTTTGTCGGTACAAGAATAAGTCATTCTCTTTAATCCTGTTCTTGCTGAAAGAAGTTTATTCAAGTATTTATCTAACCTTGTATTTAACCAGGAAATCCAGCTGAGCTAATCACTTTCTGCCAAAAAAATCCTTGGGTGCTTGTCTGCCCTGACATCTTGAGTGATTCTCTACACCATGGCCATTCTTTTAATGGTTTAATCACACGTAGAAAGAGCTACACATTAACAAAAATAAATCAGAGTGTTGTCATAAGAGAAGACATCAGAAAATACCGTGAATTGTTTGTAGAAGCGACACCTCAGAACGGGAGGCCAAGGGGTTCTGCCTCACCTGCTTTGTATGGACCTTTTTTTTCTCCTGTGCAAGTTCACGCTATTTCATTCTGCACTTCACATCCTTAACCTGCACAAGTGCCCTCTTCTGCTGACATTTAAAACAAGAGACTCCTTTTTCTGTCATGACACCTAAGAGTTTGATGGCCTGGTTACCCCCAGCAGTATCCCACCTCAGAAATAGCACAGCAATGTGCTTTGTATCTTCTCATACATAGCAAGATATTCCCTGTACACAGGCACACACATGCTTCCACGCTCGGTTTGTGATGAGCTTGTGGGTAGAAAGAGACTCACCCGCCTCCCTGTCCCTTGGAAAAATTATTCCACAATAATAATTGTCAAATAATTAGCTGCCACCGCCCCCTCTATTGTCCTCTCCAAATCACCACCATGCTGAGTCACGCTGTGGCAGGGCTTTGCAAGCTCCGGGTGTCCCTGACGTCCCAAGACACGTCAAGGCAGCCTCAGAGCGGGGCGGCACGGACCATTCTGAACCACCCGTCTGGAGCAGCACGGAGCCGCCTCTGTTTCCCCTCAGTCTTCAGTGAGAACCTAAAGACTCACAGAAAACCATTTACACTCTCAGTACCTTCCAGGATCAGGCCTCAAGTTAGAAAGTCATGCGGACATGGCCACAGTCAAATACAAAACAGCTGAATATGCTGCAACTGGGCACATTGTCTTCAGATCAGCCTCGGACAGAATTGAAACCAAGTGTGTGATCTGAGCATGCTGAAATGAGCTCCAACTGAAATTAGTTAGCTCTCTCCTTAGCAGGGAGCACAGGACCAGATTGTTAGGTTTTAATAAAGTGTGGCCAGTATTTAATAAAGTGTGGCTAGTATATTATCCAACATGCTTTTACAATTAGTGCAGAAACAAGGACAGGAACTTCATTAACACTTTACAGGGGAAAGAAAGCTGTGCTACAGGCAAATGATATATTGCTATTGTGACTGTAGGTGTCCTGCATTTAAGAAAACAAGTAAAAAATCCGGGGAAGGGAGTAATTAGTCTGTCAGCAAATGTGTCTGTGTTAGCAATGAACTATTCCCTTCCAAGCGCCACAGCCACCAGGAGCCTGCGTTGCGGCACAACAAATTTCTGGGACGGAAGGTGACTCCATAAACACAGCAAGAGCTGTAATGGGAGAGACGAGAGTCCTGAAGGAAAACATCCCACATGCAGAACCATTTACAGAATGAGTTTTCCAGGCAGCTGCAACAACCACTGGCAGGGTTGCTCCTACCGTGTTTAAGCTGGAGGTTTAGCTGCTTTGATAAAGCCCAGGTGAGGTGTATCCTGTGAGTTGCACATCAGGCAGGATTAGCTCCTTGGCAAATTATCAAAGCCAACTGATAGTGAAACAAGTTGGGACTCTCCTACAATGGCAGTTTAAAACTAGGTGTAACTTTACCTAAAATAAATGAATACAGAGGGGGTGTAAGGGGACTACCTAATTAATTAACCCCTTCATTAACTTCCAGGCATTTTCCAGGCATTCTGCAGAAAACAAGGTCTCCAGAAACTTCAGATGGGAGAATTTTTCCCTTATGGTTGGGGGATTCAGTTCAGGGTGTTAGGAGGAAGCCATGAGGTGAAACGTATCACTGGATCTTGTAGCACTTGGTGCTGCTCAGCTCTGCACAAATTCCCACTTACAGGAGCAAGCTTGCAGCAAGGCACACACAGTGTAGGGAAAGGCTGCTCTGCACTGTGGAAATGAGTAGTTCTGGGTGTCCTCTGAGAGTGTAGAAGCACATGTTGAAACCCTGTACTGAAGTTTGGGACAGAATTGTGTGCTGTTTTGCACAGTTGAGGCTCTACAGGAGCCATCCATATAGGAAGGACTATTAATTGCTCCAACTCGTCAATACAGTGGATCTCTGTACTGCCTGTAGCAGCGCATGCACGGGCTCTGAAACGCTGCCATCTGCATCTCCTAACAGTTTTTTTGATTTTGCATTTTCATCTTACCATAGCAGGAAACACAATCAGTTGTCAGTGCTCACAGACAGCACATGTCTTCATTTGGCACCCCAGCTACCCTGACAAGATCCTGCAGTTTGTGGCAAGGCGGAGAGTAACCAGTTTTGTAGGAGAGGGTATGGGAAAGCCAGGCATGCAAACCTGGATGTGGGGCTGAAAATGCGGCTTGTCAGGGATAATGAGAGAGACGGAAGGCAATTACAAAGGAGAAAAGTGACACTCTGACAACACGCTCAATTAACGTAATCAGATTTCACGTTCACTTGGTGAGTAGTAAATCAAAGCCTAAGTAGGAGCGATATGAAACTTTTTAATATTAAAAGCTCTTCCCATAATATGCAAACTCAGGGAATACAAGCGCATTTCTATCTGTCTGTTGCTGATCATTAACTGATTTAGGATAGACCTTGTTGAGTAATTATGTTTAATAAGAGCTTGTCCATACAAGCCACTATCAGATGTCATTTATACACTTTCAAGCCAGATATAATGGGCTAGATGCACATATTAACTTTCTGTAATCCTGCACTGGAGTTTTTATGGGAGAAGGGTGGGAAAATTCAAAACTGATTATTGTGTGGCTTCTTTTCAGACAGTTGTATTTGATCTCATGTGATTTATAACTGCACATTTTGAATGAGCAGTAATGTCTTGAGGGGAAAGAAGAGCCTTGTTACAGTAAATGTTCGCATGACTATATTTTCACCTGCTTGCTTGGTGGGCTCCAAAGTTGCCTGTTTTCATTACTGTTTGGGAGTCTTCGATATTAAAAAAGCTACTCTTTATCTTTTTGCTCTCTTGTAGGGATGTAATGAGCTTCCCACACCCTCTGCAAGAGGTGATTGTGTAACTAATCCATTCTGGCATAACAATGTCTTCACCTAAATTGCTAATATTGCTAAACATAAATGCAGGACAAAGGCAGATGTCTATTTTTGTGAACAAAGCACAGCTGCAATTCTTAGGCAATTTTTTTTCCCCGGTGGTCCCAGAGGATAAATGTCTTGAACCTCAAAGAGTACGGAGGTTAGAAGTTCCACTTCTTTTTAGAGAGGTGTATAATAGTCTTGGGTGCGAGTATTACTTGAAATGCAAAAAAACCCACAGTTTTCCTGATTGCTTGAGGGCTCCTGGATCCCCTCTGTAACTCTGCTCAGGCTTTAATGTGCTGCCATTGCTTTTTTTCAGCAGGGATGAACCAATGCCTTTGCTATCACTCTTTTTCTAAGAACAGCATAAACACTTACAAAAGCATAAGGAAATGCATAAACATCAGAACTACCCACTCTGCAGCGTGAGGACTCAAGTTGAAGCACAGAATCAGAAAACTAGCATCCTTTGGGCTGCCCTTAGTGAGGGCTGTTTCCTTGCCATGACTTGGTACGTACATCCTTGCTCCAGGAACAGGTTTTTAGGAATTTATTAGCGTTTCTGCATCACAGACTGCTGGGTCCTGTGAGTAAGGCCAACTTAGAGCAGCACTATGGTTTTAAGTGACTTGTCTCTGTATCTGTACCTGTGTGTTAGGTGTCTCCAGGGCTCCATGCAGTTCCAAATATCAGGTTGTTTGTACCAGCACTCAAGAGATTGACACTATTTACTGTGCTGGGTATCGATTGGCTCCTGCTCAGTGTCCTCTTTAAGTAGCATTACCAATGGCCACCAGAGAATCTCTGGGAAACAAGGCAAGTCTCTTCAGTTCTCCTGAAAGCATGGGGAGAGACAGGACAGAAATGTCTGCACCTGAAAGCAATAATCAAAAAACTCAGTGCACATCCCTTGCTTTCTTAAGTAGGTTTGAAGTTCAGCACCAGGATTTCCTGCCTCATCTAGCTCAGGTAAGTCTCATCAACATTGCAAGGTCTCACGATGGTTTTGCTTGGCAGTATCTATTCCAGTGTTTCTGTAGGTGAGTACTCGCTGCTGTCATGCTATTGCAGTGGCATGTGTTTAGTTTGCTGGGGGCCATCTCAGACATGAATGATTTCTGCTTCAAGTGCAAATGTATCTTTGTCCACAAATGTTTTCTGGGTTCGTTTTGATGGTGATCTTTGCTGGATCAGCCCTGTTTTTGCTCTGGAGGTTCTGTGCATGGGGCTTCTCCTGGCAAACAATGGTGCAGCACCTGTGTGTGAAACTCACATGTGTCCAGTGTGTTTGTTGCTGATAGTCTGAAGAAACACTTCTTAAGTTCGGTCTTCATGTGCTGGGTGTTGGTGAGGGAGGCGATTTGTTCTACTCATGCTGGTTTGGATATTGATATTTTAGTTGTGTTCACTCTTCACTATGAAATCTTTATGAGAATAAAATGGTGTTTACATAACTAGAGAAATAGGCATTTATTTTAAGATTCAAAGTTGGAGGGAATGCTGAGGGAAGAAGATGGTGTATTCTCATGTCCTCTTGCCCTGCCTGGTAAGGTTTCTGTTGGAATTTCTCCTGTTACAGCGTAGGTTTCTGATGTATTTCAGTAGGGCCTGGGTATATCTCTGGGATGGTCTGAAAGAGAACATTTCTAAATGTGTGGGAACTCCAGTTTTCAGTCTCCAGCTAGATGTGAACTTTAATTTTTCTCAGCTGCATTTGCATCCTGAGGCATACAGAATGCAGGAAACCAAAAATCATTTGGCATTCAGAGCAGTGTAAGTCGTTTGTGTTCACACCTCCAGGACTGCACATCCCATCTCCCATTACACAGGCCCACATCAGCAGTGAGTGACAGAGCCCCCAAATGAACCCTCCTGCAAAGTGAATGCCTTTGCTCACATGCATCCTCATGAGTGAATTTCTGTCGTTACCTGGGCTCTAATCCCTCCCTTGAGGGGGTACCTTGTGCCCAAAGTGCATTTCATTTTGCCATAGAAACTCCCTGTTTGGCATAAAAGTTTTTCTAGAAAGGAAAAACCATCTAAGGCAAAGCTACTTCATTTACAAGACCCATGAGAAAAGACCTCACACCAAGCTGGATTTGAAGGTTGTTCTTGAGCTAAATGCAGTCAATATGTGCTGTAGAAGAAAACTGAATTTTGGGGTTATTTTCCTACCTCTTTTTAAAGTGTTTTGAGGCTTGATCCACCTTTATTGCCTGAGCTGACTAATGTATAAGAGGGTAGAGCTAAGTGTACTCAGTGGAGATAAACTGAGGGCAATCCTACACCTGGCATCAACTCTGCAGCTCAAATGTGGTGAAAATTTTCCACATTTCCTATGTTTTTTTAGTTTTTCCTTCCTGTCTTCTCTCTCTTCTTCTGTCAGACAGGTCATTCTATCTGGCATTTTGAGAGGTGAATGTTTCCTCTGCAATGAAGTAATATTGCAGAAAATGCCTGCTTTTTTTTCCCTCAAAAGCATTGTTTTTCATGGAAAAAATTAAAATTAAAACAATTGAAACAGTTGACAATAAAAATAAAACTCAGTCCGAAAGAACCGGAGCTTTTAGTGTAACTGACAGTGCTTGTACGGTCGAAATTCCTGCAGAGGAGGGAGCTTAAAAATACACGTGGTTTTCCTATTTCTAGTAATTCCAGTATTTCACCTCAAGGGGGAAGCTGGGTTAAGTGAAGGTTTTTCCGCAGCAGCTGCTATTAGAACCTCGTTCTCTCATTCCCTCTCCTTCGTTTTACTACTTTTCCTATAGTTTAAACCAGATTCTAACACTTCTTATCTTCCTTCCCTCTTTCTCTGTCTCGAATACCCAAACTTAGAATCATAGAATTATTAGGGATCAGAAGGGACCTCAAAAGATCATCCAGTCCAATCCCCCTGCCACAGCAGGATCACCTAGACCAAGTCACGCAGGAATACATCCGCGCCAGTCTGGAACATCTCCAGAGAAGGAGACTCCACAAGGGCAGCCTGTTTCAATGCTCCATTACCCTCACTGGGAAGAAGTTCCTTCTGATAGTTATATGGAACCTCCTTTGTTCCTGCTTACATCCATTGCCCCTTGTCCTATCACCAGATGACCTTGAGAAGAGCCTGGGTCCATCTTCCTGACACCCATCCCTCACATGTTCGTAGACATTAATGAGGTCACCCCTCAGCCTCTTGTCCAAGCTCAAGAGACCCAGCTCCCTCAGCTTTTCCTCATAAGGGAGCTGTTCTACTTTATCACCTTCGTTGCTCTACGCTGGACACCTTCCAGCAGCTCTGTGTCCTTCTTGGACTGTGAGGCCCAGAACTGGACACAATACTCCAGATGCAGTCTCACCAGTGCAGGGTAGAGGGGGGAGAAGAACCTCCCTTGATCTGCTAACTTGCTGGCTTTTTGCTCTTCATGAAAGGAGGAGGGGGAGTGGGGATGAGGCAGATAGCTGAAAATGGTCATTTTTACCAAGGATAAGGGGAATTAAAAGCATCATGTTGTTGGTTGAGTTTAGGTTTGTTTTTTTAACATTTATTTTTTGCCAACACTTTTTGAAACGATTAATTTATTAAATCATTTCCTCTCCCAAAACTTAATACAATCTAGTTGAGTGTTTCTTAGATGGCATGTGGATTGAAGGGCTTCACATTTCATCAGCATCCCTAATGAGCTCGAGGTGCCTCTAATAAATCTCAGGCCTTTTTAATGAATCCTTTATAGCTCTTAACTGCTTCAGATAGGGATTGACGAGTGTAACCAGTAGCGCAAAATCTTGGCATGCCATGAGAGAACCAGCCCCATCCTTTCCCTCTGGCATCCCATGTGAATTTCTGCAGCAGAGATAACCAAAAATCTGTCACTGCTATGAAGTTTGTGAAATTTAATTAGGAGACTGATACAACAGCTCTCATAGACTACTATGGTTACCTAGAACGTATTTGTTATTGTTTAAGAGCTGCTACCAATAGAGCGGGATTGCATCTGGGAGAAACCTGTTACTGGAGTGAAGAGTTTAGGACTGACTGCTCTTTTGTATAACATTTCCTAGCAGGGCTAGTGCTTTACTAGAAAAACATATTTGCACATCTTGAACGAGCCATTTACACACCAGAGATGGGCAGAGGCTGGGATATTGATGTACACACCAAGCACTGTGAAGAAAGAGCTTTTTTTTTTTCCCTAGTTCCCATTCTCGGTCAATATTCTCAATCAAACCTGGTCCATTTTCCAGCTCTTGCTCCAGTGCTCTGAAAATCATGCTAGAGCAATTGGATCTTTTCTTTTTGAGCTTCCAAGAGGCAAAGAGTGGGACTAGTTGTCTCAGCTGTAGTGGAGGAACTATAAATAACAGTGATGGTAGAATCAGATTAGATTCATTACAGTGGATCTTTCTGTAAGGTCTGCTCCTGAGCAAATGCTGGATGTGATCTGTTGAGACCAACTCTTCTCATCTGACCAGATGGTTTTGTACTAATTTCAATTGAGACAGCTTCACTTTTAAGCATTATTTGCAGTATATGTCACAGTTAGTGTATTTCATTCTGGTGGTGGACTATAGAACAGAGTCCTGACAACTAACCTGGAAGTACATAGAGCAAGCAGTTCCTCTGGGAATCCACCAGAAAAAGGGCTAAGTGCACCTAAAGGACTTCTAGGATTTTAAAAATGAGATTTCTCATACCACGTCAGAAAAACCTTCATCTTTGTGTGTTAGAAATGTTTTTGTGATAAGTCAAGTTGCATTAGAAAATTAAAAGCTGCTTCAAATCAAGACCGTGTCTTTCAGTTCTGAAAATGCCAAAGAAAGCCTCTGACCATTTCAAAACCATTGTTTTTAGAAGAATAATTGAAATGAAATAAATCTTCTGAAGCTATCCCACCCCTCCTGACTATGTCTACGTAGGCAAAGCAGCAATAAAATGAAACCACATTAAAACGTATTGACCAAGGCTAGTTAATATTTATTGCTTTTTGATAGCTGAAGAGAATAGGAAAATCTCAGCATGGTGCCATGAGAAGGACTTCCTTGGAGAGCAGTTTTAGTGAGAAAATCATGGCTCCATTATCACTTTCTCAGCTGAAGGGGCCTTTTGGCCCCTCAGTAAATGAATATTGGGAACACTTTGAGTTCCCTGAAAGCTCCTGGTTCTCTTGGCCAGGGTTGTACACAACACACTGATCTGAAAGGGAGGCAGTTGTCTCCCCAAAGCGCTTGGACTGTGTTAGGCTGCTGAGAGGGTATGGTATGTGTTTGTCCAGTACCATGATTGCTGGAGCTTTCCAGTGACAAATGTTGTTAAACTGATTTATTATCAACATAAAGGATATTCAATAATAATAATAATAAAGCATTGATGAATCCTCACTTTCTGCTGAAGTAGCTCAGGGCCTGTGGCAGGCAGATGACCGAGTAAGATGAATTCTATAGGCATCAGCTCAATGAAGTACAAATGTTTGTCCTTTACAAATAATAAGAGATCTGTAGCAGATTGCCAGTCCTCCAGAATAAAACACTCCAAAATTAACTGTATGTTTACAACAATACATAGCATTGTCCTAATGACTGATAAAAGGTTCTCAGCTTCAGTGTGTTTGTGGTACAGAAAGCATCGTTATCTGGCTGTGACAAGGGAGTCAGGACTCAGCTCTATTGTTAGGAGTTTTGTTGTGTTGCAGAAAAGTGTCCTTTTACCTGGACCAACGATAGTGTCCTCATTAAGGTGCGGTGAGCAGCAACTGCCTAATGAAGCTGGCACTGAGTTCCTTCTGCAAGCCTGTCAGCTTAAGACCCATCACACAAACCTTGTGCTGATCCAAGGACAGCGTTTGACCAACATATTGCTAAGACTGTCATGGATAGGAAGGAATCTTGTGGAATTCGATTGTATTTCTGCAGGCTGAAAGGCTCTTGGGAATGTTATTACATTATGGAACTTGCTGCTCTGTAATGTTTTTTCTCACTGAAAAATTATTTATCTAAGTCTCTGTCTCTACTGAAGGGTCTCTGCTCTAAGTCCATTGTCTTAGTCATATTTGGTTTAAGGAATAAGAGGTGCTGCCATAAAGAACAAAGCATGTAGATGAATGTACTGAAGGCATCACCCAGAAGCCAAACATCTCAGAGTAGGGAACAGAGCTAAACTCCTGTCTCCATGGTGTAATTACTGAGTGAAATGGGCTGCTTGTAATTATGGTGATATTAAACCTGATAAAATTTTTGGGCCAGATCCTCTCTTCATTTATACTGGTATAAATCAAGAGACTGTGAGAGGAGATCTTGGCCAAAGAGAGTTCTTCAGATAAACCTCGGGCTAAACAAGATAGAAATCTTCCACACCCACAATACCCCTCCAAACATCTCTTTTGCTCTTGTGTTCAAGGCCAGGTATATTTATGGTGCAAACTGTATTAATTAACTGTGCTCTGAAGTTTTTAATCTCATCCTTTCCAGGAGCACTGAAATAATTTGCATACCAAAACAATAGTGTTGGAAAAGTTTCCATCTGTTTTCCAACTTTTCCAAAATATTCTTAGACATTGGCCTTTCTCCCAAGAGACCATGCTCCTGAGGATGCAAATCCTAACCAGCATCCCTTTCAAACTTCAGGAAATCAGGTATTTCAGTGTGAGCCATGGAGCCTGTTCTCTCTTAAGTGAGGAGCACTGCTGCTTGGGAAAAGAAATAAATAGATGGATAAATACATGTATAATTCTTCACAGTGTTACAGGAGGGCAGGAGACATGAGAGCCTATAAATTCACCTGATCTTAGCTGATACAGACAAAACCATATAAGGGCTAGACTGTCAGATGCTGTGAACAGCTCAGCTCCACTGATGTGCTGATGAGCTGTCCTTACACATTCAACGCATAAAGCTAATATGACGTCAGGCAATCTGGTACAGCAGCCTGGCTTTGGATGTAATCCATTTCAAACCCTAAACAGAGTGAAATCCAAAATGAAATGCTATTTATGAAAAAATCAACAGAAACCATCTAAATAAACAAAACCTTATTTATTTGCAATGCATAATTTCTGCAGTTTTATTTACAACAAGGCCTTAATTCTTTTAGAGATAAAAGTTGTTATCCAATAGTTTATCTTGGTGACTATCTAGCAATCACTCTTAATTTTATTTACTTAAGCACTTGCAACTTTTCTTAGCATATACAAAGTGATGAGAAAATCTTGATTGCTTAATGTGATTCCTCTAAATCACTGCTCCCATAACAGGAGTGCAAAAGAAGACGTGAAACTAGGAAACACTCCTGTAGCAGGCTTCTCCACTCCTAACCTCTCAGCTGAAAAAATGTAATCAATTCCCACCTTTGGACACTCTGTGCGTGAGCAGAGTGCAAAAAGTGACCACATTAGTGGTGTAAATTCATGGCAAAGACACGATGAAAAGTTGGTCTGTGTCAAAGAGAATGATGTGTCTGAAAGCTGCCTAATCCAAAGAACGGTAAGAAGCAGTGTGTAAAGAACAGGGTGTATTCGCCTTTGTGAAGAAGGCACCAGAAGATGACATCATAGCAAAGGATATCAAAACTGCTGTATACTGTCTCCAAGTTTCTGTGGTTTTTCCCAAGCTCAGAACTTGTCCGTACAGCTGTGGTTCTAGTTCAGGTCAAAACTGGAAAGGAACTGTCTCCTAAACAAAACTCGGTGCCCGAGGACACAGGAATATCACAGGAATAGCTGACATCACAGAATTTTTATACTTTGGGACTGCAAATGGACCCAAAAGCAGCTCATGGGGGCTGCATTTGCCATTCGTGCTGCAAAGTTCCAGTGGTGATTTGGTGCAGCCTCAGGGTAAAAAGCCCTCACTGATATAGACAGCAACTGTTTTAGTCATTAAAATAATTTGTAATAAATATTCACCTATTCTCTAGCTCCCTGAAGAATTACCTTAGCGCTGCTTACCCCTAGAGACTGCCACTTAGACTACTCTTCTTGTCTCCCAGGCTTGGGATCATGTTCTAGAGTAGTTTGGAAATAACTTCCTAAGTCTCATTCAGACCCAACTACATTCTTCTGCCAGACAAGAAGCCTATGGGGAAGAGAAACAGGGCTGAGTGAGTGTGGTGCTGTGGTGGGATGAGCCCCCTGCCCAGGCCAGAGCTGGACATCCTCCTGCTCTGTCCTCCTCAGGCAACGCAGCACAGGTTTGTCCCTGACAATATGCAGTTCAGACTTTTCAGTGCTGTTGCCACAAACTGCTCAAATTCTGGCTAATTAGGAAGCAATTCCTGCTCGGGAAGTAGTGCAGGGTCAGGAATAGCAGGAGAAGGAGGGATCTGTGCATGACACTGAGAGACTTCAGCCAAAACAGAATGGCATGTGACGAGGCAGGAGTTGGTTTGATGTTGTTTATTCTAGTGCCATTCATGTTTATCTCCAGGCTAGGCCAGGCCATGAGCAGAACTGGCCCTCTGGGTTAGAGAGGAAAGACACCAGCCAAGCAGTAGCCAAACCTGTGGCTAAACCCCATTGTATTCCTTTCCAAACATCCCCAGCCTGCAGCCGAGGAGGGCAAGTTGAAAAGCAGCACCTGCCCCAAGGGGAGCCCTTGGCCAACAACGTAAGAGTAGGCAGCAGTCAGGGATGCCCTGGGAAATGGCTATTCCTCCTTCCTCTGTGAGCAGTGACATGACCCAGCCACAGTCAGGACAGTGGCAGGAGGGAAAAGCCTTTGTTCCTTGGCTGCCTTTGAACTGGCAGTCCGTTTTTGTTCGCACAAAAGGGTCTTTGGGAATTCTGTACTCTATGACAATGAGTCTGGTATTTCCGTAGCGATGCATATTGTTATAATCTCTCTCTGCTTTGTTTCCTCGACATATTTTTTTATTAAAACATCTTCCCAGCCTTAAATAAGTACAGAATAAGTGTGGTCATTCTGGGAACATGAGAGGCCTGATTATCTGACCATCAAAGCCTATGCTGTAAACAGGATACTAGTAAACAGGAACTGAACCCCATATGGAGAGTTTGTGGTTTTCTTCAGCCTCTGTTTGTTATGTCTTACATCCTGTTAATTATAGAAAAAGAGCTGGAAAGTTGGAAATAATCTTTTCTCCAGATTATTTCCAGCTTCCCTCAGATAGAAGAAAACGCAGTATAGTCCTGTCTTACCTTGCTTGCTTCAGATGTAAAGCATTAAGACAATTCGCTCCAAGGGGATCGCTTTTCAAGAGGATTCTAAGTAGATTTATTTTTTTCTTAATTACAAAAAGCAAATGAAGGTCTTAGCATGTTATTCAGGGAATCCTTTCAATTTTAGCAGTTTTTCAGTGTATTCTTCGGTGTTTCCTTGAGGGCTTTTGATGCCTTTTTAAGGCCAGTTGTGTGACTGCTGGAATTCACATCTAAGCAGGTTCTTAGAATGAAGATTTTGCTGCGCAAAAACAAATGACAGCGTTTACTTTAAAGTAGTGCTTGTTGAGTTCTCTGTGTTGTTAGGAGACCTGGCTAATTCTGTATCTCTCCTAGCATAGTGCCATCAATTGCTTAATTGCAGCAGATTGTCCCTGCATCCAGAGAGGTTCTGCCAGAGCAGCGGGCAGGGCAGCCAACCACATCTTCTGCTTTACCTTTGCTCTGTAGGAATGATTGCACACCTTTCCAGCAAGATTCAGTCCAAGCCTCCAAGGTTCCCAGGTTGATTTAGAAGCAACGTACTAGAAAGAGTTTCTTTCTGAAGTTTTACATTTTGGGGTACATCCCCCTCCCCTTTTTCTTAAGAATCTGCTCTGGAGCTTTGGTGCCTGGTGGAGCCACATCAGACCACTGGGGTAAGGTGGCCATGCTTTGTTTAGACCTACTTTTGTCATATTAAGCTTTAGTTTTGCAAAGCAAAAAGCCCAAACCCATTTGGCTCAAGGTTCCATGTTATCTGTGACGAACTGAAAGTACCAACCACTGCTTATGTTTCTTAGACAGCCTTGAACTAGAGACCACAAATAAATCTCCTGTTATTTTTCAGCTCTCTACTCTCCACACTGTTTCTTTAACCAGCTCTCTGATGCTAACCATCTGCTTCAAATTGCTGCATTACTCTTGAGCTCCGTAAGGCCAAGTCTCGTGCACTCAACCCCCAGCAGCAAGCTCAGCATCCCGGCTTGGCCCAAGTCCTCCCTCTACTATGCAGAGCTTCAGTTGCTCTCAGGTCTCCTCCCCACAGGGACGAGCATTTCTGTACCATGTCCCCCAGTACCTCCAGTCCTAGGGCTGCCAGTGGGAGAGGAAAATAATGTCAGGATTATGGGATCACCAGAAAGAATTAAAGAAATGTCAAGAGAATTGGCTGCTTAAGAACAATAAGGTTTGGATGCTATAAAAATATTCAGTTCTGGTGTAACTCTGCTCCAATTAAACTCAAGGAATAAAATTCCTACCGACTTCACCAGGAGCAGAGTGTGGCTAGTGCTGAGAGCTTTTGAAAATCCCTCTGTATAGCTGCACCCACTCTATGTACCCATTTTAATGACATGATTAATAAAATACCAATGGAGCTCCAAACAGTTCTGTGTTCGTTTTCCAAAGCAGTTTGACTCATCTGTAATCATAACCAGACTTCCAATTACACTGGATTTTAATTGTTCTCCTTTAAGGATAATTACTAGTACTCTGAAAAAAATTACTGTGAGTAGCTGGTGATGAGTAGGAATAGACATCCTAGCTTCTCTGGGTCTGTTCTGTCACTTGAGTTACGAGGGATGTAATTGGATATGTGACATCCAGACAGAGAGTGGTTTCCACGATCTGAGAGGGCTCTGTTTCACTTAATGTGTTAATTTGGGTTCCATCTTCTCATTTGTTCGGCTTTGATCTATCATTTCATAAAGCCAAAGACCAGATTATTAAGTGTGTGTGCCTGATTTATGTGCAAGACTGCATTTGCATGCACATTAATATTCTTTTTAAAGTTTTGGTCCAAATTTCTGCAAGCTATGGTATGGAGTAATAGGAGCTGTAATTTCACACTGCGTGGCAACAACTGGTGGGAATAAAATTGTCCTGCGATTTGGCCATAGTCACATACCAGAAGCTATTTTCCATTTGGAAATTTTGAATATTACCAATTGAAATGTATCTGTAAGCAAGCTGTAAAGTGAGGTATTACATGAGCTGACAGGCATGGAGCCCTACGCTGAATCTCATGCTCAAGGTATACAGACTTTCCAGAACATGACATGAGAAACTCAACAAGTGACACTTATTCTTCTTTTTGCCTGAGAACAAACAAACACAGAATTAATCTCCTGACTAGGAGAACAGTTAGCACCGCATTTGCTAAAGAGCTGCCCGAGAGGTTGGATTTGTGACTGCCCACAGCACTGCTTTTGACACGATTGTACTGGTACTCATCTAGTTAAAACATCAGTGCCAGGACTCTGCTGCCATTTATCCCTAAGCACAGATTATACTGGTGTAAGGAAGGTGTCGTTCTGACAGATCAGATCTTTTAGGGCTTTGGAAAGTTAAAGTTGCTTTTTTTCTCTGACACTTAGCCCAAAGGGGTTAGCAGAGCTGCTAAGATCCAGAAATTACTGTGCTTCTGTAGTACTTTCTTTCTAGAATTTGTGTAGGATCCTTTGAGACATAAAGTAATGCAATAACGTCAAGGTAATCATATAATCCTTCAAGTTTTATTATAGTAATTATTTGTAATAGATGAGTATTGGTTTAATAATACTGGTTTTCTTCAAAGTACTCAAGAAACTCCTTATTATAAGTAATTTTATTTTAAAAAACATTTCCAGTGGGAACGCTGACCCTTTGGAGATGTGTAGTTTTGCTCATAAAACATCTGTTCCAGTGATAATTCCACCCATCATGGGAAAAAATTCAGAAAAATAAAGGTTGGTATGCCAGCCTACGGCTGCCAGACAGATCTCAGCCAGTGCAAGCCTTCAGCTGAGCAACTAGGACTGCTACATTCATTGCCCCCTGAGCTATCAGATAAGCTGAATGTCCCTTTCTGTGGTTGGAAATGTTTGACTTTCTTCTCCGCTAGAATGAAAAGCTCTGCTTGAGTTAGTTTGATTTCTGGTTGGGTGGTTGGCCTCAGAGATGCTGGTTTGTATTTGCAGCGCAACATATCTGCCCCATCACTGCAGTGCCTTTGCACGTTATGGTGGAGAGGTCTGTGGAGTTTGGAGATTTCCACGTTTCTTGGAAGTGGTCAGTGGTTGGATTTGCCTTCCAACGTCTGAGGTTTTATTCAGTTAAGAGATCATCTTAGATAGGAATTAATGTCCCCTGTTCCTCTGATGGTCGATGGTTTGAGTCTCTCACAGAGGCATCTGGCTGTCCTGCTGGTTCCTG
This sequence comes from Upupa epops, assembly GCA_013397515.1. Classification (NCBI taxonomy): domain Eukaryota; kingdom Metazoa; phylum Chordata; class Aves; order Bucerotiformes; family Upupidae; genus Upupa; species Upupa epops. The sequence goes on along the minus strand of VZRI01007808.1, from coordinate 1,419,974 downwards.
GCCTGGCTCATCAGTGAGTCTGAAACTGTAAAGATCTGGGACTTGCTCAGAGCTCCCAAGCCATTATCAGATCTGGACAGAAACCCAGAAGTAGATGGTTTTGAGATCTGCTCCCACAGTTTTAAGACATTGAATTCTCTCCATTTCATTTCTGCTTTGTAAATGCATAGCAAAATTTTGCCTCCTTTTAGTTTGTCAGAATAATCTAATGCAGACAGTTCAGATTTAAATTACAGCCTTTTCCGACTAACGAGCTTTCAGAACTGGCTTTCCTTTTAATCCCTTTTTATTTATTTATTTTTATAGATCTTGTCAGAACAAATTACGTTGCTTCATGTCATCTTAAATGATGTGGTGTAAAAAAGAAAAGCAAAGCCACTTCGTAACGTATCAAAATGTTATTTAAAAAAAACAACCCAAATGTTTGTCATTTATTTTGCTCACGAGTAATCCCAAGAGGCAGCGCACTGTGAGGTTTGTTGGGAATGCACTGACAATAGGAGCCAACCACACATTTCACTGAATCAACAGGCTTGTCTCAAGATATTTACGATGTGAATGTTGGGACTTCTGTTCAGCCACCCCCCGCCCAGGGAACACAGCGTTTTTTGATAGCGCCTGAAGAATCGAGGCGCACGCTGTCACAAGGGTCTTTGAAAAAACCTGAAAAGTCTTGGAAAACACAACTGGGATGGCTCAGTCATTTGGGGTCTTGCAAATGTTGTGCTGAGTAATTCCCACTGCAAAGAGATTGGGAAGGCAACACTCCCAGCAGCTGGAGCCAGCAGCAGTGCAGCTATCCTCACCATCACCAGCAGAGACAGAGCAGCAATAATCCCGTTTTGTCTCATCAGTGGAGAAATTGCCCTTAGCTCTGGATGTGCCACCTATAAAAAAATCGTAGACTGTCTGCACAGTGACTTTGTGTCACTCCCAGGGTGGGTGCTGCCCTTCGCCTCTCTCAGGGTAGCTGCTTGCATTGGGTCTGGGATGCTCGCTTGCTCCTGGTGGGGGACTGTGTGAGTTAACAAGTTTCTCATTACCCTGCATAATCTTTCCAGTCCAAGTTGACTCTAGAACTAAGAGTACTTTTGCCTGGGTTTGGGTAACATCCACCAGACCCTTAAGTAGGGTCAGCAGCGGACTCTCCACCCTAGGGAAGAAAGGCAGAGAGGCATATATTCTGCAGTAGCTGAGTGGGTGTGAGGGCACAGCTCACCCACAGCCAGGCAGAGGAGATGGATGTACAAGGGTGATGCCAACCCTGGTCCCAGTTCCCCAGCCGCCTCCTTTTACCACAGCCCCTTTGAGTGTCATCTGAGCTATTTTTCCAACTGGAGCCAGACTACTTCATCATGTCCTCAGTATGAAAAAACTTGTGAACGGGGCAACCTTTGATGCCTAAAAGCTTTCAGAAGCGTTAATTCCATGCCTAGAGTACTGTCACGAAGCAGCTGAATTCCAGTGTGCAGAAGAGCACAGGAGGCACCCAGGGGGTGCATGCAGCCTGCTCAAAGCTGTGCCATGTGGAGAAGGGCATTTCTTGCTAGGCTTTGTGTTTGGGCTTTTATGATGCTTTTAATACGAGAGACTCTTATCATGGTTCATTTACTTCCATGCTTGTGGTTTTGCCACTTGGGAGCAATTATAGGATCCTCTGATTGATGCTACGGGAAGAGCTGACGTTTCGATGGTGAATTATGTGGCTATTTTTTGGTGGACCTTTGTTGGTATTGAGCTAGAAGATGTTAATGCACTTTGGTCTAATTAAGCAAGCGATTATCTTGTGTGTGGCCACACAGCATAGTTTGTTAGCTGCATTCCTTGACTGAAAAGGAAATACTGATCGAAGTTTGAACACAAGCTGTTAATGATTTGCCTTTGCTATAATAGAAGCAGGCTCTAAAGATCCACTAGGGGTTTTTTCCAGAGTTTTTTTTATTTATGATTTGCTTTGATTTTCCACCAGTTCATTATGTTTCTTTTTTTGTCCCACCAGTATTGAAGTCACTTGGAGACCACTGCTAGGAAAAGCCACAAAACATTGCGTAAGGTCTGGAAGGACTGGAAGTTGAAGGACTTTTTCAGGAGATGGATTTTTTTTTTCACTGATGAGTAGGTGGAGCCGTTTTATTTTTCCCAATTACAGTCTAGAACAACTCAAGTTGCTGAGACTGGTATTGCAATGTCATCAATTATCTTGCTAAAACAATTCAACAGCAGCAGTGTTTTTCCCCAGTGTCCTTCTTGTAAATTATATATGTTTCATACTCCATTATTAATTAAAAACAGTTTTCTTCCATTTAAACAATGTAATTTCTTGGGGTGGGAAGAGGATTTCTTGGACAGGTGATTATATGTTAAATTGTCAGTAGAAATGCTTTGTGTCTTCTCAAGTTGAATGTAAATCTAGCAAAACATTTATTGCAAAGTCTGAAATTGGGCAAAACTCCTTGAAGCCCTGAGGCTGAGATGAAGTCTGGAGCGTTGGTCAGAAGAGTCTTAAAATGAGCCGGAGGCAGGAATTTTAAGGAGGAGAAAAAAAAATATGCAAATGATTGTTCTCCTCTCAAGCATTTGAGGGGATTAGAAATTACACCCGACTTGGACTGTTAAATTCAACCTCAGCTATGGAGACTTCAGGCCAGAATTTTTAATCCCTTTGTAGTATTTCAGTGATGGAAAGAGTGAGGAGAAGTGCTGCTGCTGACCCTTGGAGGAGCAGATCAGCCGCTGGGGTAGAGTTTGGGTGCAGCTCCACTGCTCCAAAGGCAAATGGGAGCAACTGTCCTTGCTCTAACGAGCTGTGGAGATTGGGCAGTAAAAATGACTGTCTTCACACTCACTTCTCTTTCTCACCAATTTCTCCAGATTAAACACTGATCAGGGTAGAACAGCTTCAAGACAAGTTTTTTCCTCCTCTGTCAATTGTTTTTCTGTGGAAAAAAGCCTACAGCCAGACAGCCCACTCCTCCCCAGTTTATGTCCTCATTTCCTCCTGGAATCATTAATTAAATTAATTGAAAGCAATGTTTTCATCTGATATTCAGACTTCTTAATAGAGGTTTTTGAGTTTTTGTTAACCTTCTGCTATCTTAACCTCCTTAAGACATGAGAGATCTGGACAGGGAGGAATATGTGCCCCAAAAGGGGGATACACAACCTGCTGGACATATGGCCACAAACCATTCCATAGGCAACAGCATCTGTCTGTCGGACAGGACGAGTGAACCCAAACTGAATTGTCCATTCTGAATGGTGTCCATGGCTTTACACACTGTGTCTCACTTTGATAATATTCTTTCCAAGAATTTATATGATCCAGGGCAAGGCAAAAGGAAGGACGCTTCTTTTTTTTTTTGTCTTGGGTTCTCCAGAGCTGAAAAGCAGTTTTCTTTTCAGAGAAATTCAACCTTACTCTAACTGTATGCCATGTAGTCATTGATTTGAAATGAAATTGGCTCCGTGAAATAGCTCTGAAATAGCTCTGAAATCTCTCACTTGGATTTTTTAATCACTACAGGGGAGGACTCTCTCCAAAGCTCCCCTAGGTTCTGTGCAGTCTGGGTTGCTCTGGTTTTCCTACAGTGTTGTCTGAACCAGGGAGCTGAAGACCCTAGGTGTAGTTGGCAACCCTGTCTCCTCAAGGTGTGGGCCCCCAGAGAAGCAGTGTGCCACATTCTTGGGGTGTGCAACACATGATGCCCTCAAACCTGTTCTTCTCTTGGAATGCCCTTGTTTCTAAACAAACAAGAGATTAGAGGCCATGGGAGGCTGATCTGGCTTCAGTTTCTGTTTATAAATAGATAAATAAATAATTGTAGGGGTAAACTGACCACAGCCAAACACATTACAGAAATCCAGGCTTTAGGTAACAAAAATCATGGATAAGTTCCAGGCTGGGGATGGGAGAAGAGCAGAAGATAGTGCAGTGATGTCCTTCAGATAATAAAGGCCATCCAACCACTGAAACGGACATCTGATTTCCACCAAAGGGGCTCAGAAATATTAAAAGCATTTCAGTCACTGTTTAAAAACAAGAGGCCAGTCTCATGCCTTGGCATTCTGTGGGGCAGCAGCATGGAGCTGGGCTCCAGGAAGGAGCAACATGAGGTGGACCTTCAGCTCCTCTGGGCTCTCCCACTCTCCACCAGTCTTTCTCTGACATATCTTCATCCAGATATTTATGTCAGATGAGTTTTAGAAGAGCAAAGCAGAAAGTCTGTCATCTTGTTTAATGCAGGAGAACTGCTGTACCAGGTATCTTCTTTGTGTTTATCCCAAAACTGTATAAAACATCCTGTCAGTTACAGGATATATACAAACTATATCCACTCGTGGGGGTTAGGAGGATGAAATCCAGATGGAAGGTTGTTTTTTCAACATATGACATGGGCCAAACCCTAATGTGCTGCAGACTGGCACGGCTGCGCAACTCCAGTGCCAGTTTGCTGTTGGAGAGCCCAGACACATTTTCTTCCACATTTTCTTCTACAGGCTTCACTCCTGCTGTCTGAGCTGCATCCACAGCTTCCAGCTCCTTTGCAAAGACCTGCCACGGCTGCAACAAGCTCACGGAGACTGAGATGTTCATTCACCTTCCTCTAAGCTGGGGCAGCAGCATGAGCATAACTTGTGTTTATCCCCTGGGCTGTGAGGCCAGCAGCTGCTCCTATTAGGATGATTTGCATATGGCCTTGGCACAGTTTTAAGTGAATCAACTGTTCTTCATGGGTGGGGACAGAAAATCTGTCTCTGTTGGACTCGCAATCCTTGCTGTTACATTAAGCCTTCATTTGGAGTACAAGAAACAGATTGATTAAAGAAATAATGATGTTTTAAAATTAGAGTTTTTAAAGTAATTAACAGCAGAAAATAAGAGGTTTGAGAAGATGAGCAGAGTACCTGCATACACTCATTGTCATCCAAATACAAACCTCTTCTATTTTTGAATGTCAATCTCTGCCTCTCCCCATCCTTCTATGTCCCCTGTTGACTGGGCAGCGTGAGCCTGGAGAAGTCACACATCAGCAGGTAGTGTCAGTCTCGTCAGTTCCCATCATACAGCCTCAACAGCTAATTGCTTTGCCATGTAATGTTTTATTCTTGTGCAGGCACCTCTTGGTGGAAGCAGGAAGGTATAGCTTGGACAAGCACCTGGCAGCAGTGTGGGTGTTGACTGCAGACCCTTTTGAGTCAGTTCCACAAAGTTTTTAATATTCTTAACATTGGTTGCAGTGACAGTTTGGCACCTGTATAGCAACCAGCTGTTTCAACAGCACCGTGTGTCTGGTCTTTCTGTGCTGAAAAGAAAGGACAGGAAAAGGATAGCTGTCTGCAAAGCCTGGGTGGCACAGAGAAGGTGATTGAGCAGAGAATGTCTCTTCCAAGAGAGCAGCAAAGGGATAGCAAAATGAAATGAGCAGATTAGAGCAAGGAAAAAGATTGTTCTTAGCACACTGATTTAATCTATGAAACTGTCTGCTAGATGACATTGCGAATGTTTGAAAGTTTAGATGGGTTCAAAATTCAAAATTAAAATCTGCCCAAAGCTATTGCATCCAGTGCTGGTACCTGTGAGTGCCTTGTAGCATCCATCCAGAGGGTTGAGTCCCCTGCACTACCAGCTGCACCCCCTGTTCCCTTCCAGGTAGGGCAGCCATGGCTGCCTACTGCTGGGACTGCTTCACACAGAGCTTTGGCTGGCATCACTATAGCCATTCCCAGTGCTCTTCAGGAGCTAAACAGATACTTCACGAGGCAGCTTTGAGACTTGATTAATGTGGACAAACCTCTTTGGAATTTTGGGATGAAAGGGACTGCAAAGCTGCTAAATCTAGCCCAAAACTTGCTTTTTATGATGTGAAAACGATAACTGAGTTGACAAAACTCATTAAATGCAGCACCTTTATCATTCAGTGTGATCTGCAAAGTGTTGCAACACTAAATGTTGGCAAATTCCCAGCACATCATCATCATTCTCTTTCAGATACAGAACAGGGACCTGGCGATGAGCTCCTACTTGTTCAGTATCAAGCACTGGGATGATAGATAAGGAAACTGCCCACCGGTTACCTAATGGTTTACTTCTGCCCCCATGGGTTTGTTCTGGACCAGAGAGATGGAGGAGCTGCCCCCAGCAGTGACCATGGCTGCACTGGCTCATGGAGCAGAGGCTCCAGCAGTGCTCCGACAAACAGCAACAGACATGGGCAGCAGTTACAGAAAGCTGCTGTGGAAATGCTGTAGAGATTTCACAATTAGGACACATGTCAGTCTCTGGAGGATTAAGCTCAGCCTATTCCTCCTCATGCAGCTGATCTCCACTTGAAGGACATAAGGGTTCTTTTTTCTGGTTTTGTTGTTCCAAGCAGAGATCATTTAGGTTTGGATCTTGAACATTTTATCGTGGGATTGGAGAGGCTTTTGGCATGGTGAGTGCATTTTGGAAATATCTGGAATAGGGAAAAAGTAGGTAGGTGTCATGGGGGTGTTTTCCTAGATTTTCTTGTAGTAAAATCAACTTCAAGTAAAAGAAGTCCAGTGTTTTAGCAAAATGGTCTGCACGGTCTATTGTTGAGTTCACAGGGAAATGTAACAAACACTATTTTCAAGTGGTTTTGTATTCCAGTGAGACTATTTCACAAGCTTGTTCTTAGCACTTATGGAACCCTTTATGTTTGCAGAGCTCCTGAAAACAACAAGCTTACTAAAAAAAATATGAACACTATTTTTAGGGCTGAAATGATTAAAATAATAACACATTGACAGGAAATTAATCAAATTCAATACCACAGCTCTTAGTGGTTTATGGCCCCCTTACAGTTCCCAACTGGATCAGCTCAGACAGCAGTGGAGCCTGGGTGGGCACAGTGTCTGGACTGACCAGCTCCCATCGCCAAGCCAAGCAGGCTGGGGCAATCTCTTCACCCACTGCTGACATGCAGATACCTCCCTGATAAATCTCTGTCTCTTTTGGGCACAACCAGCATGTCCTCAGAACCAGCCTACAAGTGTGAAGCCTCAACTTTATGAAAGGGGGTTTTCAACCGGAGTACTTCTCCCCTTTTACTGACTAGTGACCCCTTCCTTGATTTCCCAGTGAAATCTCAGCTATCATGTCTCCCATTCCCAATTTCCTTTCCCAGCATTGTACAGCAGATAGCAGAGGCTTCTCCAAGCACTGAGCATCTATTTGGCATCAAGAATCTGCATGGAGAGTAGGACTAATGCTGTTCCCATCCCGTGTGAGCCAGCCACCCAAGCTGCCTCTGCTTATCCATTCTCACTGCTACCCTGGTGTTTCTCCCAAAATGTAACATGAGTCCACAAGCAGCTCTGTTGAACTATAATCTGGGTCAACAGTGTCTGGTAGGTTGAAAGGTCATGCTGAAACCCCATCTGTTTTAGCTCTCCATTGGAACCATGAAAGTACTTTAAACTTGAGATGTTCTGTAGCATTCCTAAATTATCAGTAATGTGTAGTGACACCAAGAACTGTGGTCTAGAAATGCCATGTTTCCCCTTTTTTGTTGTTTTTTTTTGATCTAACTGGGTGAAGCATCAGATTTAGGAAGTAAATTCAAATCAGCTGGGCATAGGTCAGTGGCTGTATGTAGAAAGGGAAGGGTTGGTAGGTGCCTCTGGCCCATAAAAAGCCTGTCCTACTGAGATCTGGCTCCAGGGCTTATTAAATACCAGCCATTTTTGACTAGTAAAAGCCCAAACAAAATGTGTTTTTTCTCCTTTGATGATTAAATTCAGCCTTGAAGTGAGTGGTGTAATTTATATAAACACTTGCTTTTATGTATGGGCTCTCCTCAGAGGTTAGCCCATTTGCATGCTTACTTGTAAGGGCTTTTTGCTTTCAGGTGATAGCTAATATAACCTATAGACTGAGGGAAGTGCCAAGGTGTCAGGGAGGCCAGGGCATACCTGCCTTTCTCCTGTCACTTGGGATCCAGTCAGGTCTCTTCAGAGTCTGACCTGGAAGTGCTCAGCACCACTGGTTCCCAGTGTTCCTCAGCCCAGGTCCAGTGCTCTCCTGAAGCATTTCCAACGCCATTAATGCCTGTGCGCACCAGGGACCCCTTTCTTAGCACAGTTAATTTGGGAATGTAAAGGAACAAATTCACATGGGAAGAAGGTCAGGAGTACCAATGCTTTTATTTCTCTCTAGGGACAAGTGTAGGTTAGGTTTAAGTATCTCTGATCAGCTGATTTGTTTTACCTGTTTGATCTATGCAGTAAGAACTGCTGGCTGATGCAGGGCTCCATGCTGTGGAATATTGACAGGAGCTGAGACTGCAGCTGCAGGAATTTGTGTTTGCTGCTAAGATGGGGGAACTAACAAGCTTTAACTTCAGCAACATGGCAGTTTCCCTAAAATGTCTCTCTTGGGCTGTGCCAGGCGCAACAGAACTGAGGGCAATGTTGAAACATCCCTTAAGATTGACTCTTAGGGGAGAAGAATGTCCCCCCCTCTGTGAGAGAGTACATCCTCCTGAGGTTATTATAACTGCCCTAACCATGGCATCCAACATCAGCCAAGTTATCTTGGGAATAAGCCTTTGCAAATTCAGCTGGGCAGGGAAGGAGCCATGTGTCACTTGTTGGAGGGCTGGGACAGTCGCCTCCTCACACAGAGGACACTGTAGCTGAAGATAGTCAGTAAATGGCTGTGATCATTTGCACAGCACTCTTCCTCTGTTAGAGACCAAAAGACACTGACTGGTACTGAAAAGCAGGGGCAACTTCTTCACACTGGAATATTCTTGAGATGTCTTCTCCTACCAAGGGCTCTTTGGTGTGGGTGCAGACCTGCCTCCATGCAGTACACTTATTCTCAGCACCTCCCTGACAGCCCTCATACATTGTGGGTTTGAAGCTGGACTGTACACCAAAGACCACATTGGCTCCTATTATTTATGACTGACACAGGAACCGTCACATCCTTGGTGACCTCCCTCTGCCACCTTTAACCTTTCAGCTCTGTCCACTGTCTCCACATCCTCAAGTAACAAAGATGAGAACCAAACCCCTTGCTCTGGACTACAGTGCTGTAATTGAGTGGCGTCACGCTAGCTACACAGAGACAAATCTGCAACTGATTATGAGGTTTTCTTCTCAATTAATTGTCAGAAGCAAAGGGATGTTTGATGTCTAATGTCTTTTTCTTGTTAAATGCCTTCTCTTTGCCACCCGTCCTCAGACACTGGGAATGGACTGAATTGTACAATGCAAAGGCTGTGGAGCTGTGGGTGTAATTCATGTGTCTCTGCTGTTTTGGTACGGGTTGGTAGGAGACCTTGGGTTTATGTCTGTTGACAGTGACATTGACGTCTTATTTGGAGGCACCAAGTGAGTCCTTAACCCGAACACCAAGTGTGAGGTTTAGATGCTGTTCCCTGGGCCAAGAGAGGGAGGATGCGGTTCTCCTGTACTCCGTGGGCACAGTATCTGATGGCAAATGTCTTTGAAAATCTTCTTTGAGATTATGTTTCTTCATGTGGTTGGAGCCCAGGAACAGCCCTTTGGCTGCCAGGAACCTTTTCAGGGCAAAAAATAAAATTGAGTTGGGGAAACAGCACTGAGAAGAGGGTTAATGAGAGTCTTAAAAGGAAGAGGAACCAAGATGTGCCAGAGACTGCAAATGACTAAGTGAAAATCTGGGACCAAAGGGCAGGTAGTCTGTGAAACGTTCTGCTTTTGTGGCTAATGTTTTTTTATTTTAGAAAATAGTGAAAACATTAACAGATTTTGGAGAATTTACACCTTAGGAAATTACAAACTTCTCCAGTGTTTTATAAATTCAGAGGCTTTACAAAGGTAAGGAAACTAGCAGTTCGAGACAGGAAGATGATGCTTAGCATCCCAGGGGGTGTCAATGCCACTGATCATTGCAGGACCTGGCAGAGAGCATCCACATTGTCCACAAAGCACAACACCCTCACACTAGACCTGTGGATAAAATCCTCATCCCAGTTAGGTCAGTGGCAAAACCTGTGCTTGTTCCTAAGGGGCTCAGTTTTAGACCTACTCTCTTCGATCAGGCTACTCAGTACTGTTTGGACTCAAAACTAAATGTGGTTTGAGCTAATGGTAATTCAGCAAATTACTGGCAGAGCTGTGATTAAGACTTTGAGATTTCTGGGCTCCCAGTCCTCTGCTGTAACCCCAGGCAGTATTCAACTGCTCACAGAAAATCTTTGGGAGGCTCATTATTTTAGACCTAGTATTTTGAACTTGCAGGAAGAAAGCAATGAATATATCTATAAAAAAAGGTAAAATAGAGATTGGACTCTTGTAACTTGGAATTTACCACAGCAAACAAGTAAATCAGTCTGCACTGGGCTGTATTTTAAGTTACCAATCGCACCAATTACTTAAGATAAATATCTTAATTTGTTCTGGTTTAGGAACAACAGGGATGCCATATTTCACTCCAAAAACCTAATAAAAACCATATTTGAGGTACTCTGCTCTCCATTTCAGATTTTATAGTGCATCTCATGTTCTATTAATGGTGGTTTACAGTCTGTTTACCACTTCATTACAGCTAGAGGGGAGGTTTATATGTGTGTGTTCATACATATGTGTGCGCTCATACATATATGGGTATAGAAAATGAGTAAGTGGCAGAGTTCATCAACTTTTGATGTGCTGAATGGACTCTTGTGCTGAATCGGATGGGCAACTACTGGAAAGAGTCCGATGGAGGGCAATGAATATGATCTGAGGCCTGGAACATCCCTTCTATGAGAAAAGGTTGAGAGAGCTGGGACTCCTGAGCGTGGAGAGACGATTGAGAGAAGATGTTATTCATCCCTATAAAGACCTGCATGGTGGCTGTAGTTGTGCCCAGTGACAGGACAAGGAGCAATGGGTACAAGGAGCAATAGAACATAAGAAGTTTCATGAGGAAAAACTTATTTACAGTGTGAATCCCAAATCCCTGGCACAGGATGCCCAGAGAGGCTGTGGAGTCTCCCCTGCTGATACTCAAATTCCAGCACAGCCCTGGGCGATGTGCTCTGGGCAGTCCTGCTTTGATGGGGAGTTGGATGTGATGATCTCTTGAGGTCCCTTCCAACTCCAATGATTTTGTGATTCTATGGGAGCAAGACAGAGCCAGAGGAAAATCAGTCTGGCATATGAATCTGCCTTACTGAGTTTTGAGAGTAGTTAATAGTTTCCCTTGAATGTGCTGCAGAAGCCAAGTCAATCATTTTTTGTTCAGCTTAGATGCACAAGCCTGTTGAGCACCGTGTCAGTCCAGCTGGCATTTCTCCTGACTCCTCTGTGCTTTGCAGGCACAGGACTGCAGAGATCCCTGCCTATTAGAGGTGAAGTTTTAACTATCACACAGCTAAACGGCGGCAGTGCCTGCTTTTGTTTGGAGCTTTTGATTCTCCTTCATGTCTAGAAAAAGGATTACAATAATGTTGGACTCCTGTTTTGCCTTCTTTTTTTAAATGAATTAACTAAACCTTTAAATGTGCTGTCAGATTCTATTCCAGTTGCAATGAAAGTTCAAATCATTTCTTGTCACATCCAAAGCAGCGTGTGCTCACACAGCCTCTTTCAGATGTGTCAGATTCAGCACCCAAATTTGCGAGGTTTGAAAACTTGGGCAGTCTGAATACCCTGTTCCCTCGTTCCAGAAACCCCCCTCTGCTGAAATCTCTCCCTACATTTCAAATGAAGAAGATGGCAAAAAGCTGAGAAGCATTTTGCTTGAAAAAAATACCCCTTCAAGAAGTACATAGAGCAGTTCTCCCAAAAATGTTGGATTATATTGTCTGTTCTTCTTTCAGGTTTATCAGGTAGACCTTTTCTGGATCCTAAGGGATACAGGGACAAGTACAGCCTGTGTCGCTCTTCCCAGTTTCTTCAGCTGATATGTAACTCACATCATGTAAGTAGACTCGGTACTTTGCAAGAGACTTTGTACCAAGTCCTTCCTAGGAGATCCTGCAGACTCTGTGATATGTCTGGTAATCCTGCTTGTGATGGCACAGCAGCCCTGGCTGCAGCAGGAGCCCTGCTCTTCCTCAGCAGGGATCTCGTTTCTCAATGTGCTGCGTTTGAGGCACAAGATGCTGCAGACAAGGGCAGAAGTAGTTCACTGTATGAAGCAGAGGTTCCTTCTGGATACATCAGCTCAGACTTATTAGTCATTTTCTTCACATTATGAGCAGCAATTAAAACCTGTAGGGAAAGAAGGGAGAAAGAAGGACTTTTCAGATAAAACCAGAGTAAATATGTTTGTTTTTTCACAGGAACCAGAAAGTTAGTGTTTCTCTTCTTGCTGAAAACTATTAGTTGTTTGAGACAAGATTTTTCTTGCAGAATCTTCTACAAGGAAAGAAATACAAATACAGGCCCAGCTTTGGCCACTAACCTGCAGATGAAGGTGCCGGTGTGATCATGTCTGCTCCTAAGGTCAAGGTAAGAGAGATCCAAAAAGCTGAATTCAGTTCCCATCTTTGCTTTTCTAATTTGAAAACAAATTAACAACAAAATAGACCTTAGAAATCACCTCTCCCACAAGACTATTTGGTACCTTTTCCAGGAGTCCCAACAGCTGCTGTTGGAACTGCTCTACTAAATCACATCCTTACATGGTCACTGCACCTGTGGGAGGTGACAGGAGATGGGTTTCAGCGTCCCCTCCAGCACTCTGAGGCTAGATCTTCCCCTTCCCTCTGACACACAGGGAAGGGGAATCATTTCCCTGGATGTGGGACAATCACTGTGGAAAGGTTTCTTTTGTTTGAAATGGCATTTTTAGTGAAAGAAGTGTTTTGCCTGGATATAGTTCTCAGTACATTAAACCAGCTGGCTGGTTTGATGTTGAGGTTGAAGTGAGCTCCTGAGCATGGTTCTTTCATTGTAGACAGATTCCCACATTGTGAAGTCTCTTGCCATTAGCAAAAACAGCTGGTGAGGGTGGGACATGCCTGCCACATGTTCTCTGCTCATGATGTGGTTCTAGGTTGGGTTTTATGTCTTCATGCTGGTCCAGTGTTGGCTGGGGAAGTTCATGGTGTAGCTGCACTCACACACATGCACCGTAATTTTGACTTGTGGATGTAGGGAAGGCTGCTGTGTGGTTTGTCGGGGTCTCTCAGGCTGTGCGGGGGGCCTTGTAGGCTAGATGCTGAGGGTCTTCCAAAACTAAGCCCCAAATCAGACACAGTAATTTACGCTACAACATATGCAACACATCATTTCAGTATTTATGTTTGCAGCCTCCAGCTCCAATATCAAAAAGCCTCAGAGCTGAGTTCAATAAAAAGCCAGTTCACAGAGGAGTTGGCAAGATTTATTATGTTTATGATTTACACAAATAGTGTTGACAGATTTCTTTTGATACAGGGATAGCTTCTGCATTCAAATCACTGAGGAGAACTCAGCTTGGGAGGATTCATCCCCAGCTGAAGTCAGTATCGTTAGGTACCTGTAATTCCCCACAGGCTGTGTTTTAAACATAGCCTTACAAAGGGCTTCGTGCACACAGTGGTTTTGTGCTGCTCTTCTGAGATGGCATTCAGAAGGCATCCATCCACCTCTTTGGATGCTTTTATATCATTGCAATTAAACATAACCACTGTAGGCTATTCAAGAGTCCTACATGTGTGACGTGAACTGCGGTAGCTGAAACAGGCAGAAGGGCATCGCATTCAATTTACAGAGTGAGGCTCTGGTGCACGTGCCATGGCATCAGCGGGAATTTTAACTTGATTTCAGTAGGAGCTGGATCTTGCCCAAATAATGCCAAGCAGCCTCCCACGCTCCAGACCAAACACCAAGAGGCAGATGGTTACTGTCAAGGGAGCAGGTGGATATTTGTGCAGTTTGTAAAGAGGCTGAACATAACTTGTTGCATTTTGATAAGAAGGTTATTCCCAGCAACTGGAATAGTGTGAAAGCAGGGAGAAGAACAGCACAGGTGGTAGAGGCAGCACAGGCAGGTATGGGTATGACTGAGATATGGGAAGCCTGACACAAGGTTCAGCAGAGCTCTGCAAATGAGGAGAAAACCTGAACTAAATGTGTGAATTTTATCTGTGCAATGAATACGTGACTATTTTTCTGTGAAAGAGTGAAGGAGAAACTACATGATTGAGTGTAAGTGGCTTTATGCTGGGGCTGGATGGAACAGGATGGTCTATGGATGGGTGCGGTGGGGACAGGGCAGTATTTCTCAGTGCAGAATGCTCCACCATGGCTGCTCCTGAAATTTGCCCCGTGTCTCTTGCCTGCCAGGCTTGTGGTTACAGGGAAAAGCAGCCAGGACATGGTACTGAGTGGTGGCAGAAGTAGCTGGGGTTGTCACACCTAGTCACAGACTAGAAGCAGCCTAGTGCTCCTGGGCTTTGTGTCCCTCACACCTCGGGAGAGCAGTACATTAGTGGACCAGAGGAACCTCTCACACTGGCTTAGACAAGATCCCCTTTCAGACCCTGCAGTTCAGCTCAGCTCAGCAGGAAAGCAACAGCCTCTAATGGCAGAGATGAGATATGGCTTCAGTGGGACAGAACTGGGTGCAGGGACTCATTCCTGTGCACCTGTCCCCCCCCCTCTCCCCCATGAAGCTCGTGTTGCTACCTTGTGGGCACAAAGCACAGTCACTGCAGTACACAGTACACAGTGCACAGTACACAGTGAGGATGTTCAGCTCTTTCCTCTGCCTCGGGCTTGGAATACTCTGTCTATTCTGAGTCTGTGTGGAGTGGATCTGGATTAGCTCAGACTGGGAAATAGACATAATCTCCATCAATGAGCAGGTGAAGATATTGTTGTGCAACAATGGGCTATCCCACTGATGAGACACTAGAAATGCTCAAAAAAGATTTATAAAGTGGAGCCATGCAGCAGATCAGAGATCTGCTAGAAATCTCATAAAGACTATGGCCAACTGTTCCATGTAGTAAACTGCCGTGCATAACTTCATAATGGGAGCCATTGTATTTTTGCCATTTGCAAAATGAAGGCAATAAAATGCAATTAAAAAAAATGAAGAAGAATCCTGTGTGTATGAGAGAATTTTGTAACTGGAACTCCTTGTTTATACTTGCTCAGCAATTAAGCTTCTGTGATGCTAAAATAGGAATGTTAATAATTTAGAAATGCTAAATCAGCACCATAGCAGTTAACTCTTCTAAAAGATGTGTTTGGAAAAGTATTGAGAGAGATAACTGATCCTTGTTGCTATTATTTTATTATCTCGGGAGTAGCTTGCAAGAGTCTTGAGTGTTTATCTGATGCATCTGCCAACCTCAAGGAGCTCTTTAACTCTCATTAAAATAGGTGAAGAGAAAACCCAGCAAAGATTCTATTCCTGGAGATGGTGTGGAGGCACATTACTGCAAATACATTCCTCCATGCCCCAGGAAAGGTGTGAACAGCTGATCTTTGAAAGAGAAGTTTCATTTTATCCTGCAATATGAAGCGCAGAGGAAAATACAAAATCATGGAATCACAGACTGTTAAGGGCTGGAAGGGACCTCTAGAGATGTTCTAGTCCAACACCCCTACCAGAGCAGGATCCCCTAGGACAGCCATACAGGAGCACCCAGGTGGGTTTTGAGTCTCCGGAGCAGACTCCACAACCTGTCTGGGCAGCCTGTTCAGGGCTCTGTAACCCACACAGTAAAGAAATTTCTCCTCATGTTGAGGTGGAACTTCTCATGTTCTAGCTTGTACCCATTATTTCTTGTCCTATTATTGTCCACCACTGAAAAGAGATTGGTCCCCTCCTCTTGACACCCACCCCTCAGATTTTTATAGACATAATCAGATCCCCTCTCAGCCTGAACAGCCCCAGTTCTCTCAGCCTTTCTTCGTAAGACAGATGTTCAAGTCCCTTAAAAGCGGATGATGGGGTGAACTTGCAGCTCGTAGGAAACCCTGGTCTGTGTGTAGGACAGGCAGCTGGAGCAGAGCGAGGAACAGCCGGTCGTGCATCAGCAGCCCCTGCAGCCCGGCACAGCCGCACGGCCGCTGCCTGACTCCACTCCCTGCGGCCACCTGACGGGGCTCGGAGCGCCACTCGCTCTCCCGAATTAACAGTCGTTACCAAAATGGGGCACCTGGCTCAGGCCGGTGGGTGAGTGCCTGTCACAGTAACGCAGGATTTGGCAGATGAAGCGAGGGGCTGCCGCGCTACGGGACAGACCCCGCAGCACTGCGGGGCGAACCGCGCGGGATCCCCGCTCCGCCGCCGTGGCGGTTCCGGTGCAGCGTGAGCGCCCCCTGCCGGCGGCACCGGGAAGTTCATCCCGACTCCTGCCCGGTATTGCTCGCGGGGAAGCGCACCTCGAGCACGGGTCACCCAAAGGAGATGTCAAGGGGGTGAACACTCCTCTCCGAGTGCCCGTGACCCTGACTGAGTAACGTCCTCAGCCCGCTCTGATCTCCGCAGGCTCTGCACAGCCACAGCTGGACAGAGCAGGAGTCCCGGAGCCCTCCGGCTCACTCCCTTTCCAGTGACAGTGCAATCAGAAAGTAAAATTGGCACCCGCTGCATCTTGCACGATAGGCACAGACAGCAATATGTGTGCTGAGGCGTTTCGGTTCAGTGAGGTTAACAATTTGTGAGTTCCCATTTGGAGGTGAAGGATACCTGAAAGGGTAAAGCCTATGCAGTTAAGGAACACTCAGTGATCCTCTTGGGTGGGAGGAGAGGAGGACTGATGACATATTCTCAGCACAGAACCCATATAGATATAGATAAATGAAAACATAAGGTAGGTGCAGTGAAAAGCAGCCTAAAGGAGAGAGGACGTGTGGACCAGATTGGTGCCCTGAATGATGTGAGATAGTGGGTGACTGGGATGGCAAAGGAAAAGGAATATTGCATCTGTATAAATAGCTAAACCTCTCTCTATGTTAAATTGAAGCAGGACTATTGGATGTGGCTAGCTATGTTATCAGTTCCAGAATTGGTCCTGGCTCTCATCTGTTACTGCAGGGAACGTGGTATATGGCCAGGTCACTGTAAGCAGTTCTGTGTGCAGCTCCCATCGCATTTGGATGGAAATAGTTCTAACTCCAGAGTTGTGGGCAAGTAGAACTGTCCCAGAAGTTAAGTTGTGTCAAAGTAGGGTAGCTGGAAGTATTCTTATAAGGAAAGTAACAGAGTTGGCTAAAGCCTGCCCATCCAGCAGTGCTTACACAGGTCCTGCCCCAGCGCTCCAGGTACATGATTGCTTCAATTGTTGCTTTGGCCTGGTGCATCAGATCAGAGAGCAGCTATCCTCTGCTCTGGCCTGATGCAAGAGGGCTGCAAGGCCATGTGGTCCATGTCTGCACCTGTTATGATCATGGACTTTGGCTTTCCAAAAGCAGGGCCAACCTGGGCAGCTTGTTCATGCTCAGTCATGCTGTGATTAGCAGCCACACTAGCCATTGTATATTCTGGAGTGGCTTTATAATCGTAGGATAAAACTATTGGTGCCAACAGACCCAGCTCTGATGCCAGCAAAGGAGCATAGGGAGCACTTTTTAAAACAATCCTGACTGTGTTTGTTATCTAAAAAGTATTGCTGGGAGCAGCATGTGCAGGGTAGATCAGAGGGGCTGGGAGGACAGAGGAAGGAAAGCAGGACAGGTTGGTACTGCAAGGGGAACAGTGAGATGCCTTGATTTGTCACTATTGCTAAGCTTTGCCTCTCTCCTAATCGCCAAGAGCTCTTCTTGCTGCCCTTCTTGTTTCCTTTGTTTTCCTCCAAGAGCTCTTGGCTTTCCACTGGCTCACGCAGGAGAGCACAGAGCCCAGGCAACCTCCTTTTCTGGTCTCTTTTGAGCCATTTCCCTCTCCCCATGACTCGGGATCTGGATGTTTCCTCCCCTTCCCCAGTGCTGCGGTGGTGTGAGCAGCTCCCGGTGCCGGGACAGCCCCTCGCTGCCGGCAGAGGTCAGCAGCAGCAGCCTCATCGCGGGAGCAACGCGGGGACAGCCCGGCCCGCCCAGGGAGCCCCAGCCCCGGGACACTCCCATCACTTAGGGATACCCCACCCAGGGACACCCACACCTTCCCTGGCCTGAGGGTGAATCCCACGGGTTTCCTGCTCTTCTCTGGGTTTTGTATCTTTCGAGGTTTTTCCCTTCGGGGATCGGGGGCACTCCCCGCTCTGACACAGGAGTTGATGTACCTGCTGTCTTCTCGCAGGTGCCTGCATGTCTCGATGACAAGTGGCAAATACTCAGGTGGCACTGGTGTTCCCCCACAGAGGACCAAGGTGTGGGGTGGCACAGGGACAAGCAGGGAGCATCCCCGGGGGCAGGGCTCACTCCACTCAAACAGCCTAATGAGAGAGTTCCTACTACAGCAGCAGCACTTTTGATGGCAGCAAGTGAAAGGACCACAGTCTCACAGTAATGATGAGGCTGGAAAAGACCTTAAAGATCATCCAGTCCAACGTAAAACCAACCAAGCAAACCTAACATCTAGAACCAAAGCTTTTGCAGCCTCCCTCTGTGAATGGTGTGAAACTGTTCCATCTCAGTCGTGTCTCCAGGATACAAGAACACTTTGATTCAATTCAAGTGGTTAAGATAGTAAAAAAAAAATACTTAAGCATAATGGGTGAGATGATTTAATGTAAGCAAACAGTATCAGCTGGTATTGGTGATGGTGAAATGGTACCTTTGAGTGGAAAAAATTATGTCTTTTGGCTTTGTTCACCCCCAGTTATTCCTTGGTGAAAGTGAGACATGCTGTCTCTAATATTTAGTTCTAGCTCTGGCAATCAGGAGTCATTTTGCTTTTGGAAAGTTCAAGAGAGCTGAAGATTCACACCATGGGGAAGATTCTTAGACCACAACAACAGGAGATCTAAACATTTATTCCTACTTGATTTTCTGAAATAAAAAGCAACCTAAGTGGGAACCAGAGGGGGAGTGGTGTGAGGCAGTGTGATCTTCCCTCCCCTCCTTACTCAGCTGTCTGGGATGCTGCTTACTTGCTATCCTGTTGGAAATAACAACAGCATCTCTCAATTCTTCTCCAAGAATTTTGAAGGGATTGCAGTGGGATTACACATTGTCCCTGGGTTACAAACATCCCCAGAGAAAAACAGGATTATGTGGTCCTCTTAGTTTAAACCCTTTGCAAGGACTGAACTATAAGATAAAAGAGACTTTTATTCCTGGAAATCAGGGTTTCCCAAGGCCAGGGCTTAGCAGAGCTCTCCCAGTGGCACTGGCATAAGCTGTCCTCACCCTGCAGCCCAGGCACTGGGGCTCACTGTGCAGCACACAGGCTCTGCCAGGCCACCACCACATGCATGGGGCTATGAGGGTACCCCACAGCAGTCTCCATTTCAGGTCATAATGGAGGTCCATGCAAGTCCTTCTCTGTACCAGCCTGCTCAGGTGAAGGAAGCTGCAGAAAAAAACCCAGGACTAAGCAATGTGTTTTGCTTCTCCTGCCTCTGATGTTACTGATGCCTCCTGTCAGAGTTTGAGGAGTTTATAGCACTGCTGTAGGCATTTCTGCAGTGGTCTGCCAGCTGACCCAGCACCTCCATGCAGATATGGGCTGAGAAAGGAGGGGTTACAGGGTGCACACTCAGTCTGGACATCTGCATGTACAAGGTGTCCTGGTCTTGGTGAGATTCCTCCCTCTTCAATTCTGAACACTGCAAAAAACTTTTCCGCACAACTTTTCCATCAGAGACACTTCTCCCATGAAAAGGCATCTGACACTATTTCTTTGGGAAGGAGGACATTCCCCAGAGATATCCCCAATTATCATTAAGCTCCGCTGTTCCTATAATCTCCCTGATTTGGTCTCAATTAGGCACATGGGCAACCAGCAACCAAGAGGAAACCCCTGTTCCCACCAAGGTGCTTCAGCATTTACCACAAGGGACTCTCCAATTCATCATCCTTCTTCCCCACTCCCCTGTGTCTGCAGTAACCCACAGCAGCTGAGGATAAGGCTTTATTAGGGTTTAATTAGCTGAGATCTGGTCCTCAGCAGAGACAGCCTGTGCCTTGAGCAGCTTAGGGCTGTGAAAACCTGTCCCATGATGCTAGAGATCATCTGTGGTCCTACTTTATCAGGGATGTGTACAAGGTACATAAATCTGTGTATGGTGGCAGAGACAAGGTTGTTCTTTTCAGAGAAGTTGAAGCTGAATTTAAAGATTAATGGTTTTTCTCTTCTTAAGTCACACACGCGGCTGCTGCACCTCTCCTGGCCTTGGGGCAGCAGGCAGTGTTGTTCTCCAGGAAAAGTCACCCTGAGGAGATACGGTGTGATGGATAAATCACAAAAGCAGTGTCTAGCATCTATTCCTGTTTCCTCTGTGTCATGTAACATTGACNGTGTGATGGATAAATCACAAAAGCGGTGTTTAGCATCTATTCCTGTGTCATGTAACATTGAACAAGGGTTTTAATCGATGCAGAGTCTCAGGGGTTATAATTGAGCATAGCTTAGGTGACCGTTCCCTGGGACTGGTTCCCTGTTCCTCAACTCCTTGTTTTAGCACAAGGCTGCTAATCTTCGGTTTTGGTTGTGGAAAAATGTCGAAATGTGCTGTTGTTTTTACTGCTTTAATTTCACTGATTTTGCTTGGAGGTTTTAAAATCAGGTTTGCTTATTACTTGGATCAGTTCAGGTAAATCCTGTAAAAAAAGCGCTCTGAGTCTCATCACTAAGTCCAGTTGGAATTGCTTTCTATAATGACTGTAGGGACTCTGCTGTGTATCAGTCCTTTTAATCCTTCTGTGCTAAAGGAGTGGGTTATAACTAAGAGCAGGGAGTATGTTTTTAGTTTGTAATTTGGATTCTTTTCATTGCAAGGTAGCAGTAAGGCACAAAAAAGGTTTGGCTACTTAGAAACGCCATGAGAGATTAGCTAAGCGTACACAGACACAAACCATATGCAGACAAGAAAGAAACAGGACAAATCAAAACAGTTTTAGCAGGTAGGCACCCACACAGCAGCTTGTGTCATATATCAAAGAGGCACAGACTGTAAAACAGTGTCCTGCCGTTTGCAGCGAGTGGAAAGGCTCCCAATAAAAGCTTGATCGTCCCTCTTCTTTGGTTTCACAAGCCATTCTGGACAGTGATTGCAAAATTGAGTTGTAAGCATCAAAAGGAGACCGGAGTCGTCCTAAATCACATCTATAGGTTTCTCTGGGATCCAGGAGGCTGAGAGTATTGAGTGCCTGACAAATGTTGGATTCCTGCTCTGTTGCAAAATCTCTTTGCTTCGTGTACAGAGCTCATAGATACACTGTGGGGGGAAAACAGGGAAGCACAAGGACAATTCTCCTTTCCTTTCAGCATCCATGGTATGGATGACATTCTTAATTCTTGCGAAAAAGTGCTAAGCAACTGTAAAAAACAGATGCCAGTGTCTAACTGCTCAAAACAGTGCAGATGCTGAAGTGATGCAGTAGAAGTGGAAAGTGCTGTTTATTCTTGATGTGTTTCTCTAGCTTTCAACTGTTTTGACTAGTTTTTGGGATCTTTCACATTTTGATTTCCTAGAGTGATTCCATCCAGCCAGGAGGAATATCCAGTGAACTTTTTGATGATGTTCCTACTCTGATAGGTTTCCCGAGCTGCAGTGAGTGTCATTGACTTTAGTGTGCATGACTATGTGAAATGCAGAGGTGGTTACAGAATTCTGGTTTAAGGTTAAAATCATCCCTCTGCCTCCCATGTCCCAGGTGCCTGAGGGCAGCCTTTCTCTGTAGCAAAGGCACAGTGGGACACAGCAGGGGATTTGGAGATGTCCCAGTACTCAGAGTCACTCATCTGCCCTGGGTCAAAGGCTGGAAAGATTTTATGTACCTTGGGGCAGATCAGTTTGAGAGAGATTTGGATGAGAGCCTGTATAAATTAAGGTCAACACATCTGGAAATACTGCAGAGCACTGAGTTCACACTGCTCCAGCTCCCAGACACTGCTGGGCAGCAGCCGGTCCTAGAACACAGGGAGATCTCTAACGGTCAGGACTACTCATCTTACCGAGACACATCCAAACCTCACACCTCCCCAGTAAAACAAGAGCTCTTTAAATGCAATTAGGACTTGGGTTACAGGCTGGTTTTGCTGTGTAATTATTAGCATTATCAAACCTGGATTTCACCACTGATCTGGTGGCTAATCCTTACATGTCTGAAACGAAAGCTGCTGCTCCACCCTGACCTCGGCCTCCCACACCTGTGCCTGCACAGGACTTTCCTCCCCAGCTCGTGTTTGCAGTATCTATTGTTTGCTGCATTATCTGCTGTGGTGAGTACATGGTGTGAGAACAGGCCAGGGCAAAGGAGAAGCTGTTCAGTTCAGCCCTTAACCAGGGTTGAAGAACACTAGCAAAAATACTTGTGTTTCCTGCCAGACCCTCCCAGTGATTTCTTTCTTTTTCCTTCTTTTTTTTTTCTTCTTCAAGTTTCACACAAAGCTCCATCTTTGGGATTAGCTGTCTACAGGCAGCTCTTTGTATTCAGCTGAATTTAAGATTATGGCTGAGCCATAAAAGGGGAGAAAGGTGACACTCGCCTGTTTCTGCAGCAGTAAATCCTGAAATATCCAGGGCTGTGATGTTTTTTGTAGCTGGCAAATGCTGAGTGAGGTGTATCTGGTTGACACTGAGGTACTAGCCTGGTTAGATTTCACAGAAGAACCTGCTGTGAGTCTTTGGTTTAGGTGGCATCATATACGTTTAAAGAGATCTTTCCAGCCAGATGCTGAAATGCTGTTTCCATTCACTGCTGTTGGAGCACTATGTCCAGTTCTGGAGTCCCCAATATAAGAAGGACATGGAACTGTTGGAGTGGTTCTGTGGGAGGCCAGAACAATGATCAGAGGGCTGGAGCAGCTCTACTATGAGGACGGACTGAAGGAACGAGGACTGTTCAGCCTGGAGAAGAGAAGGCTCCGTGGGGGACCTTAGAGCAGCTTCCAGTACCTGAAAGGGGCCACAGGAAAGATTGAGACGGACTTTTCATTCTAGTGATAGGACAAGGGGAATTGTTTCAAACAAGAAAAAGGTAGATTTGGATCGGATCTCCATGGTATGCAGTGGTTATCAGAGAAAAGAGCAATGGCTGGAAGTTCATGGCTGTCCCAGAGCAGTAAAACTGAAGTTAACACAAGTGAAAGGCCCTTTCTGGGGAGGTCTGTTACCCAGAAAGCAGAACTAGAGCAAAGAATGCTTCTTCACACAGGTTTCTGAACCTGTAGCTGAAGGCCTTTCTGTGCAGGCACTGACACAAAGGACTGCCTAGATGGATAAATATCTGGTAGGAGAACAAACCACTGAAAGGTTTTACACTGGTCTCCAAAGAGTCCTGAGCTGATGATAGCTATGGAGCACTGGGATATGCTTCAGCTGAGCTGTAAGTAGTTGTGTGTGTGCATGGAGGTGTATGTGCATCAGTTAACACTGTCTGAACAGTTGAATGAGGCTATGCAAACCCATCAGCCTTATTCGGGTTCCATCGCTGGAGCAGAATCAAACCAATCACTAATTACAGACACATGTCCAAGTCACTGAGTTCGGATTCACAGGCCTTCAGACAGATGGCATCTTGGAAATTTTTATCCTAACATGCCTACCACAGGCTTCCCCTCTGGAATCCCTGTGCTCGAAATCATATTTATGCAAGTGGGGCTCATATAGGCAATTAATTTAAACTAAAAAACCCATGTCTTCAGTGTTCAGAGACAGGAAGGCAGCTTGAGATGTGGTTTCTCCCCATATCTAATGAGTGTTGTTATGAGCAAATCTTGACTTGATCACACTCTTTAAAAGGCTTTGGATGTATTTAAGAGGCTATCAGAGCTCACCACAAATGGGAAGAGGAAAAAATTTATGAAGTCTGAGGCTTTGTCACCATGGTGACAACTATTTGAGTTTGGAAGTTGTGTTAGTTTGAGCTCACAAATTTCTGTTTTCCTGTCATTCCAGGCGCCCTCTCATCCTCTCAGTTACACTCATCATGGTGCAGGGAAAGAAAGAGGAGGTATTTAGAAATGAAATTTCCTTTCAGGGAGCAAATACACAGGACAACTGTTGTCCATCTGTTACTGTCTCTAGCAAGTGGTGCAGTCCATATCTAAGTGGACCTTATGTCTGAATGCAAAGAGAAAGGAATAGTCTCTCTTCTCCTGTGCCAAACAACAGAACCACTATGATCAGATATGTCTGGATGTGAGAGGTCTTTATCCATCCTTTAATAATCACAGAGCTGACCATATTCGCCCCTCCAGTGACCCCACTGGATGAGGTGGAGTCCACAGTGAGATGAATTTGACCTAGTAAGTACATTAGTGGTCTCTCTGGTTTGCTTTACATAGCACGCAAAGAAGCTCTTCAAAGATTTGTGGTACCACATAACCTTGACTTCAACTCTAGTTATAATGGCTACTTGGAAGATGACAAAGACCACACTGTCTGGGAGGCTGCTGTAGGGTGAGAAGCCTCAAAACCACATGGCCAAATCTAAGCATAAGTCTGTGCAGCCCACACAACTGCAGTGGCAACTGTCAGAAGTACCAGAGAAAGCCATGCTCCTGGCTGACAAGTGGAAGAGAGTCTGGAGCACAGCTTAAAGCAAAAATGTTTCTTTGATGGAAATCCAAAACTGGCGACTGCTTCCTTTCAGGATGAGCATAGGGATAAGCCACGCTTAGGGAGGTGCTGATCACCTCTCCAAACAACACTGCAACCAGCACGGATTGATGGTTTGACAGGAACCATTTCCACAAGCAGTGGCACTTAAAGTACTTGGGTTTGATGAGTTTGGGTGTTTGTTTCACTTGTCAGAGGGAGAAGCCAAGCTGTGGTTGACGGGTATAACTGGGACCAGCTCTGTTTTTCTGACCACTGAGAAGCTTGCTCTTAAACAGCAGAAAATCTGTCCTAGCAGCTCATTAGAGAAGAAATTTTCTCCCCTGCCCTGACCAGCATCCCACGTCATCCCTTGCTGCCTTGGTCTGTGCTCATAATCGCATGCCCTCAGTAGCACATATTCTATTAAATTTGGCTGTGAGAATGTCACCAATTATGACAGGAAAATCAAGAGTGGAGGTTAGGGGAGAAAGGAGAAGGTTAAATTCAGACATTCATGAGTTTATGAGGCAGTTTGTCCTCAAATCAAAGCCAGGCATTCATGTCCGGCTACGTAAACAGGAATAAACGCTCATGTGAAACTCACTTAAGAAGCAAAACCACATAAGAATGTTTGCCACAAAATATGGGCTTTCTTCTCCCTTCTCCAAGAAAGGAGATTGCTCAGAGCAAGTTTCTATCCTGGACAATGTGATAGCTCTGAAGATAAAGACAAACATCCTTGTCAATAGACACACATTGATGCTCACAAGCTGTGAGCACAGCCTGCAAACTGACTGGTGTGGGATCCCAGAGCAGCGGTGCCTGCCCAGTCCTGGGGTTAGGACACGTCCCAGGCCTTCGTGAGGTGTCCGGTGGTGTTTTTCCTCAGTATCGCACTTTGTAAATGGTTTAACTCCAGGTACTGTTTAGGGAAGGAATAAGAAGACTGGTGAGAACGTATTTTAAATAGCAAATCAACCCCCATTCCCCAGCCACCTTTTATTTACGAAACAGAAGAAATCTCCCTGTGTGATACATTTCTTAAATTATAGGTTTCCCATTTCCTGGCATCCTAATAAAGTTTAGATGAATGATGAGACAGTCTGCTGGGAGAATAAGTAAACATCTCCTACTGTCTGGAATGTAAGAGGACTACTGTCTTATCCTTTGTTACAGGTTGTTAAGATAAAATTGCCCCATATATCAACAGCACTGTCAATGAAATTAGAAAGGGCACTCTGCCTCCCAGCTGCCTGGAGGGTTTGAGGAGAGAAGGGATTTTCTTCTGTGTTTATTTTGGTTTTCCATTTGCTATGGAAAAAAGACAGAGGGTTTGGATTGGATTTTTATTTTTTTCGGGCTTGGGGGGAGGCTTTGTTTTGTTTTTTGATGCAAATGAATAGGAGGAGAAAAGCCAAGGAAGATGGGCAAGGCAGGTGCTCGATATTTCAACAGCTGTGCAAGCAGGAGAAGAAAGAAATTGTGGTTTGGGGAAAATATTGAGATAGTTCCTGCATGATCTGCAGTGGCAGCAAAGTCTGAGTGCTGCGGGACCCTGCAGCTGCAGATGTGGTCTCGAGGTAGGGTGGAGGCTGCGAGCCCCTGAGCTAAGAGCACTCTCATGTGCTTCTCTCCCCTACCAAGTGTGAGCTCTGAACATCACCTGCCTGGTGTGCAGCGGCCAGCAAACAGGGAGCACGCTGGGGTGTTCCACCAACAGCACCTCCGTCATTCAGAACTCACAGATGCCTGCTATCAAATGGGATTAAGCAGAGCTAGCGAATGGAAAAGTTACGAGGTCTGGGGAAGACAGAGGCGTCTGTGCATGACGTATTCCCCTAAGCCTCAT
The DNA here is from genome assembly GCA_013397515.1 of Upupa epops. NCBI lineage: Eukaryota > Metazoa > Chordata > Aves > Bucerotiformes > Upupidae > Upupa > Upupa epops. The sequence goes on along the minus strand of VZRI01007808.1, from coordinate 1,393,535 downwards.
TCATGTAGGAAGCCAAGTTGACAAGGAACACTTTCCAGACAAGTGTCTTCTTTTCAATTATTTTCAAATCTCTTTAAATAGAAAAGGCTCCTGGGCTCTGCTTGCTCTAATGAGCATTAGCTGGTGCAGTGGGTCCTGCTGGTGATGAGCCAAGGATGTGCAGCTCTGTCCTTCCCATTGCCTGTGTGTGACTGCTCGAGAAGAAAAGGCAAATCCTGGCAGCTCCATTTATGCAGTGGCCATCCTTACTCCAGCAATGACCATGCTGGTCCCAGGGACACTGGCTAGAAAGAAAAGGAGGGTGTAGATCAGCATCAAGCTGAAATGGTGGGAGGCAAGTGCTGGTGTCCTCAGCAAACCATTTGCATTTTTGAGAAGACTCAATCTAATACCATTTGTAATTCAGTTCTGGGAAGCATTTAGTGGTTTTCTCTGGATTTCCTCAAGACACCTCTCAACCTCCGGTTTTCTCCTGTGTTTTTCTCCATATCTGCTTCCACCACTCTTACCTGCTGCTGCACATTTGTCAGCCACAGTTTTAGGAGCATCCTGTAATCCAGTAGTATGACTCTGATGACTATTTTTTATCAAATCTCAATGCTATTGCTATTCTGGTGGTTTTTAGAGAGAAATCATGGGGAAAAAAAATCTACTTCTTCCAGAAAGTGTTTTCTTCAAGTATTTTATGAGTCTTTTATTCTGGCATTTAGTTGCCAGAATATTAGGGAGCTGGCTGTATTATCTGCCTGTAGTCAGGAGAAATCCAGTGTTGTGCTGTTTTTCTTGTGATTAGGCTGATGTTGCCAGAGTAACTACCTGCTTTGGACTTGGTGTATTAATGATGTCTTCAGCTGTCACTACTGTTGAATCGTATAGCTATGAGGGTGTGATCAAAAACTCAAACTTCAACTGCCTCTGTTATGAAGAAAATGAATTATCTGCTCCAGACACCTCCCCCAGATGTTTCTCCAGGAGGTGATGGGCTGCCATGGAACCCAAGGGTTTCTTGTTTAGGGACGGGGCTCTCATGCAAGTCAAAGACAGCCTCATCCCTTGCATGTCCTTTCTTTACAACCTCATTCCTTTCCTTTTTTCCCTCTGTTTTTACCAAACACTTGGCTTTGCTTCCTCTTTTCTTTTTTTCCCCTTTTTTTGTGAAAGTGTTTTGTTTCCATTTTTGAAGCTCCAACATTTCACACTTAGAACATTTTTAGTTTTGTACCAGAAAAAAAGTCTAACTGAAAACAGTACCAGAGAAAAACTGGAAATAAGAAGCTGAACTTGGGTAAGAAATGCTCTGACATTCGCAGTGTTCCTCAGTTTCTGCCACCTCATCTCATAGCTTGTGAGAGACTTTTCATGTTGCTCTCATTCCCTTAGGTGTGTGGGTACACACATGTACATAGGAGAATTTTCTCTGACAAGTTGTAGGACTCTGCTACAGATTTTCCATCCCTAACCACATCAAACAGAAAATACCTTAATGCTCTATTCACAAAATACTTCTGGCCTGCTTCCATGTGCATGGTAGGTTGTTCGCATGGGCAGTTCATAGGGGAGTCGATAAAACTTCTTGTAGCCCTAATTTGTGATTGCTGGTCTGCTGCGTGGTCTTAAAATGAAAGAGTGTTGGAAAAGGGACTCTTCGAGGATGATTTATTTGCACATATCCTCTAAATAATTCAGATCTGTATTCAAAGGAGGATGTTTTTCCTGTGGCCTGGGGGATGTGTTCCTGCCACCTACTAATTTATTCCGCTCCCAAAAAGTACATAGCTGAGGCTTTGGCCAACTCAGTGTTTCTAGCTCTCCTATCTTTCCCTTAGAGAGAGCACTCCTTATAGGATAACTCTTTAATTCTCACTGCTTGATTCCAGCAGAAAGCTCTTCTACCATCATTCCCAACCTAAGACTATGATAATGATAACAAACCTGCTACCATGGGGTTGGTACCACGGGGGCCAATAGCAGCCATCACAAAGCGGATATTCGTCTTTATTAATCGTAGACACACGATCTGCAACCTGAACTGTGGGCAGAAATGAATGGAAAACGTGCAACCTGATTGCAGAAGTATTATTTTATAAATAAGGTCCTTTGGTAGTGGTTAATTGGACACACATTTTGCTAGATTCATGGAACATTAAAACCTATCATATCCAAATTGACTGACTGAGTTCATGTTACATTTCCAAATTACCAATGACTATTTTGCCTTGCAACATCGGACCCTGGGTTCAGAAATGTAGCTCGAGGGCCTTTTTTAAGTACATGGCACTTTTTTTTTCTAATAGAGATTGATTTAGTGTATATTTAATGGCCCCATAAATCACTCAACATGCCCAACTCACATACAAATCCTGCAAAAAAACCCCACTTTTCAAGGAAGCAGATGCTTGGAACCTTGGAACCAGCTTTCCTTGCTGTCTGCATGCGCTTGAACGCACCAGTTCAGATCCTCCTTATAAAAACGTTCTGCTCTTCCAGATCTGACTATGGTCATTTTATCTGGGACTGCTTTCTTACTATGCCAAGTTAAACGTGGGCAATTCCCCTGCTGTGCCCGTTCTGTTCTAGTGCCTTTTAGATAAGCAGTAAATAAATTCATCGTGCATTTCAACAAGAGGAAAAAGGAAAAAGACCCCTGAAGTCGCATGGTTCTTGCTCTTGTGAAGATCTATTGTGTGCAGAGTAGTGCGCTATCAACTGGCGTAGGTCATTTTTCATTACCCCACTGAGGATGCAGCTCAAAGCAGAGGATTATAGAAACTCATTTCCTTTGGTTAAGGGTAAAAAAAAAGTTAACATTCAATAAACTCGAGGGCTATGATGCAATGTGGCCCTCAGAACCTTCCGAGCAGAGCTGTTAATAGCTTCCTTTCCCAGGACGCGGGTTTGCCCCATTCGCTTATCGACTTTGATGCATTAGTAAAAGAAAATATCAACCCCTCATAACTCTCAGAAATGATACAATACATCACTTGAAAGTAAGCTAGGATCAACACGTTGTTAACTGTTTGATCTCTCGAGTCAAAATTAATGATAGGTGTTTTGCACACACAAAAAAATGCATGTTAAAAGCCTATTTAAGCTAACTAAAGACATCCATGCGACATCAGGGTTGAATTGGAGGTGATTTCCTGCAATGCAGCTGTTATAAGTTTATCAGTCTGCGGGTGGCAGTAACCAGTAATCATAACCAGATTGCAGGAGGGTGGGATGGAACTTATCTTTAAATAGAAGATCTAACTAACTAACTAACTAAAACAAGCTGATTGAGGACTAAGTTCGTGGTATTATTCACTAGAACACCCAAGGGTCTGGGAGAAGCCAGTTTTCTGTGTATTTTAAAGAAATGAAACCATTCCGAAGGTTTAACGGCTGGGCTGGGAGAAACCAAGGTTCGCAGTGATTAACAGCAGACCTCCTGTGATCTGGTACTCGCAACATTTACACAATAATGATAGCTAATAAGGAATGGCATTAAGAAATTACTTCAACTTTCTCCGCTGAGATGTTGCCATCGGCTTTTGATGAACTTTTAGCTTGTTTTCTCCTGATGGAAAGGAAAGGTCTGAAATGCAGCCTATATTTCAAGCAGAGGAGCGATTGAAAAAATTCCAAGAAATCTCTCTGAAGAGCCAAAGAGAAGTGTTGCCCTGTGAGACAATGCCTCTGGACAATTACAGCCTGTTAGTTTTAATGCATCTCGAATTGCTTCCGTCTGTAGCTAATCTGACCACTGGAAACAGTCACTTTTGCAATGCCCTTTAATTTTTCTGATTTGTGTGTGGGCAGTATCTGTTGGCATTAATATGAATGCTTTCCGGATTGAATTAGAGAAAACAAGACAAGCTTTCAAAGTGGCATCAACTTTCTTTGAGAAATGTGAGCTCGGGAGCAGGATAAGGCAGTGGTAACCCATGTGGGTGATTTCAGTCTGTTCTGGGTCGCTGTCATGCAAACACACTCCTTTTGGAGTGACACAGAAGTGTCACCTGCATGGGCAGACGTGCTCTTTTCCTTGAATGAGTGTTTCCCTTAAACAGATCCGACATCTTCTATCCCCCAGATCAACCCAACACACACTTAGTTTTCAAACTGACACAGTTTAAAATAGCTGCTGGGTTCAGCCAGATCCAGATCCTGGTACAAGCAGCCACCGTGCCATCAGCTTGTAGCAACAGTCTTCCATCTACACTTCTGGAAACTGCAGGTCCAGGGAAGTTCAAGTTTACTTTATTATGGAGATTGAAAAATGACAATTACATTTTAACATGGAACTCTAATAAAAATGCTCTCAAAACTCCCCCACATAGCTTTTCTTCAAAATTAGACAAAAGTTTAAGCATAAACTAATTCTCCTCTGTATCTGACATTTGTGCTTTACTTATGCAACACCTCTTTATGTAGATTTTTTTTATTTCAAAGGTGTTTTTCCGTGGAGAAAGAGATCAAACTGAAAATCTAAAGTACATTTCAGTTGCGACACTCAGCCATGTCCAGTTCTTTGTTTTCTGAATCCTCCTTAACAAAACCTTTGTAAAACCCCTCAGCTGGCAGATGTGCCTGGCTGCCAGGCTGTGAGCTGTGACATGTCACCAATATCTGGAGAGGGTACCTTTTCCACTCACCAAAGTAGCAGGGAAAGAGCAGTTTCACTGCCCGTGTGAGGACAGGTGAATGGTGACCAAACACTTGCGATGTTTGACTTGCTTGCTGTATGTTTTCTCAGCTGTTAGTGCTTTGGCAGTGGCCCATCTCAAGCAGTCTGCTCACCAGTCTGAGACAGCTGGACTGGGCAGGACAATGGGCGCTTGCCCTTGTGCCAGTCTGCTCACTGGGCTTTGTGTTCTTCGCAGTCTATCCCCTCGTATCCTTTCCTTTAAAAATTCTGCCACATCTGCAAACTGAAAACGGTGCAGACAGGAAACCTGAGGCAGCGATGGGTGATGCCTCCTGCCCAAAGTTACACAGTGGATGATGAGAAACAGGGATCAGGTCTCCAGATTAAACTCCTTCCACATCATACTGAGTTCCATCTTGCCTGAAGAGCAGCAAGGATGTAGCAGTTAGCAGTACAGGAACTGTTTCTGTAATAGGCTCTGAAATACTCTGCTAGGTTAAAACTTGAAGATACAGTAAGGGCTGTGCTAAGACATTGTGGTTTAATGCAACTTTAGACTCACAAATTCCCTGCTAAAGCACAGCCTTGTGGCAGCAGGGGAAGCTCTAGCCACCAATTTAAATTAGAGGAAAATCTATATGCAGGAAAGAGGGAAGCTGGTAAAGAACCAGTTAAGCAGTCCAGGCCACTGTCAGTCTATCCCACTGCATCACCAAGTGCTGAATTCCGAAATGTGGAACCCAGATGCAAAAATAACCAAGACCACATTAAAGTGATGCTAATCATAAGAGCTGTGGCTCTAGAGGAAGATGCGGAAGTGCTTGGGAGGCTGATACAGGACTGGGAGAACGACAGCACATCCTACAAATGCTTGTTTAACTAATGTGTGAGGGGGAAAAGCTCTCTGTGCCTCTACCAAAGCCCCTTGTGTGCAGCCTTGGGCATCAGAGGCTGTGTGCAGACACCCACATGCACAGGCAGGGCTCCTGGCTCCTCTGCAGATGTTGGGCCCCTCAGCATTCTAGACAGGCTTGGGAGAGGACTTTCGAGAACAATCCTTATCACAAACCAGCCAAGGGATGTGAAAAATCTACCTGGCTTTGCAGAAGAACCTTGATTTTACTCAGAATGCCCAGCTGCCCAACCAGCCATGCAAATGCAGCCTGAGCATTCCCTCTCAGAGACATTCCTAGGTCTCTGTGCTGGTAACAGACAAAGCTGGCTGCAAGAGCTCCTGAGGAGGGGAGACAGGTTCCTCCCAGTCCCCACAGTGGGGCCAGGCAAGCTTATTGTGGCCAGCAGAGGATTCTGTGAAAGGCTGTGTAACTACACAGTACTCTCAGGTGGAGGTGCACATCAGTATGCACTTGGTAAATGGTTGATTGTTTCATTAATGAGCTCATTAGGGTTGGAGACTTCGAGAAGGGCAGATACAGGCTCCTATATACTCAAGCTGTACCAGCTGGGGGAGAAGAATGGTGCCTTGTGATGGAGAAAACCCAATGGGGAAATTATCACCAAATCAGTGAAAGCCAGAAGCTCTGAGAGAGGACTGAGTGACTCTGAGTCACTGAGAAGTTGCAGAGATCTTAGTGCTGGAGGCCTGGTTAGAGAGGGCAGAATCTGTCCTGAGGAGGCAAAAGATCTTGTGGCCTCTGGTGACTTTAGGAAGATGTGAGCCCTTTCTTTGGAAGGACAGAGTGCTGGTGTTACCTTGGTGCTGCAGCTTGCTCTTCTGAAGACTTGGCCTATGGGACAAAAAAAGATGACACCTGCTACAGAAAAGTAAGCTTTACCTTTTGGAGTCCTAAATAATATTAAGTAGTAGCATGGAGTGACTGAGAAACATGTCAGCATGGCTGGTGTGAGGTTATAGCCAGAGTGGCTAGAAGTAGGGTCTGGAGGAGCCTGGGCTTGGGTAGAGTTGCTGTTTTGTGTGGGGCACAGCTTCTTCTACCTTTGTGTGTTGGTCTCCAGCCAGCTGGGTCTCAGTATAGAAGCAGACAACATAGGACTGAACTTCTGAATTTTGCTGCTCTCGTGTGAGCCTTTTCCTCTGAGGCAGTGGGTGTTTTGTCTGTGTGTCTAGTGTTGCTCTTTCTGTGTGGCCGACCAAAGGCATTGGGGCACAAACAAAAGTAGGAAGTGATCAGCCTTTGAAAGCCGATGGCTCCTGTCCTCAGGGCAGCAGAGAGTTCAGTCTTCTTAAGTATCACTTCTGACTGGAGTGATATGGCTGGTCTGGGCCCCAATCCTGGGCGGGATGTGGTGAGCTTCATCCCAGAGCAGGCTGATTCCAGCTTTCTGAGTAATGCTGGTTGTTGGAATAAGCTTCCCTTTGATCTTGGAGACACTAGTCCACAACAGCTGCTCTGCAGTGTATAAGGGCAGCCACAGCCCCTCTTCCAGCTGATTGTGCTTGGAGATTAGTCCTCAGGACATTGTGCAACGGAGGAGCGAAGCCAGCAAAGGCGAGAGCGCTGTTGGTGTGCGCACTGACAACTGGGACTGTGGTGTCAAGGAGGGAACTGTCTGCTTGTGTATCAGGGCTTTAGCATCCTAGGTGTGATGTGGATGGATGAACCTCTGCTTTGTCTCTCACTGTTGTACCTCCGCAATTGGTTCCTCTCATTGAAACTGGGGAGAAGTGCTGGTTTTGCCTGTTAAACACAAACAAACATTGAAATTGCTGTAAAGGTTTCTCTTGTGTGCGTGTGCACACACATAGATCTTCTTCCCTTTTGAATGGAAATTACTTGGTTACAAGCTCTTCTCCTAAGGACTTCTAATAAGTTCTTAACATCTGTTATTGTGGGTAGGCTCAGCAGAATATCTCTGTGCAGTTCTTGACTTCAATGTTGCTTTGCACCTTGCAAGAGAGAATGATCACACTGACTTTAGATGGGGGGTTGGTGATGTTGATTCGTGGTTTCTTGCATGAAAAGCTGTTGGATATATATTTTTTCACTAGGAAAACAGTTCTATATCCTGCTCAAAGCTCATGCAGGTGATGAAAAATAGTCTGTATAGATGATCTCTGAGTGAGGGTCACTGTGAGTTCTAGCATTGGTCCTTGCTGTGAATCCACTACCTCTTTGGACCACCTCCCCAACAGAGTGAAGGGCACCTACTTAATGCCTGCAGCAGGGCTGCTGTGGCTTGTGAATCCCCCAGCCTTTGCTTGTTGCATCTTTCTTGGCACTTTGGTATGATGTGAGCTAGGGTTGCCCTAACAGCGATAGCAGCTCTCCCTCTGAGGAGCAGGACTTGCATTTGGATGCTGCCAGAAGTGTGGGTGAGACTGGAAATTGTGGGAATAACCTTTGCCTGTAGTTGAAGGTAGTCAGGTGGACATGACTTCACTGTGCCCACTGCTCGGCATGAGTAACCAGTTCCATGCATTTCCATGCCAACCATTAATTTCCAGATGCAATGACTAGTACGGTGTTTTCCATTTCCAGATCTTGTTTGTACTGGCGTGATTTAAAATACTTTGTAATTACAGTGGTTCCTGTAGTCAAACTGCTAGAGCAATGCACGGTGCTTAGAAGTTTCTCCTTTAACTAGCAATTTTGGTAATGACAGTAATTCAGATAATCTATCTTCGTGGCCTCGTGGCTTTCAGAAGCTTAGGGTTTGGGGTTTTTCTCTTTTCCAGAGGTGCAGCCCTATCTGTATCTATATATAGAGCTCGCTGGGTATCTGGTATTCTAGTTGTGTTAAATAAACTCAACTGAGAAACTGGAGTCCATTCATCACAAACTTTCTGATGTTGCTCTTCATGTTAATCCAACCAAGTAAATGGGAAAGAAAATGGAAGAGGAGGCAGAGGGGTGAGCTGGGCAGGCTGCTGGCTTTGGTGCATACCTACAGAGTCTGCTCCTTCAACTGTTGGGTGATTGTGAGTATGCTGAACTCTTTGAGTTAAGCATAGCAGTGAAAGAGGCCAGGGCACAGTGAGAAACCCAGAGCATTGGCACTGAGGTGTGCAGGGTGGACTGTCCCCAGAGGGATGGGCTGGTGATGCCTGACCACATTCTGTGCTTCTCATGTCTGCTCCCTTCAAGTTAACAGTCGAGATGGGATGTGGCAGTTTCAAAGATGAGGTGGCCTCAGTGAATCCAACTTCAGGCAGCAGTTGAGCTTCATTTTGGCTGACAACTCCCAGCACAATAAACAGTTTTGACAGCCAAATGTGACAACATCCTATTGAACAGAGAAAATCCTTCAGTTTTGGGAAGATGGCTGAATCCCAAAGCTGCTCTCATTTGTTGGTTAAGTCTACCACCAACAGAGGCACTCCTAAATTACTTCTGGGAGAAACTGGTCAGACAGATCTGAGGCAGACATCTCCCTCAGTGTGCAATTATGTGTGCTGCTTGCTTTGAGAAGAGGCCAAAGCAAATGGGAAGCAGCAATTAAGGTAGGCACCAGTACTGAAGACCTAAAGTATAGAGCACAGTGTTTATCGGTCTGTAATACAGAAAACATCTCTCCTTGACTTGACTGTAAAGGGAAGAGCTGTAGCTCCACAATTTTATGTATTGATCAGCTGCTATTTGTCCCAGAAGGCTGTCGGAAGTAGAGGAGGATAGGAGGGGCAGAGGGTGACTAAAGGTCTACTCTACGCATGTGCATGTGACCTCTGGCAAGTGGCTCATTCTTGCCCTCACTTCAGAGGCAGGGAACAGAGGTGGAAGGGCTTCAAATTAACCTGTGTGTTTTCAGCTAGGGGAATCCTGATCCTGGAACAAACCCGTGAAGTCATTATTACCATACCAACAATAAATCAACCAAAATCTTATGTTTCTGAATCGTAAGGAGTAGTAAATGTGGTGTCTCTGGTGTTCTGGGAGCATGTTGAACATTGTAGTAAAGAGCAGTTGAACACTCAGCACCTTGCCTCCAGAATGTGTTCGTGTTCTTTGTGTGCATGAGAAGTCCTGTGTTTCCTTGAAAGCGGTAAAACCTCGCTGAAATCCTGCTGAATTCAGAAGCTGTGTGTAAATAGATTTGAGTATCAATGATTTTCTAAGTGGTAACCTCTGCATAGGGTTGTTTCTGCCACTCTCCAGAGATGTGAAAGATAAACTAACTCGGATAGTTTTAGTTAGAACTATTGTTACCCAGCTCTAGAACCAGAACTTGGCATCAAAGCTCAAGTGCAGCAGGACCAGTAGGGGCCAAATTGCTTCTGTTTGTGGTCCCTGTACGTGTATGCAAGGAAGTGCTGCAGGAGGTGTTTTAGCGACACAACAAAAGAGATGCTGGCTATGTTCCACCTCTCCCTGTAAGTGTTTAACTCGAGTTTAACCCTAACAGCAGAAATACTCAATCTGATCCACAGAAACCTCTGTGCTTGTTATTCTTCTTATTTTATTTTCTGCCCCCTGCTACTTTCTAGGCTCTGCTTGAAGCTATTGTAGGCTTTAAAGCGCTCTTCCAAACCTAGGTGGCAATAGTTATCTTGCTTTTTTCAGTTGCATGTGCACACATGTATGTGCTAGAAACATACCTGTATGGCTGCAAGGAGAATGTATAAAGCTATACACGTGTAGCTGCAAGGGTCAGAAGAGTTGGGGCTAGTTCCTTTTGGAAGTGCTAAAGAAACCATCTGTGCCTGACTCCTCTGTGTTTGGTGGTTTTCTGCAACTACCCAGTGAATCAGTGGCTCTTCATCTTGGATGTCTCCTTCCTTGCTTGTGTTCAGTGGACCTCCATCCCATCGAAAATCCAGTATCTTCTAAAAGATGTTGCAAGACTCATTCTCCAGCAGCATTATCCTTGATACCATCCCAGTTTTATTAGGTGACTTAGCGGATTGGTAGCCTGCAGTCAAGTTCACGCTTTCCCCACAGCCTTATACCCTGCTGCTTTTGAGAAGCAGTGGGAACAGCAAAACTCATTACTAGCTTTGCTAAGGAGAAATAGGAATCATTACCTTCAGCCTTAGAGCCCTACTAGAAAAAGTTACTGTCAAGAAAGGGGGAGGCCACTCTGCCACCACATGCAGGTGCTGTTCTCATATCTTAGTCTACTAAATGCTCCTGCTGTAGGAGCATTGACATCCTGGGTCTCTTATTGAAAGCCTCTAGCTTGCAGAGTTCTCCAGTAGATTGCACTAAAGGTTTTTAATTTGTCCCAGTGTACCTGCAGAAGAGGGATATTGTATCTTGCTTGCAGTGTAGTGAGGGGCTACAGAATATCTGTGCCATGCTCTTATGAACTGAATATCAGTCTTGTGTCTGATAGGAACAGACCTAGGTGGTGACAGTCCTCATGATCTGCTCTGGCTCTCCATTTGCTGAGCATCTTTCAAGAGGAGGTAGGTGAATTGTGGACTTGATGCTTTCTGCTCTGCTACCCCATTTCATAAAGAGAAGGAGAATACATCTGAGGAGACATCAGGGTATGTCTGACACATGGTCTGGAAATGAAACGAGCAACTCCAGCATCGTGCAGTGTTGGCAGAGATTTTTTTTTTTCATTTTCTGAGAGGTGCTGCAGCAGAAAACCAGATCTGCTTCCTCAAAGACTGTCGCTCCCATCTGGAGAACATAATATTTGACCTGCGGTCTTAATGTGCTGTCAGTCTTCTGCATCTCCCAGGAAGAACTCTCCATCTCTTTTCACTTGGGGCTGTTACCTCACACTCAAAGAACAGGTTTCCCAAGGCTTGTTCTTGAGCCAGAAGGAACCATGCAATAAGTGAAGGCAAACTGTAATCTTCCTTCTTTAACCAATACCTAGAGAAGCACTTTGAAGAGGCTGCTTTGCAATTGCCAATGAATAGGATTGTCCCTGTGACTCGGCATCACCACTGCAGAGGGATCAGGCCACAGAGTGCGGGGTGCCACTGAAGACACACATCTCTCTGACTCTGATAATTTTTTTATTGAGCATCTTGTTCTCAGCTGCTACTAGAAACAGGAAATCTCTCAAAGCTGGGAAGAGCTGATACAGCTTATGTCTTGAATTGGTTATGCTTTTCCACTTACCCCTGTGAAGTTGGAGCTGTTGCTTCTGAGCAGAAGCCCCTCCAGCAGCTCTCAGCAGGAGCTGGCTGCCACTCCTGACTAAAGGCTGAAATGATTGCAAGAACTTGAGTGAGGTGGTGGCGGTTAGGGTGGGGTTTGCCTCAGCCCAGAGCCTAGACTTTACCCCCCAAGCACATCAACATCATGAAATTCCTTTATGATATTGTCTCATCCTTCTGTGGACCCAGTGGAACAAACTGTAGGGCTTTGGGACCCTACTGTACTTCTGCTGAGTGTGGTCTAAGCACATCCCTGCTAGTATGGACTGTGAAGATGCTTTGTTTTTTCCTGCAACCCAAAAATACCAACTTTAAAAAAATATCTGGAAATAAACAGTTACATGATCCACTGAAATTCATAACAGAGGACAAATTGAATCCTTCATGCTGTGTAACAGCCATAAATAAAGGCTTTATGGCTGAGAAGTTGTAGGCAGTGTTCCAGCAAAATCAGATTTATTCCCTCCCCATTCTCTGCAATGGGAATCTCTGGAAATTGGGGGGTTCCTGGGGCTGTTCTGACACAACATTAACTGCAGCTTCTTGAACCAGACTCCCTGCCAGTATTTACAGTTCACATTCTGTGCGTGGTATGTGTGTGTATAACTGCACCAGCTTTTACAGTTGGCTTCTCGGTAGTCATGTGAAACCAAAACAACTGATGGGCTGAACTTGGAATCAGTTGTGCGTTTCTCTAATTTAAAAATAAGAAAAGTCTGCCTTGTTGTTAGGAAAAAGATCTCTCAATTGAAGTTTCTCTAAGCTGATGGTGGCCCAACCTCCACGAGTGTTATGTTCCTTCTCCCCAGAGCCACTGGCTGGGTTTCCAGGGGAATCCTGCACGATGAGTTTCAACATCTGATTGTACAGTGTAGCTGCATGTTTTTGTCTCTCAAATTTCTGGCTCTACCTCGACTTGCTTGTCCACTTGAAAATTTAGCCCTGAAGTTTCATGAAATAATACATCCTAAAACTGCAGTCTAGCCAGGTCATTCCCCTTTAAGGAAAAACAACTGAATTCAGTGGATTGAAGAGCTAGGTTCTAGCTTGATGAGCCAAATCTAGCTCAGCAGTGGCATTAGATCACAGTAAGAGTCAATTGGAAGCAGAACTCTTCACACGTCAGTTTTGGGTCAGCTAAGTGTGTTGGTTCGCACTCCTTTCTTGTACACTTGGTACATGGCCAAAGATAGAATTTCTTCTCATTAAGCAGTTGCCCAATTATCTTTTTGAAAGTGTCTGACTAGTACTGGTGCCCAAGGCAGACAGATGTAGAGCCATCGACCTCTCTGCTCTTGTCTACAACTTGTTATAAATGCAGAACAAAATGGTTTAAATTGTTTGGACCTGAGAAGTGATATCTTTGAGCTCTGACCCTTCATAACTGAATCCAGACACTGAATGTATCTGCTTCCACATATTTTATATGAAGCACCTAAAGCAACAGCGACAAATAACACAGGAATAAATCCAGCGGGCTGCCCCAGTTTGCCTTCATTAGCCAAGCCAAAGGTCACCTTGCTGGTGTCACCATTAGTGTTTGGTCACTACCAGGACTGTTGCCTGCTCTGAACCTTAGCAGAGGGATCATGCAATGGAATGGGAGTAGGAGAGCTTTGCCAAAAGGCCTCAATGCCTTTGTGGGGCTTTTTGTGCTCCACGGCTAGTAACATCCCACATCTTTATGTGCCGCTGTGGAAAATGTAACGTAAACCTGCAGTCCTGGGCTTGAACTACAGGTGCTGACACACTAAAGTACATCAGACCTGCTGTGGTCCTGGTATCTCTCCCTTTTTCTTAAGAGCTTCTTAAAATAAGACCATTAGCCCCAAGTTATCAGCAGCAGAACGCTGCTAACTCTGGAGTCACTTCAGCTTCTTCCCCTTCAGAAAGGGTAAGTGCATGGTTTTAATTACAGACAAGCCCATGGACATTGCAGTCACCCCCTCCCCGTTCCAGACACAAATGCTCCATTCTCCAAATTACTGCTGACTGGCCCGGGACTGGTTTTATTGCAGACAAGCAAGCTGATTCTTTGAGGGTGCTGTTAATTCAAGCAGCTCCATTTAGAGCCCTGTCCTGCAAACGGTTAAATGCTTAACCCTGCCTGCAAAAATCAGTCAAGTGCAAAGCTGCCTTTCTAGGGGTTTGTGGGACTGAGGCTGCAACCCCTTTTTCTCCACTAGTTCCCCAAAAGTTGATGAATCTGACCCTGGCTTGTTCTGCCTTCCTTGTAAATATAAAAACAAACTCAGGATTGTGCTTGTTTCCATTTATTAATCCAAACATCAGGATTCTATTAATTGGAGAGCTCAACAGATTTAACCCAGAGTAGCAAACCTTTTAGTAGCAGAGTAACTCTCAAAGTATCAAAATGTAAGTCTGCTCCTACTGCCTGGTTAGCAATCAGCCGCAAGGCACACCAGTGTGCAAACTAGGAAGGAAAGCTGTGCATTAAATGTGTGTCACCCAAAACTTCTGATCTTGCTCAGTTGCTGGCTTGGGAATACAAATGCTACTGCATTAGGCAGGAAAATGGAATAGATATTTTTATAAGTGGCCATAATAACCTATTTGTGTTGCTTTTGTGCTTGGGTAATGAATGACTGTAGTATAAAGGGTTCCTAGTTCTTGCCTCAAGGTCTTGTCAATCATTACCTGATAAATAAAAACTTCAAACAAGCTCCTTTTAGCTTAATTGGGCAGAATTTCTCTCCAAAGGAATGGCTGAATACAGAGAGTGTGTTCACAGCAGCCATGAAAGTCAGCAGGCAGGGGATCCGTGTGGAAACAGAGGATGAAAATTCCAAACTCAAAGGAGGACTCCTTTTGGTTTTACTTATCCAGAAACTGTCCATTCCCAAAGCAGGCAGAGCTGAAGAGATTGAATAGAGAGCAGCAGAGGAAATGCTGTGGTCCTTGGCAGTGCCGCTTGGGCAAGCTCTTCTCTCCCTCTCCAGTTTTCATCTCTCCAGCTGTCACTTCCATAAAAATCAGAAATCTTAAAATTATGCTGTGACTTACTCAGATCATTATCTTTTATTATATGTTGGCAGCCACGGAAGCAGTTTCCTGCACAGTAGCAAAAGGACCCGTTGTCAGTATTGGAATGGGTCTAAAAGAGCTCAATTAAGCAAACACAACATCCTCAGCTTGACCTGAAAGGAAGCTAAAATAATTGATCTATAAAATGTATTAAATGTGCTTTAAAATGTCATTACTCAGATAAATCTAGCTGTTTTGAAGCTGGTTCTCTAGAGTTTTATGTTCCTGCCAGTTTATGGCAGCACATATATTCACATCAAGAACTCCTCTTCCAGAACAGTAGATAAGCACTGTGGACTGAGGGGAAGCTGCAACCAGCTCAGGAATGGAGTTCTGGCTCCCAGGCTGGGAAAGCTGCTGTGAAGCATCTCCAGCAAGTTGTGTGTTTGTGGCAGAGCTGTAAGCCTACCGGTATTTCATGATGTAAAGCTGGACATGCTGAAATTGGTGGTAAAATGTCTGTTGGCTGCAGGACTGGTACTGTAAAGCAGGAGGTTTATTTATTTATTTTAAAATGCTTCCTGCCCTTGCTGGAGCCAACTCTGCCTTGCACCGGTCAAATGCAGAGAACTGGGACTGTGATGAGAAATACCAAAGGATCCTCCTTATAACATAGTCCAGGCACACAAAAGCTGAGTAGGCGTCAGTTCAGGTCAATAAAGCTCTTTCCGCTGATGCTTTGCTGGACTTGAGAGCAGTGCATGAAGCAAATCTACTCATGAATCTGTAATTGCTCGTGAAAGACAGTAGTTTAACACCAAAATGCTGCTGATTTAAGCCTCTGGACCAGCAAACGTATCTCCACAAACTGGCACGACTCCGCTCGTACTTCAAAGTAAACACGAACCCCGAAGTTGTTGTTATGCCCCCCAGCTATGTTTAGTTAATACATGCGTTTAGACCGTTATTTTTTTCAGCTGCCTCCATGGCAATGTGGTGTGGTATCCACAGTAGGAAACCTCATGCCAGCAGCATCTCTGAAATATGCTAAAACAATCTAAATTAGAAAATGTCAGCTTCTTGGCTGATGTTCGTTTGGAGTTTCTTTCTTCCTTTCTTGTGCCTCTATAATTTTATTGGGATGACTAAATCTCTGAGCTATGTTAGCAGTAAACAGAACTAATTTACCCCCTGCTTCTTCGAAACAGCTGCTGACAGCTGCACTATAATTCAATCATGGATCTTTGCAGGGCAGACTGCAAAACATATTCATATTTTCTTGTATTCTTCCTTCTCTGTTGTGTTTGGACCCGAGGAGCCCCATAAAATAGCACCGTGTGCTGGTTTTGCCCATACATAGAGACTGATCTAGATGAAAACAGAGGCTCGAGATGAAATAGTGCCCAGCCAAAAAGGTTCTTTCAGTGCAGGAGAATAACCACACGGATACGCAGTGTCACTGGGATATTTTTTTTTGTAAAGTTGCAATGATTTATTTTACTAGTTTGTACAAAAGGCTTCTGACAACTGTTCTATGAAAAGAACCAGAGATGTGTGTGCATTTTTGCCAACTGTTAATAAATATCTTATTAAATAAGGAAACAAGTGTGTTTAGGAACCGAGAATCGTTTTTCCTGGATGTGATTGAAAAGGAATTCAGAGATGGAAATAAATAATTCTTCTTCCGCTTGTGACAACTATTTACATAAAAATGTACAAACAGTGGAGCTGATGTTGAGCCTAGCAACAGAAATCCTATTATGTTTAAAGAAAACCCCCACAAACCAACCAAAAAAACAAACCCCACAACCCCAAACCAGAACCGACCCCCACATAATATTTAATATATGAATCCTATACAGCAAGACACTGTGGTCCAAGTTAAAAATGCAATACACCAATGCAGTGACAACCAACACGGAAACACCCGCAAGAAAAACTAATCCTTGACTACTAACTAGTGGAAGCTGAGGCCTGATTAGCTTTTAACTTTATAGGCAGCACCTTAACTTCCTTCAGGAGGTTTACAGGAGCACTGACTGTGTATACGTAATGTCAAAGGGTGTGATTCCAATAGCTCACTCTAAACAGGAGATGAACTGAGGGCAGTTTTGGCTATTTATTGCAGCTGGTCTTGCCTGCAGGCTCGAGGAAGAGATGGTCTTTTGGCCTCAGCTGTTGTCCCACCGTTCAGTCCAAGTCTCACCTTGAGGCAGTCAGCAGGTTTGCTGAGTCTTGTCCTGCAGACGTTTGGGTTGTCTGGGGTGGAAGCTGGGAACATCTGGCAATGTGGTAACTGTTCGCTGAGGCCCTGGTCCAAAACACACCAAAGTCACAGGAAGACTTCCACTTCCTCCTGAGCCTAATCCTGCTACTGAGCAAACTGCTGGGAAAACACCAATTGACTCAAATGAGATCGAGTTAGACCATCAGAAACAAGTCTCCAATCTAATTCACAGACAGTTATTTTTGTCTTCTGTTGCTTATTCTTTGTAAAGGGAGGCATCTGGTCTGGATTTGATCTGTGATTTAAAGGAAGAAGAGCAGTGGGTGATTTCTAGAATTGTTCTGATTTCCAGTCACGTTCATTTATCTTTCTCTCGTTCTCCTCTAAGCCAAGAGAAGGAGCCAAGTTCCCACTGTGGCTGCATCACCCTGATCCTCACTGAGCAGAGAGGGCCATCTCCAGGGGTTGTTCTGGACCCATCTATTTGAGGTGGAGGAGTTTGAAGATTGGAGGTCTACAGCTGGGTGTGCTGTGGACTTGGTGTTCTGCTGGACACCTTTTAGATCTCCCTGGTGAAGTTTATGCAGAACTTATGTGTGCAATCGCACAACGTGCCACAGTGCTGAATTAGCTAGCGATTGGTTACTGTCACTTTTTATTCTTCTTCACAACTTTAATTGAGTTTTAATTACGTAAGCGTGATGTTTGTGTAACCTGTGACTTTAAAAGAAGGGAAATGAAAAGCCTTGAGGGGACACTTTCTTGCTCCTGGCTCCAGCTTGTGGTTCTCAAAAGGGATTCTTAAAAAATTGCTTCAAAATTTTGATTAAAGGTGAAGCCAACAATACAGCCAGGGCTTCATCCTAAACTCTGACTCTGGGAAGTGAGGTTTAATCCCTTGTTTCTAGCTGACTCTGTGTGGTGCTGGGTGTGTGGCCCAGCTTACAGAACCTTCTGGGCTTGAGCCTCCACATTTCTGAAAAAGTGCTGGAGCTTGTTCTGTCAGCAAAGTCAATGGATGTTTTCCGAGCAGGAGCAGGATCCTAAGCTAGTTTACACAACTCCCTAACTGCTCAGGATGTCCAACCTAAATGTTACCTTTAATTCCTGTGTCTTAACATTTTGCTGCTTTCCTGTTTCACGTTCATAGCAAATCCTAATGCTTTCTGCTTGTTAGAGGAAATTTCCCTTCCCTGTTGGCAGAAAAAAGTAGACCCAAGAAATCTTGCTCTTTGCAGTTATTTTCCTAAGTTCTTTTGCCTGCCGATTAGAAATCATTACTTTTTCTTAGACTGCTCTGTCCTTCGAATTTACATCAATCCAGACAGAGCTTTTGCTACTTTAGTTTAAGACTGGAAGTTGTGTGTAATTAATCTTTTGTTTTTGTTAGTGAAATTGAAGAAAGCAGAGGGATGGAAGTAATAATTCTCTAACAAAATACCTGTTCACTCCAGGTATATTTTGATCACCTATTTTATTGCAAACTGTGTTACAGGAACTACGCATGCTTATTAGTCACAGCACATTCTCACCTTGGGTCGATTAGTTTTTAACTCGCAATCAATGCTGATGAGTTTGCAATCTTCAGAAAGGATCATTTGCAGAAGTATGTACTGCAGGAGCCAATTTTGCAGGCAGATTTGGTTTTAAATGGTTTCTCTAGCTTGTTTCAGTTTACAAGCTCATTGTCTGTAATAAACTGAAACAAAATGTGTTCAAATGCCGCTTAGATCCAGAAACTGTTCCATTGTCTGAACTTTCAGAGGCTCGGTCCTAAAAACTGCTTGGGATTTTTCAATCCCATTGCTGGAGCGCTAACCTCCCCTCCTCCAGACAGGCATACAAAACCGCTTCACAAATAACTCTTTTTTTTCCTTTTCTTTCCTACAAATCTAATGACAGCCACATGCTCGTACCACCATGTTCCTGTATTTTTTTAAGATAACATTGGAGCTGTCATCAAAGTAGAGTACTGAGATGGCATTGAGTTGTGTAGGCGCACAGCAGGGTTTCGGCACAGTCTCTGGGTTTATAAAGTGAACCTGGGGAGTGAAATTAGAGGCATGTTAAGACTTACTTTTCCCCTCCCCTCCCCCAAGTTTTTCTCTCCCAGGCAACCTTCTTTCTGCCCCATGCATGCACTCAGACATGTTTCGAACACCTGGCTTTGTGTACAAACATCTTGAGATGTCCCCTGCATGTACCCGGGCTGATGCATGCACTTCAGTCAGATCTAGTTGGAAATCTTTCAGCGAGGCAGGTTTTCATTAGAAAAGTCCCCTTTGCCAGAGCAGTCAGCATTCTGCACAAGTGTACCAGTTACGATAACTCCGCAGGATGTGCGGGTGAGGCTTTGTGAGAAAATCCATCAGCCCTGAGCAGGGGGCCCCTGTCCCTGTGGCTGGCAGCACCAAGACCCAGCCTGTCCCAAGGGCTTCAAGCCCCATGTGCTTCCTCCAGTGGGACCTCTGAGGAGAAGGGGAGAAAGCAAAAAGCAATCTAATGGGGCAGAAACACTGGGCTGTTTCATCCCTTGGAAATGTAGACACTTCTAGTTTCCCTAGGAGTTTTTGCAATACTGTCCTTAGCCGTGCACAAGACACGGGATGTAGATGAGAAGGTGTGTGCAGGGGGCCTGGGCTGCTGAGCTGAACCAAAGCTGGTGGGGGGAGGTTGTTCAGGCAGGTCAGCTAGGAAAGCTGCACAGCCAGGATATATAGGCCCAGCCAGGGTATTTCTGACCCATCCTGAGAGCTGTGGTGCACTGGCTTTGGTGACACACCAGGACTGGGTGGTCACAGGCACTGTGTCATGCGGATACACCACCTTAGGGCTCCCATCTGGACAACTCTGCTCAATTCCATAGAACAAAGACACCCAAAGAACATCTGGGCTGCGCGGTTTTGGGATGCACTGACCCCTTCCCCAGTCTGCTGCCAAATCTGCTTTTGGAGGCAGCACGTTATGGATCCTTACAGAGTTTTTACAAGAGCTGCTGCTAGTGGGTCTCATGTCCTGCTCTTTCATTCCCAAGCAGTGGGATTTCACCACCATTAAGATGTCTATCATGGGACCCTTTTAAACTAGAGGGAGCATGTCAATGCCTGCAGCAAAGGCAGGGTAATTCCTAGCCAACTACTAATGCAGGCCACTTGGCTAGACATGCTGAGCTAGATGCTGCAGGCATCTCAATGAGCTAATGCAGACCTTCCTTCTCTTATTAGTCTAGAGATTTCTTTGTGTCTAAACTAATTTGAGAGGCACCTAGCAGAGACGGCTGTACTAGGAGGCACAGGGCACCTACCAGTGTCTGCACAATGGCGTGGTTTGTAGCGTTCATGTACGAGTTCAACGGGAAAGCACATTCTCCTTCACAGTAATATGCAGCATAGCCTTCCGGAGCGATGATCCAGTCCTTGAGTAAGTTGAATTGTGGATTGTGGAGAAAGAGCGCACAGTGAAGCACAGTAACCCAGCATGTAAATCAACTGATATATCCACACACAATTACAGTGGCTTGAAAAGTAAAACTCTGGTACATCTGCCTTTCTAGTGCTATCTCACACCCTGGAGAGCTGCTGCTTTTCCTGGAGGGACATATCCCTCCCACCTTGCAAATGTGTCTATGGAGTAACTGAACTTCAGGGTTTAGTTGTTTATTAGTTCAGCAGTGACCTCCTGGCTGTCCATGAGGATCACCCATCACTGAGATGCAGGTACAAGCTTTCAAAAATGAGAATGTCTTTACCCAGATCGAAAAGAATTGAAGGATGAGAACAGCTGTGTGTTCAGCACTGCCAGAGGAAACTCAGGGCCATAGCTTGTCAAACAGAGTTAGGTGTGTTGAGTTTCCAGCTAGTCTTTCACTGGGCAGTTGCACACCCTATCTTGGCAGAGAAACTTCTCAAGCTTGCTGAAGGCAATACAGATCTTTTATTCACTCAGTGTTAAAAAATATCCATTTATTGGCTTGATCTCACTACTGCAGCTCAATAAATCGTGTGCCCATACCACAGTCATGCACTGCCCTTACCTGCCACCCCAGGTCCCTGAAGCTCACATAGAGCTCGTGTTTCTTGCAGGCTTGTCGCTGGTCGCTGCTGCTGTTCTCTGTGGGGAGAATGGGTGGCTGTAAGATGGACTGTGTCTGGGCTTGCTGCACACCCTAGCACTCTCAGTCCTCTGCAATGCCCAACACTGAGTGAGGCATCACTGCTCATCTGCTGCACTTAGAGCTGCCTTTGTTTTCTTGAACATATCTAGCATTTTAAAATTTCTGACATTAAGCCATAAAATAACTTGGTTCAAAACAAAACCGTTCACCAGGCACCTAATGCCCCTCTGGCTTTTGGTGCAAAGGTAAAAAGGGCTGGGACAACAGTGGTTTCTTCTGGCTTTTTCCTGGGCTTCCTCTGACCTCCTATTAGCAAAGATCAGATTTCTGATTATTGCCTACTGCACGAAAGGAAAACTTGTGAGGTGATAGGGAAAGGCACCCTTTACCTACTTTCTAAACTCCTGCCTTTGAATCTCCTGCACTGCAGGTGACAGTTGCACCTTCAGACCTACCCATGGCAGTAAGATACCGTTGAAGCTGGGGTTTTTTTGTCTGGTATAGCTGGATCCAGACTCCAAACTTCTTGCAACGCTGAAGCCACAGAATAAAGGAAAGCCCACTCGTTGCTCAGGATAACCACAGCTATTCTGGGGGGAGCTGTGCTTCCTAATATGGAAGAAAACTCCATCGAGCATTTGAAATAGAATTGTGGCTTAATTATAAGATACCTCAGAATAATGGGCTTTCGGTGACCTTCCCAGCAGG
The DNA here is from genome assembly GCA_013397515.1 of Upupa epops. NCBI lineage: Eukaryota > Metazoa > Chordata > Aves > Bucerotiformes > Upupidae > Upupa > Upupa epops. Next base: position 1,371,838 of record VZRI01007808.1, on the reverse strand, counting down.
AACCACAGAGGAGGGTTAGCTCTGCTGAGGGCAGTGGTAAATTCCAGCTCTGTATCTGCAAATGCTGCACTGAATACGAGTTTACAAGAGGTGGGAAAAAGACAGTGTAGGCAGAACATCATCTTATGTGACTCGCCTTTGCCTTGGGTCACCTGCAAGGCTGTGGGAGAACTCTCTCCCATCAGTCTCCTTGTAGCTTCCGTTTATTGTACCAAGTCATTCCTGAACTTGGATTAATGATGGGTTTCTGCAGCCCTGGCAACAGGTGTGGCTTCTTGGGAGACTTTCAAAACCTGTCTGGACATGTTCCTGTGTGACCTTCCCTAGGTGATCCTGCTTTGGGCCGGGGGGGGTGAACTAGATGATCTCAAGAGTTCCCTTTCACCCATCCCCTGCCATTCTCTGATTCTGTGATGCTCTGACCTGCCCACATATGTATTTCTGTACCTCTTCCCCAAAAGATCTCTTAAAATGCTTTTCCAAGTCTTACATTTCCAAATGAGAATTTATTCCATGTAAGAGAAGAGATTTGTGGTTAGGGGCCTCTTTTTATTCTTTAAAATGGATTAAGAAATCCCTCCGTTTAAAACCATTTCTTTGTGCATATTCCCTGGACCCAAGCAATGTCAAAGCAGCACCTGCACACTAGTGGCAGCCCAGAGAGACAACAAACGAATGGCATGTGAGAGAAGCTGTTCCCACATTATCACACATCCAGAAACACAGAATCACAGAGTATCTTTGCTTGGAAGGGACCTTTAAGATCAAGTCCAACCTTCAACACAGCACTGCCAACTCACCACTAAACCATGACCTAAAGCACTAGGTCTACAGGAAGATGAAATCCCTCCATGGATGGTGTCTCTGCCACTGCCCTGGACATCTCATTCCAACTTTTAATAACCCTTCTGGTGAACAAATACTTCCTAACATCCACACCCAGCAAACTGCTGTACCTGCAATGTTTGACACCCGAAAAGCTTCCTGGTTCTTTGGTGGCTTCGATCGGTTCTGGCTCCTTTGCTTCCCTCCCGTGGAGCGAATACTGCGGAGATGGACCTCAGTGGCTTTGAAGAAGGCTACTGTGAACGGCTGCTTGTTCTGTGGGCCGTGCCTTCCGATGAGACCCGCCACTTTGGGATTGATGCTTTGCCCTTAATGACAGAATGGACTGGTGAGTGGGCCTGCCGCAACGGCTCATTTTCAGCAGACATAATAAGGATAACAAGGAGGAGAGCCTCTGGCTGGCTGGAAAGGGTGCTTCCTAGGCATGTCTGTATGTGTTGATCCACCAAGGGCCTGGACTTAAATCAGCAAAGCAGCTTCTCAGCACAGCCCACTTAATTTTATATCTGTGTGTAAAAGTTACATAAAATAGTCCTACATATAATTATTTTACCCTAAATCCGCTTAGCATTAACTTTTCCTGCATTCCTTAGAGGGGTTTCTTTAAGTTCACCAACCTATAATTTGAAGTGATCCTATAAAAGGAACCATAAAACTCAGCCCATAGGAACACTAAATTCCCACTGGAAGGTTATTAACTTAAAATAAAAATGCCTTGTTTGGAACGTTGACATAGTTCTAGATCGGCTGTAGCTGAAAGAAACAAATAGTTCAGAGTTTAGAGACATTTTGCTTATTGCCATATCCTCAGCACTATTGTACTGGGAGACTGATGATTCCCATTCATGCTTCCTTCACCTTGGACTTCTGAAACAATTTGGGTTTTGGTGCAAGATCATTAGGGGGTTTCTCCGTAGAATTAAATACATTATTTACCAATTAAAATGCAAGGAGGGAGTGGCAGTGGCAGTGCCAGGTCTAGTATTGCTCCTCGCGGCTCCAAGGGATGGCTGGGTGCTGTTGTGAAATACAAAGCTGATCTCCAGTTGGTCTGTTCCAAGCTACTGAGCACTGCTGCTAAGTCAAAGTCATGTTAATGGCTTTTGGGATCCTTCTGCTAAGGACAAGGCTGGGTCTTGTCAGCCACAACTCAGATGTGTCAAAGGAGAGCTGGCACTGTCATAGAAAAGCTCTGAAAAGCAGCCTGGCTGGGGAGAGCAGGCGAGGGGCTCTACTGACAGAAACGTCCTTATCTTGCTAGTTTCTGACTGCTGTGGGAGAAGGAGTTGGTAACCTGAAGCCTTTCTAGGTCATATTCTGTAACTGCTGTTTTAAGATGAGTCAAGTACATGCCAGTACTGATGAACTGCTGTCTTTATGGAACAGTTTCCACCTTTGCTCTTGCATGTGGCTAAAAGATTCGTACATGTAACAGACCCAAAGGAGTTGTCTGTAGACAAAGCTCGAAGTCAAGCGATGGACCAGCGTGGGCTGGAGTCTGCTTTCTACTCTTCCGGAAGCGTGCAGCCCGGGAGGCAAGTCCCAAGCTTCAGTATATGGGATTTGTAGAGACAACTGGCGCAAGAGGGTTTTAATGGGAGCTTGGCAGCAGGACAGCTGGCCCACATGGCCAGGCCCTGCAAACCAGATAAAGCAAAACTAATCTTGGGATAGGAAACCGGGAAAGCTTGAGCAAAAATAGTAAATGCAAAAACTCCTGTACAGTGATTTATGTGTGGACACACACCACCAACTTCTTCACCTTCTGCTTAAGCTACTTTCAGCAAACTTGTCCAAACAGTTTTCATTTCAAACATTGAGGTTGAGCCCACGAAGTGTTTCAGCAAGCAGCTAATGCTAAGTATGTAAGTAGTTCCATTTGTGCTCAGGCTTTCACTGATCAAAGCCTTATTTTCTAAGATCAAGCTCCGCTGCAGGAGTTAGAGCTCACTGAATATTGCTCCTACAGCTCTTCCTGCCCTTTCAAAGGAGGCTGTCTGCTTCCCAAAGCTGTTTAAACCAGCAAGTACATGTATGGATGTGGTTTTTCCAGTGTAAAGATGTTATCTTTAATGTATCTCTAGAGAGATGAGCAGTGCGCTGTGAGGGAACCCTATCTCACACTGATACATTTAATGGATTTACAGTAGTGCCACGATATGTAGTGTTTGACCAATGCATTTCTCATGTAACACCACATCTTGAACACAATTAGTATGATCGCAGTGTTTCCTTCGGGAGGGGGAAGGCATGTAATCTTCTGTATGGAAAAATCCACTCTCTTGTCTTTCATGGGCATACAGAGCACAAGGTTAGACACAAGGACATGTGAGTAGTTACCATTACACAAGCTTCTCTGTAAAAGAACTAAAGCTGAACCACAGGGTACAGCTTTATCTGCTTTTATGAAGCTGCTTTTTTAAACAGTGTCAAAAATAGGGTCTTAAACTAAGTGACCCCAATTGGGCAGTGGCTGTTCCCATGTGCTACAGCTGAGCAAGGGGTATCGGTGCTGGACTGAGCTTGCTGAAGGTTACTGAGTCACTTGAACATTTCTTTTGCTGCTGCTCAAGCTGATCCCTGTTTTATAAAAGTAAACAAATACCCTTTGATTCCACCGTAGTTATACCTGTTCAGACTTCTTTGGCAAGATTATAAAGAAATGCACAGATCGGTGAGATGAATCAATTTCTTTTGTGTTATTTCATCTGGACATTGCTCATTGATGTCAGAGCTTCTTAGGCTGTATCAGCTCCATGGCTGCAGATCTCTATTTGTAATGACAGATACAAAGAACAGTTGGGGTTTCTCTAATTCCCTTAAAGCTTTTGGAATTGTCCAAGACTACAGCACTGCATCCAAATCCCACTGTGTTTGCAGACCGATTTTTCACATGAAGTGCAGGTGGAAAAGCTGCTTTGTTAGGACACACAGTTGATCTAAACGCGAAAAGAAAATTGGAGAACAAGGAAGAACATGTCCTTCCCGTTCAAAATAGAAAGAAAAATTCATGTGTGGTGGAGAAATGTGAGTGCAAAGCTGTGCTGCCAAGGGACTTGGTTACAGAAGACCAGCAGACAATCAGGTCCTGTATCTCTGTACTTACTTTCTAAGTGCTGCAGTTGGCTTTTCTAATGTTGACAGGCTGGTTAAAGTATTTTGTTAATCTATTTCAAGAATGCAGCAGGTTCCTTAGCAAAGGATGGAAATCATGTACCATCTCAGATTTCTCTGGGGTGCAAAAAGAAATCAGATTCCTAATTTTTATTGAGTCAAATAACAGATGAGAAGGCACTTATCACTGGCGCTAGGAATTCCTGACTTGGATTGCTCTCTCTGTGATACATCTGGCTGGATGCTTTTAAGGGTCCACTTTTAATTGCCCCAGCAGTGTAGACAGTTACTTGAAGTGTGTGCAAAGTTGCAGCATTTCCTTGGATGCTGGATTCTGAAAAGCCGCCGCTGAAATCTCTAATGTAGTCCTAAATCAGCTGCTTTCCTCCTTAATGCTGGAAAAACAGGATTGACTTTTGCTGCAGAATCACTGTATGAGGACAGGGGAGGTCAGACCATTCAGACTTTCTGAGTAGGAACATGAGAGTGTGATAGTGTAGTATCCATAGTGCTTAGGCACATTAAGCCTACTCCCAGCTATCACTTTTCTGAGGACTCTGGATTGTGTCTTTGTTTTCCTATATGTGAACTAAAACTGAATGAATGTGTCTTGACTATGGACACAACTTCTGTATTTCCAAGTATTTAATTTATAAAGCAAACTGGGAACTACCCAAGGACATGTGTTATTGACCTGGCTGTGAACAGGTCAGATTGACTCAGGTTGAAATGGAATCTTTATATGCAGATGACAAAAGGTGTCTGTCACTTCTGTGTAACTTCTCTGGTGAAGCTCATGCTTTGTATCTGTGTTTGGGTTTCTGCATTCGCTGTTCATTCAAAAAGGGTAGGTTAAAAAAAACTGCACAGAGGTCTTACATGAGTAAAATCACCCTTCCATGGAGATGACCCTTTGTAGGTTGCCTGTACCCCAGAAGATCAAGGATACTTTAGTTTCTTTACACAAGTCTTCTAGCAAACATCAGGTACCTTAATTTTAAGACAAAGCTGCATGACATTTTAGCTAGGAGAATTCCAGACTTGATTCTAAACACTTCCTTTCTGGATATATTTTAGAGCCAAGTCTTCCACTCACTCCCACATCTCACACTTCTGTACTGTAAGTTCAGTCCAGGCTAGTCATGGCTTTATTAGTAATTTCTACTGCCACAGAGGAAATTAAAGTGCTTCCTAACTTTTCTAAATTTTAAGAGTCTTTTGTGCCATCCAACACCAGCCTTCTACATAACACAACTGTCTCTCTTCACACATAGCAAAGGTCCTTCTTTTACCTCAGCTGGACTGCACTGCCTGCAGACCAGCCAGCAGCATATATGTACCTCAGTGGGGATGTGCATGTAGCCGAGGCTGAAATGCCAGCAGACTGCCAATCTGCTAAAGCGTTTCAGCACATCCTTAACCTGAAATATGTCTGAAAATTACTCTTAGGCAAATTCAGGTACAGCATGCTTGAGAAATCCTGCTCACAGGAACAAGTAATGAAAGCTTAAGTCTTCTGTCTGGAAGTTATGTACCTGAAACCGAGACTCACTGCCTGAAGTGGTGTCTGACACTCACCATCGATGCCTTCCACAGACAGCTGCAGACCGAGATTGTGCTGGGGATTCACCACCCAGTGATTACTGGTTGCAGTAATGTCAAACACCAGCCACCCTTCTTCTGCAGCCCAGATTGTTCGGGAGTCAAGCAGGAACAAATCTGAATCCCTGAAAAAAAAAGCGCAATTCCCAGTCACCCAGGCTGTCCACTGGAGCCTCTACAGCCCTGCTTTAACCCCCCCTCAGCCTTTCAGCAACAGGCAGATTTTGCTAGCGCTGGGCTGGCGTGTTTTCCATCTAATTGCCTTCAGAGGAAGCACATTTCTTTCCTTCAGAAAGAGACGATGGGTTGAAGCAGAGTTGAGGGGTTGTGCATTACGTTAACCTTACAGCTGCTGATGCAACTTCAGAAACAGACGCTTTGCCAAGCGCGGATTTGCAAAAGGATTGTTTGCCTATGCAAACTCGGTAATTGGGCAGATGATGCCGCTCATTATCCTTTCCACACATAATTTCCTGACTTCTATGCATAACCGTAGCATTGGTGAAACCATCTGGAACACTGGTGTGTGCATATTAAAGTAATATGGGATGATTTTTAAACATTGTTCATCTGAGGGCACAGATAGCTGACTGAGGTAGCGATCCTGTGCACAGTCGCAGGTCTGCGTTACTTTGGGTGGCAATTTTTCATTCAATTCAACACTTCCTTGTATTAAAGGCCACTGTGAAGGGTTCTAGTTGAAGAACTGATACCAGGAAAGGAGACAGATGTGAAATAGAGAGGATTTTACTTCAAAAGGGCAAAATCACTCTGGATTTACAAAACATTTCCTGGAAAATTTGTGTTTAAAAATATTTGAGAAAGCATGGGTTCTGCGAAGGAAGGGATCTTTCTCCTCAGAAATTAAGAGATAAAACTGGGATGAAAAACATGGAAGGTGGTGCATTTCCTTCTAAAAACAACTTCACATGAAGAACAAAGAAACATGGTGGAACTGTCTGGACAAGTCCTGCAAGAGCTGCTTTTGTACTTCGAGCACACAAGCCTGATAACTTGTTGAAGTGTAATTACAGCCTTTTGAATGAAGAAATATCCTTGGAAAACCCTTTAATCACATCGTCAAAGCTTAAAGAAGGCCTTATTAATTTTGTCAGCACTGTCAGTGCAAATACCTGTATGGGTTCACGCAGCGCCTCTTGTTTGCTTCAAATATCAAGTGATCAAAAATTAATCTGAGCAGCGCTTTCACCACAGAGGCTTTTGTCTTGTAGCTTTCAGTAATTCTTTTCCCTGAGATACCAAGACATGAGATGCTTTTATTCCACACAGCTCACTCCACACAGAATTAGTGTTTATTACCATCTGTTGCAGTGTTTTTGACATCTAGCTTCTCTTTCACTCTCTGTGGGCCAGAACATCTAAGGCATGATGGTTTGTCTATGTTAGCAAACGGATGTCTCTGGCTTTGTGCTGGTTTACACGAACCTAATCTCAAATTAGTTTCAGTGAAGTGTGTGAGCGCATGTCCCAGAGTGCGTAAGAACAGCATCCTGTCCTTTCCTCACCAGTGCTCAACATCTTCGGATACCCATGACTGAGTATCTGAATACAGCTAGCGCTGTTGGGGTGCAGTCAGGCTGCAGGGGCAAGCCCGAGCAGAGGCAGAGGCAGGCTGTCAGCTCTATTCAGAAAGAGAACGCAATGTCTGATGCTCACTGAAAATGTTTGTAGGTGTTGGACAATAATGACTGTAGTTTCTCCCTTTGCCTAGCATGTCCGTGATAGGGAGAAAGGGATGGAAGAGGAAGTTTTTCTTTCTATTAAGCTGTTTTGGGTTGTGCCAGGGTTTAACTTGTTGCGATGCTTTCTTGCTAATGCACAGGGGAACCCATGGGGAAATACTTCAGTGGATGTTTGGGTGGTCCAAGCAGGTGGCTCAGGCAGGGGCTAGGGTGAAATGTTGGAAAGGGTGAACTCAGATGTTGGGTACTGCTCGCTGGAGCTCAGTCAGCTTTGCTGAGTGCAGCTAGGACAGCTGAAGATAAATAGTATGGATAATCCCCTCCATCCACTCCACATACACAGCAGTTACAGGAACGTAAGATGCCTGAACTCTAACCAGGGCACAAATTTGCTGGGGTTCCATCCCCACCCAGAAGCAATGGCCCTGTTCCCACAGTTCATGACACAGCGATGCAGACACCTCCCGCTCTTCCCTGTTTACAACACACTGTACAAAAAGCATCCCAGAGGAGCCAGGGACAAGGGAGTAGTGTGGATTGGCCCTTTCCAATGGCTGAGTCCAAGTTTCCAGAAATAAAGGGTTTTTATATTCACATACTGCATCATTTAAGCATGGCCCCTGACTGGAACTCATGATTCACACAAGGTTTAGTTAATAGTGACTTGGCTTGCTTGGTTTTTCTCCCTTGTAGCTTGCAGGTTGAAGATAATAGGAATAATGATAACTTTTTTTGGTTTTAGCTACTGCTCAACTGCAGTACCATTACTCAGAAAAACCAGCCTTTAAGCTTCCCATGCTGACATGATGCAATCAGGGTAACCAGACAACATGAGGCATCAAGTACCAGGGTGAGTCAGGCTGGGAAATTGTATAATGTATTTGTTTTCCTGTAGTTACAGCAATGTGCAAACAATAGGCCTGGAGGGGAAGCCCAAAGTGAGAGAGATCAAAGGGACACATAAAGGGAAATGTCCTGCCCACACACACTTGGAGCGTTTGGACCCCAAAAGGCCCTGTGTCAGATGCTCTCTGGAGAAGTCCAAGCATTCCCTGATTAGCACTTTCCACTCTGGCCCACCAGCAGCGACCCAGGGTGGGATGCAAAGCTTGAATGGTGTTGCAAGTGGTGGCTTATGAGATTGTGGTGTCTGTACTGAAGAAAAGAAACCTCTTGTTTTCTAAAAAGAACCTCCCTTTATGTGAAATGCCCCTCTCACCAAAGAAGTATGGCAAACTGTGTTACGACATTAGCTAGCAGAGAGCAGGATCTTTAGACGCGTCTGTTGGACGAGTCATAATAAGTGGGGCAAAGAAATGTTATGCTGCTTAGACTGAAACGAAATTGTCTCTGAGGGCTCCCGTCTAATGACCTGCCAAATGAGATGGTGCTAGTTAAATCTAACTAATGCTGCCGATTTGGGGTTTAGCTTTGAGATAAACATGGAAGTGCAAAGCGGGAGAGGTGTCTACCTCACTCTCTGGCACCTTCTTTGCCAGCTACATGTATATTTAGAGTAGTCTTAAGTGATGTGAATAATGGCTGCAATCGGGAGGCAGAAAAACACTTTGGCTCCTTGGCCCTGCGTTCAATCCCCTTGTTTGAGTACTTCAGAGCATGTAAGAAACTATACTGAACCTCAAGCAGACCAAGGGTAGGAAAAGAAAATTAGGCTGGGACATGGAAATGTTAATGTCTAGATTAGAATTACTTAAGTTATTCAATCTGGATCCAGACCACAACTATGTTGTGCTGAGACCACATCAAAATGGCTCAGTGCTCAAAATACTGACATCAGCAGGAGTGTCAAAGCTTTTAGCAGTGATAAAAGCTAAGGCTTTCAGCTCAGTTTTCTCAAGCATCAGGGCTGTCAGTGGAGCCTGAGGACAGGAGGTTGGCACTTGTCTACTTACCGCTTTGGTAGTGTCTGGCACTGGGTGCCAAAAAGGAGAGTCACCTCCCATTAGAAAACGCTCCCAAAAATTTGTCTACAGGTCATGTAACTGCTGTGTGGTCTGTGGAATTTCCTTAGTGACCTTGTTTTCCGGACTCAAGGCTGAATAACAGGGATTGCAAAGTGAAGGTGGCAGCTGGTGTGTGTGTGCATGTGAGATCGTGTCTGGAAAACAGCTGGAGTTATGGAAGGGCTGAAGCTCCCTAAGGACTGTGCAGTGCTGGTGACATGAGTGGGGTAAGAAAAGGAATCACAGGTGATTAGTGGGAAAGAACTGGAAGAAATGAGATTTGGGGAGATAAGCAAGAGAAGTAAGGGGAGACAAAATACGGAAAAGATGAGTAATAGTATCCTGAAAAGAACCAGTGAGGAAGAGACTTGCCATGTTGTAGTGCTGTAACACCAAGAAAAAGTATTAACAACCATGAAGCTTAGTGAAAATAGTATGCGTGGAGCCTCTGCCCTTTGCTGTGGTGTTTTCTCAGCCTCTAGATGCACTTTGGTTTGAACACATATACACTAGCAACTTATCCACAAATCGTAAGTGCAGCATCTCCCCTAATCACCTACCTTGAGGAGTTGGGGCAAGAGGAAGAAAATGGACAATTGAGAGACTCAGTGAAAATATGAGGCTTGGCAATTCTGCAACAGCAAGAGAGAATAGGAGATGAAAATTTGCATGTACACACTGTAATGCTGCACTGCTCTAGGCTAGCCCTCTCACCAAACTACTTTTGTGGCTGTTCTCTTCATTCACTTTCCCCACCCGCCTCACCAGCTGTACTATTTCAAGCACTGCTTGAGAGTGGTAGTAAACACTAATGCATACTTCCAAGTGGGATAAAAATACATGGGGAGAAGGACAGGTAGTGACAGCAAAGGTGAGTCTCAGCATCTTTTGTTATGTTGCAAGACAACCTGATTTCTGTGACATGCTGGCACCTTGGACGGGGGCAGACCTGGTACCCCAGCTCATCTGGCTGTGTCTAGGCAGCAGCCAGCCAAGGACCAATGCCAGCAGGTTCTGCAGCCCCCTGCCTGTGCTCAGGTAATGTGCCAGCCCAAGAGCATAGCAGCTGCACTGCTCTAATCCCTACCTGCTAGTTTGAGGAGTTACAGAAGTTCTAATGGTGTTTTAAACAACAGCCATACTGTGACACCTTTCAGCAGACTTCAAATGGCCTTACAAGTATGGGTTGACCCTTCTGCTTCTGTTTTAAAGTGGGAGACACTTAAGGCACAGATAGGTTAAATGTCTTTTTGACTTGTCATGTAAACACAGCCACTAAACCAGGAGCATAATCCTGTTCTGGACTTGTATTCTAACCCCAGAGGGGCTGTAGTAGTGATAGGTGTGATGCACGTTTACTAATAGTCAACCTGAGAATAAAGCTGGCATGGGCAGATTGGGGCAATTCATGTCCAGGTTTGAGCAGGTGGAGGGAGGAGACAGGCAGAACGGGAATCCTGGGAGGGCAAGAGCAGATCTGGGGTTAGAAGACATCTGTTTGGATTAAAAATCTTCAGTGCTCTGATTCCAGTTTGCTTGGTGTCATTGCTTGAAGTCGGATGCAGCTGTCCAAAGGCAAGCTTAGGAAAATATTTTTCAGACTTTCCTACTTTCAGAGGGCCCCAGGATCTCCCTGGGCCTCTCCCTGGCATGTTCACAACACCCTCTGTACACAGGCTTGATGCAGCCCTCCTCCTACACCTTCCCTTCCCCTGCTTATCCTTCCTTCTTCCTCTCTGCTGATAAAAACCATCCCCATACCCCTGGGGAGGAGCTGCCAGCCAGCTTGGGATATTCTCCAGGTGAAGAGATGGCCACAGCAGGAATACAGTTTGCTGGAGGTGGTTTCCAAGGACTGGTCTGCAAACTGGCTGCACTGTTGGTTATAACAGATCTGGGTAAATTTTTATGAATCTTGGGAGAAATGAAATTAGAATTTCAATCGATTCTTAGTTCTGGTTTGTGTGTCTGTAGTAGCCATGTTTCTTTTCCTGTGTAGTGCTTGGGAAGGGTGAGATGTAGGTTCCAAACACCAATTAAAAGTGGCAATGGGAGTTTGTTACAGGGAGATGCAGCATGTTTCCTAAATATAAAGCCTCTTGTAAAAGCAATGCAGAGAAAAATGAGGTTACATACATACCTCTGACACTTTATGTACAGCTGTTTCTATTCAGCATGGAATCGCTGTTCATTACTGCATCACTTAGCGGAGCAGGAGCCCACTGGGGTGTGCAAAATGCCTCCTGCAGCTACTCATGCGCCTGTGAAGAGCTGTGCTTTGCTGAGTTCAAGATCTGTCAGAGGTTTTGTAGGCTACAGTGGCTTTTAGGAACAGCCTGGTATTACTAGATGCAGCTCTGTTCTTAGAGAGCTATGGGATTTCTGTGCTGGAGTTCCCTTGCTGTTTGCTATGAGATGAGCACAGTTTGCAATGGGCTTGCAGCTAGGTCACAAAAAGAAATTGCAGCTATTGCCTGTACCTTTCTAGATGCTGTCAGTACTTTCAGACACCATCATGGTGCTGAGCAAATGTCCCGTGCCCATCTTTGCTGCCCCATCCCAAGAGTGGTCACACTGGTACTTTGAAGAGCTCCAAAAGGAAGGCACATCTGCTCAGTGGGGTGGGTGGGTCTAGGCCTCAGTTACTAGAATTACATGCTTCAACCCACATCATGGAAACAAAACTCCAATGAACAGGAGAAGGGTCAGGAGAGACGCTCCAGTTTGGTCTGGGTGTGGAGATGGTGTCCCTCGATGCACAAACTACAGTGTTCTGCTGAGAGTCTATGCCAGGAATGCACAGTGAAACATCTTTACTTCCCTGCAGGGCTGGTAACAGAAGCTTCACTGCCTTTGAAGCCTGTAAAATCCATAAGGGCCACAAAGTGAACACATCCCAACTACATTTCAATTACCAAAGGCTGGTCAAGTACCTGGCGTTACTCTTTCTAGTAACAAAACTCCCAGTGATTTCAAAGGGACTGGGATTTTCTCCACAGTTCAGGTGCTGGTCTGGTGCAAACAGAGATGTGGCTCTGGGATGAGGTGTTGGAGCTTCTGAAGATGCAGTTGGGAGCAGGATTGAGCTCTGATGTTGAGGGGAATTACACAGTCTACATTTTTTTCTGCAGTTTCAGGTTAATAAATTGAGGAGGATGCCTTGACTGATCCTCTGTCCCAGAACTGTGTGGGTGCTTTTTGAAAATACAGAACCTTATAAAAATTGTAACAGGAGGTGTCTATCCCGAGTTAGCTGCTGTTAGAAATCCCACTACGTATCTGAGTGCTTATCCAACACCTAAGTCTGGCCATTGAGTACAACAGTAGTGGGGAGTCTGAGGGTAACGATGTTCCTTTGGCAAAGTAATTCACAAAGTATTTCATTACTCCACCATCAAAGCATCAAAGTTCATTCTTCTCAGGCTTGATGTTCTCTGTATAGGCATCTGAGATAAAGACCTTCAACATATTGCTGCAAGCCTGAAGTCCTCTGATGGGTGCTCCCTGGCACTGGGATCTACTTTGCTTTCCTGCAGCACCCTGGAGGGAGTAGACAGGCTTGAGCAGCACTCTGATGGCAACTTTTAGTTACCACTAGCAGGGTTTGTGCCCGACCACAAACAGAGACTTGATGTTGTGCTGCTCAGGACCCTTCTCAAGCTGGTCACTGGCTTTATACAGCTCTTTCCCAGGCTTTTGGGTGAGTGAACCATGAAGCCCAAGGAGAAGTTGGACATGAGTCACTGGTCTTAAAAGTCATGCACACAAAAGCTTCGAGACATGCTGTATTAGTCAAAACATCAACTGTTTTCACAGTGTTTACGATATTAGGAACATTTTTGTTCATGAATGTACTTGTTTGCTTGAAGTGAATAACTGATGCTTTGTGCCTAAAGAATGCTGTACGTGCCTTCCTGTAAAGGAGATGTTGCCAGTTTGAAAAGTTTGTCTTGCAATCAAATCATAGATTTGGAAAGGCCAGAAAGGTTACTTGACCCTTCAGTCCGGTTCCCTATAAATTCTGTCATAGCATCTTCAGTCTGGCAGCCATACAATTTTTATGAATCCAAGTCCAGGGTGGCATCCTAGCTACTACCAAGGATGGTGTTCTTCATGCCGGGATTGTTAGGTGTCTGTCTGCCCACTACTGAGCAGGCATATGGAGATCTTCCACCCTCTATTTAATGTCAGTATTATTGAGCATAGGATTGTAGAAGTAGTCTGCCATGGGTGCAGCCATTTGCCTGGAAAGACCTATGCCTGTAATTTTCACCAACAATAAAGCTGCAAACAAGAGATGTTGCTGGTTAGATACCTGCCAACCTGTCTGAACTTGTAAAGAAACTCATTAACTGTTGAACTGCACATACTGAGACACACCATCACTCCCTTTAAACTGGAGGTTCATCTGAGGTTTCACTGAAAATCAAGCCTTTGGCATATCCAATGGTCTCTTCACCCACAAAATTAAAAAGCTCCTGTCAGGCTTAGCTTGGGCTTTCCAGCTGCATCCTGTGCTAGTTTTGTGGCCCTGGAAGCTGTGTTGAGTTACGGAGAGGGGATAGTGCTGCAGCTGCCCCTGGGGAGCCTGGCCTTGAGCTGCTGTGTCTTGCTGCCCCTCAACAGGAGGTGGTGTAGCAGCAGGGGATATCCTCCATATAGCCTCGAGAATACCTGAGGTTTCAGATTCCACAAGGCAATTCCAGCAATCTCGTGGGAGACCCCAATGCTCGTGTACCATCAGAAGAACATTGGGAGAGGAAACACCCTTTGGTTTTTTGTTGGCCATCATACCTGCTGTGCTCTAGGGAGATGAGTGGAATCTGCAAAGCCAAACCTAAGCAAAGGTTTTCTTGCCTGCATCAGGGGGGAGGGTTTGGCTTTGTTTTGCTCTTGTTGCTAACAACGTCAGATGGATCTGACTTTCCAGCCTGCTCAGGATGAGACAAAGAGCCAAGGAAGCATCAAAGTGGATGGGTGTTTTTTGATCAACACTGGGAGAGAGTTTGTTTTCTTTCTCCACTTGCCCAATGACACACTGACTTGGACGACTGGGCTGTGACAAAGCTGGTTGGAAAATGTCAGTGGAAAAATGCAGAAAAAGAGCAAATATTTTTACAAATGTTAGTGACAATATTTTTACCTTGGGCAATCCAAACCGATAGGAATATGTTTTCAAGACAAACTGTTGAAAAGCTCACCATTGCCTGTGCCAAGATGTACGTACAGGATGAATATGCATGAACATTCATTAAAAATATTGCTCCTGTGGTGAATATGATGCAGTCAAATCTTGTAGCTGGAACATTTGTATAATTAGCAAGATTCCTCACCTCTTCCATCTGTTGGTTCGTGTATACGCCTGCCCTTTGCATACGTTTTTTCCTTTAGGAGTAAGAATTTATGAAGGAGACAGTTTGCAGAAGTACTTGCTACACTACACATAGCTGTCTCTAGTGGATTCCTTGCTGCTGCCTCTAAACAAAGTTTTAACAAACCTGTGCGTCCACCATCGTAAAAGGGAATTAATGGCATCCTAGGTCTGTCAGTAAGATTCCTAGTGGGCGTCTACCTTGGTCATCAGGATCTGGCATTCAGATTTCTGGCAATACCTTAATGCCCTGGCACACTGCCTCTTCATCTGTCAACCTATCTCCTGTTTCTGATCTTTCCAAGAGAGAAAAGTCATCCCTGCAGGCTTGTACCTAAATTACCTAACTGGGAAATACAGCAAAGGGAAGCTTCTATTTCTAAAAGGGCCTAGGATGAAATAAACTTAAATGCTTTGGGTAAGTGGGACATCTTGGGTTGTGTACGCTTCTGTGCCTTGTTGCCCTCTCCTTTATCAAAGTCTGGTTAAAATGCGTAGCTTGAATTATCAATGTTTTATAAAAACAGATTAATATTAGCAAATATCTATGTTAGAAAGGCCAAGAGAACCAAGAGTTTTAAGCCATAAAATCAGGATTTGAAACATGGAAGGAAAAGTATCAGTGGTTGCACACATTTACCATGCAGCAAAGCCAGTAGAAACTCTCACAATTTAAAAACACTGATAAAGTTTCCTGTCATATTGATTTATTTTTCCTGTGGTTTTATTAGCTCTTATAAAACTATAAAGCCAAAGTCTTGATTGCACTGGTTTTTCCCTGCCCTTTTGGACTTTCCCCTTTGTAAATCCCTAGTGTTTCTCTTTTCATAAAGTTAAATTAGGGCTGCAGTATTATTACCCCATATTTAGTAGTCCTAAAGAATAACTTCTGACTAGCATGTGACTCTAAATACTTTTCATTTAAATAAATGCAATCTGTCTTTTGGTAGAATTTGTATGTAGAAGAACTATGTGTAAATGAAACTAAGTGCCTTTGATAAATGGTTTGGGATTGCTGATTAATTGGAACGAAAAACAGATGAGAAAATTGAACATATGTTCTTATTCAAGTTCCCCGGAGGATTTGTCAGGGAACTTGGCATATATTAATAATTGCTCGGAATGAATTTAATAGCTCTTCTTGTAGTTTTGCACAAGCAAAGCAATCAGTCAATATAAAAATCATGGTGTCGTCTGTCTCTGTTAATTAGGGATCTCAAATGCCTTTGGTAATAAAGGCATAATTAAGCTACAATTACAAAGGAAGCATTTGGATGTGGTTTTGCCACCTCAGGATCCAAAAGCGGCAGGAGGAAGAGAGAAGGTCTTCCATAAATCTTGAAATACTCTGAGTGTATGTTCTTTTCCTGCACTAGCACACAGCCAGGCTTGTTGGCTCCAACACTACTGAGTGCTTCTAGGGACATGAGTGACAGCACTGGGGATGCTCCACAGGGACACACAGACAGTCACAGGGCACTTTCTCCCTAGACTTTCAGTGGCTGCCCAGACACAGCAGCTACATGCCCCCTGCATTGGCATTCACTGAGGTTTCACTGTCCAACACTTGTTGCCTAAGCCCAGCTCTTTGGATGTTTTTGCTGATGACAGCAGTATTTCTAGAAGTATTGGACATAACTCTCTGAAGAAACACCCCTTCCTTGTGAGCCACTCACCTTCCTGGGTGCTCCTGGAGTACCTGGTAGACACTAATCTGGAAGGTTTCATTATCAAAGCGCTCGCGGATGTAATCCTTATATATCCTGAACTCGGCAGCCGTCACTGCTTCCCCTTCTGGAATTCTGGAGAGATCAAACCTGAACTCTCGGTAGTGGCAGCGCTGATGGTGAAACTCTCTGTCATGCTCCACTGAAACAGAAAAACAGCCCATTAGCCACCTGCTTTGTTCCCCTTCCCCTTGCCATCAAACAAGCTTGCGAGTTGCCACAACAGAAAAGGGCAAGAATATCTGATTGCAGCATCTCACGCTGTTGTTCAGTTTGTTAAAGCATGTAGGAAATCCACGACTATCTAGGCTATTATAAGCATGCATGTGTTTATCAGACTCTCTCTGAAACAGTTTTACAGCTGGCTGGTACAGGGTGTGGGTGACTGTTGTGTTTTAATGATTTTTGGCAGCTTTGTGCTTGACAAGTGACTCTGGACATGTGCCACCGATAACGACCACGCTGCTGTGGGAAGGAGCTGAAAGAAACAGATGGGGCTTTTCAGGAGCACTGGTTCTTGGCCTGACTCATCCTCTGAAAATTATACACGCACATGCATACCCACACACATGTGTACACAAATACCAGTCCTTAAGGCTTCTCAGGCCAGTGACCCACATTCAGTGCCAGCTGAATTTATCACAAGCTCACAGCCCCACTCTGAAGGATCACAGCTTTCTTTTCAAAGCACCTTTCATTTTAAAGCAATCAGGGCTGTGAAGTAAACGTTCAAAGTGAGAACATTCTTCCATCTCCCTACCCAGTCTGGGAAATAAGAAGTACCAGAGTCTTCCCAAGACAGTGCTAGGACGGTGCATTATCCCAGCAAGTGACAGCTCTGCCTGTCTTCTGGTGGACAGCTGATGGTCTCATGTAACACTGCTTGTGGCTATTGAAGCCGAGGGTCAGTGTTGTGCGGAAACAAAGACTTCAAGACTGTCCTCCAGCAAGGGGGAGGTGAGGTGTCAGTGCCCCATCTCAACACACGAAGTGAAGCACTCTTCTTGAACAAATTCCAAATTAAATAGACAAGTCGGACAAAGGAGAATGGAGAAACAGAGCTATAAGGGGATGAACTGACTCGCCAGAGGTCACACTGCATGACATTTTAAGAGCTGAGGTTTGAACCAGGGACTTCCTGTATGTCCCAGTCCCGTCGTCTGTCCACTTGACCTCCCTGCAGCTCGACTGCACAATTCAAGTAGTTAGCTTTGAGATTTTCTTGGCAAAGAATGTGTGTCTTTCCACAGGCCTGATTCTCTTCTGGCAGCAGTAAATCCATTGTGTAAATCTATTGACTTAAATAGACTTACTCCTGAAAAAAGAGGAGCTTCAAGCCTGAGTCTGGACTGTGCTATTTAAATTTACAGAGCTACATGGTACCAAAGTGCTATCAGCACTCATGAGGCAGGGACCAAGTATAGGGAGCCTCTGGGAACCGGGCTGTGTCCCAGCTCTTACACAAAGCAGGTTCAGCGCTGCTCTGCTGGCCAAGGTTCAGCAGCTGGCCACTGACTCTTCCTTCTCTCACACATTACTTCTGCAAGGAGTCCAGGGCCACTGTGTGATTGCTCTGCAGGGAAATACTTCAGAGCTCTTACTAATAGCTAGGATTAATCTTGGAGGACGTTTTTAGGTATGAAACCCCAAAACTTTCCAGGATGAGGGTGATTAAGTTGAGCAAATAATTTTATCAGTTCAGCAATCTTAGCGTGCACTGCATGAACACAGCTGTTGTTCCACCTTTAATATCTTGTGCAGCTTCAAGAAGATCATGCAGTCTCTGATACCCTGAAGTGGGGGAATATTGTGACTACTTACCAGCATCTGTAAAACACTTGGCAAGCTAAAATTGCCCTATTAATGCTAGCCACACTGTAATATGTGCCTCGGTCCTCTTCCTCCAAAATATTTTCAGCAGAATAAGATCTAAAAGAGTATGATTTCAGTCTCAAAGGATTTCATCTATGACTAAATTATAGAAGGGAGGTAAAAATATTTTACTATGGAACAGCTTGTTTAGCCACAACTACAGAAGAACAGATATAATGTTGTATAGTTTCACTTATATCATGGCTACCGTCACCAGCAGAGTGTACTGTAGAGAGGTCTAGCAGGAGCATGTACTGATACGATGTGCTTCCAAAGGCTTGGGAAGGCTAAGTGTTCAAAGGTGGATGGTACCTTTTCAGTGTACACATGTGATGACAACTATATCGGCCAACACCAGTCTTTGGCTGCACTTCATACACAAAGTCTGACAACAAACACGTGAGGATGGAACTTTTTTGGGTGCTGCTAGAGTTCACAGTGGTTCCCACTGCAGAGACCCAGAAAAATGTGTCATATTAGTAAGAAAAATTAACGGCCAGGGTCATAAACTAAAAAGCCCCGAAGTTTGAACTTTCCCATGCTTTGCAGATGTTTGGATATAGGGTTTTGGGCTGAGCCATCTTTAGTGTTAAAGCAAACATTCCTGTGGCTATAGTCATTAAGATCATGAAAATATGTGGATATGTAACTGAAGAAAGAATCCCAAGAAACCCTTCAACTCAGTGTTTATTGTTTTTCCCCTTTTTCTTTGCACTCTGGACCTATCTGCTGACCCAGAAGTAACAAATCCTTTCAGAACTAATTTATGAGAAACACTGACCCTGAATCAACATCTGTTAGATGACTGCAGTAAATCTTATTACATAATTAAACACCAAAATCAACGTTAAAAATAACGTTAAGGGTCTGACTTGAACTCATAAAAGCAAGACTCTTCATTATGAAGGCTGAAATCCCACCCTGAATTCCTACTGCTGTGCACTGGTATATGTGAACACAGGTTGTACGATCATGCACTTTTTGCAGACCCCAGTAGTACCTTACCCACGGCGGCACAGAGCAAGCAGGGGAGAGTTCAGTAAGTCCGAGTTTCTGGGGTTTGATGGATGTTACTCAGACCTTTGACAATACTGCAACTGGGTCATCTCCAATTAATTGCTTGAAGAGTTTGAATGAGGGGAGTAGTTTGTTTTTTCTTTATTAAAAAAAAGAAGAAGGAAGGACAGAGTGGTATTTTAAGTGTTCGCAGAGTCGAGCTCTATCAGTGCTGCAGCTCTAGGGTGGTGACTAGTTTCTCCATTAGATCTATGAAGCCTGTGATCCCTATTGACACAACACACCATAATGAGAACCTTTTGGTCATTCTTAAAGACCTTACTCTCAGCTGTTTGTCAGCCATTATCTGCTAAATGCTCCCCTAAGTCATCAAGCAATATGAATACATTTAGTAGCCCTCCTGTCCAAAGAACTTGAACTCATCTGTGTTCCAGGTTCACGGTTCTTACAAATCACTCCTACCCAAAGGCTTTTGGTGAATGGGTTTGGCCCACTTCCTAGTTTTAAACACTGGAAATTCCAGCTCAGAAACTGTCACAATTCAGATGCCTTGACAAGGCAGCTGCTTGGAGAGGAAATCAAAGCTCTGGATGTGCAGTCAGAGGTTGTTAAAATATGAAAAGGAAGAACACCCTTGAAAAATAATTCTGCTATGAAACAGACTGTGCCTCAGCTGTGGGAAAACAGTGGATTTCCCCTCCTAAAGAAACAATCCAAAATCACTCATGGAGGATGCACACATAAATGCACCTCTCTCCTCATTTATAGAAGCAATGTCCCATTTCGGGACCACTACTGTAGAGAAATGGTGACCTATTTAATATACGGTTTAAAATCTGCTGATGCAAAATAACCCTTGGGCACGGTGTGTGTAGCAGTTAATGGCAGCTGTGGTAGGTGGGGATCACCAGACACTCCCTTTGGCATAGTCCTGTGGGAAAGCAAAGAGGATGAGACTTGAGAGATGGACAGCAGAGGCAGACAATAGATTAATAAGAAAATAAGCAAGACACCAAACAAGAGTGCAGCACTCCTAAGGTGAGCAAACAAAAAGTGAAGCACATATTTTAGGTTAGTGCTTATCGGTGCATTTGCCGCACCTTTGTTGCAAATACGCAGGTACGCTCAGCATCTTTGAAAGCCTGGCCTTGACTATCTGTCTACAATCTAAATGCTGCACAGCCTGCACCTATCTATCTGGTACATATAGGGCTCCGATCTCTCTGAAGTCTTTTCTCCAATCTCTCTGAAGTCTTTTGTCTCTCCAAACCAAAGCTGTGGTGATATTGTGGTGATGCAAGAAGAGGCAGGACAACATAGTTGTGCAACAACCCCGAGGGTTAAAATAGAACATGATGGGTACATGTGCTCAGGTGTGAAGTAGCCAAGTATCAGATCTAAAAATATGGGAAAACTGGAAGTAAAATGTGAACAAATCTCTGGTACTCGTTTTGACGTGTCCTGAAGTGTACTCTGCTCAGACACACAACTTGTAAACTTTAAGGTTCAGGGATGAAGAAGTGTAGTTCAGCTGGAACTCGCAGCAATACAGCTGAAGCCAGTACAAAACAGTAATGTAGGACAGAAAGTCTTGTGATCGTGGTTTGAGAGCCCAGGGTACCAAAACTTCTGTCAGCATAAAGCTGGGAAACTTGAACTGATCCCACATTTGGTCGTTTTCACAGCAAAGTATGTTGAGACTAGAAATAACAGCTCAAACTATTTTCAGCTACTTGGAAAGTCAATGCTGGTAAGTGAAAATGTGACCTGAGTTAATTCTGTAAACACTGGTTGGGCGACTGGTTTTGTAATAGGGATTGATGGTGGGTAAG
Source organism: Upupa epops (assembly GCA_013397515.1). NCBI lineage: Eukaryota > Metazoa > Chordata > Aves > Bucerotiformes > Upupidae > Upupa > Upupa epops. Next base: position 1,350,790 of record VZRI01007808.1, on the reverse strand, counting down.
GCATGACACATGACAGAAAGGATTATGTTGAGACATAGCTTGCAGGAGTTGTTTCTCTCTCTATACACACACCGAAGAAACCACACCAGCTTAGACTCAGTCCTGACAGCAGTGGCACAACGTCAATCACCAAGTCTGTGTGCCAACCAGTGAATCACAGCAATAATTTTCCAAGCATAGCTGTGTTAAAAAATAATTATTGCAGTGGCATTAATGAGCTAATCCAAACCCCAGGGAAGTCAAGAGAAATATTTCCACTAATTTCACTGGATTTCCTGAGAGGCCGTACTCCTACCCATCTGCCTACGCGAGTATTTTCAGGTTCTCTTTTCCTGAAGATGTAAAAAAATACCTTTTTCACAAGTCAAGTCCAGATGAGCAGATTCTGTACTTAGGCTGCCAAATGGGAAAAGCTTCGGTAATTCCATACCTCCTCCTTCCTAGCATATTGGGGCGATACATTGGATTCTATTTTGAATATGCAAACAAGAGAAAACTTGAATTTTCCTGTTAACACTTTCCTCTGAAGGTGCTTTAAGAACAGTTGTCTCGTTTATTGTAGCGCTCACAACAATTAGAGTGCTACTTGTTTCTCATTTACAATGAAAAAAGCACCAAAAGGAATGTGCAGTAGGGTGTCTGTAACTTCTTTACTCTCAAAAAGGCCCAAAGGGATTTGCAAAGGACTTTAATCTCTAATAGATTAAAGGTCCTGAATTCCTGAGACTGAAAGATAAGTCAAAGGAAAATAGATTCCAAAAGGCAACACCCCTTCGCCTCAGCCTCTCAGAGACTCCTGCAGAGCCATCAGCAGTTGCCTAAGAAACCCCTCAGAGATTTGGATGCCAAAAAAAATCTGCTACACTTGGGCATCAAGGTCTAACAGGTTTTCAGAGCCTACCTGTACCTGTGTGGCCCCGGAGACTGAAGTCATGTAGGTGAGTTTAGCGGGGAGGAAAGTCTACCTGCATTTCCTCTGACAGCGGCAGAGCTACAGAGAGTGCTGTTTCTTCAGAGCTGGCTGAGAGCTGTCTTGGGCTTGTTCAGTAAGCCAGCGGATTGATTTAAGCCTCAGTGTTCTCATGAAAGGGCAAACTACTCTTTGCATTACACCGTTTTCATACAGCAGTGCAAAATCTTGTTTGAATTTTCCAAGAAGATTTACTTTTAATTCCCTTCATCACCACACCTTGAGATCGAAGCCAGAACTTCTCAAACTCTCTTGCATCATTTCAGTTCACAGCATGAGATTCCGAGAAACTGACTGTCCCGGGACCACTGGCTCCACCAGAGCTCCATGAACATTTTCAGCATTTTCCCTTTCCAGGGGGAGGTCCACTCCTCTCTAATGCCTCACGCTGCCACCTCCCTTGGGAAATGGATTTAACTGGAAAATAGCTTTCCCTTCCACAGATGAGTCTTCATGTGGATCCCTTCCTCACCCAGCTCACTGTAGAGTCCCAAGAGCTGTGGTAGCAGAAGGAGGAGAGGGGACCTCCCAGCCTGGCAGGAGGGAGGACAGAGCCACCCTCAGAGTCTGGACTTGTGGTGGTTGTGAAACTGTGCTGTCAATTTTCAGGAAGCCAAATTGAGACCTCTCACTGAGATTCTAATTAACAGGCATTAAATGTTCCCTCCGTAAATTGCACTTGTCTCTAAATTGGTGGATAAAGCCATGGCACTTATGAAATATGAACCTTTTCTCTGCATGTTGGTGAGGCTCAGGAAGGAGGAAACCAATTAGGGGAAGGAATCAGTAGTCTCTGCAGCTGGAAGAGCCTACTGGGCTCAGCAAGATTCCCAACTGAGCAAGAAGTGCAAAGTCAGTCCTTAGATTTTTCTGAAAAAGAGGGGGAGCATAAAATAGATGGCAATAACATCACTCCAGGCCGTGGTCTGCTAAGACATGTTTTCTTCTTCATTGTGCTTGACACCAAGAGTAACAGGGGTAGGGGCAGTAAATTTATAACAGCAAGAATTTGGGAATGCGAAGTTCTGTAGTTGGTTTTCATTTGCTCCATCCTCTTGGCTACAAGATTTACATGCTGACACCAGGCAGCTAAAGCAGCAGTTAAAGAAGTATTTGAAGAATATAAATGGAGTAGAGAAAATGTTCTGGGTTATGTGATGGGATTTTTTTTTTCTTAAAGAAGAACGATAAAGGGCTTCTTTTACATTAGATAGTTGCAGTCCCACAACTCACCTGCAAAAGCTACTGCAGGTTTCTGAAGAAAACTAAGGAAAAACAAACGCACCCTTGATGTTGTTCTGTGAGATAAGCTTACTAGAAAAACAGTCTGTGATTTTTCTCCGACCCGTTAATGCATCCCATTGCCAGGGACGGCTGCTATCCTGCCACTTCTGAAAACATAGTCTGCGCTGCAGCCACAGGCCCAAGACTCCCAGGCATTGCAGGGGGTCTGGGCTCATCTGCTGAAGCCCAGTGCTGATGGTCTTACTCCTCCACAGCCTGCTGTAGAAGGGGCTGCTCTAAGCCAAGGCAGCACTCAGCAGAAGGGAACTTGCACCCAGACAGTTTAGCACTCATGAGCACATTTCACAGCCAGGAAACCTCAATGACCTCATTAATGTTTATAAGTATGTAAAGGGCGAGTGTCAGGAGGATTGTGCCAGGCTCTTCTTGGTGACATCCGATGATAGAACAAGGGGCAATGGGTGCAAACTGGAGAAACTACTTTACTGTGAATGTGGCAGAGCATTGGCACAGCCTGCCCAGGGAGGTTACGGGGTCTCTTTCTCTGGTGATGTTCAAAGCCAGCCTGAACACGTTCCTGTGTGACCTTTCCTAGGTGAACCTGCTCTGGGCAGGGGGGCTGGACTAGCTGATCTTTCGAGGTCCCTTCCAAACCCTACCATTATGTGGTCCTGTAATTCTATAAAGGGAAGTGAAGGCAGAACAAAGCCCTGCCTTGGCCACAGGTGGAAAGCAGGACTAATACCTTCATTTCAAATACGAAAACCAGGCTCCATAAATCCTGATTCCCAACTGCAGAGGTTAGAAACAGGGGGGCTGAAATTCTTTACTGCTCACTCTGCAAAGATCTGGGTTAAGCATTTTTGCTTCGAAAAGGGGAATTAAAAAAAAAAAGGCCCTCTGGAGTTAATATTCTTCCTTTAGCCATCACTTCATTTTTTCAGCTTTCAGCGTGAAGGTGGTGTTGCCAGCCAGACCACCTAGCCACAAACCTAGCAGGGAGCTTCCAGAATTCTTCTGAACACTGACTCCTTGTTATAAATTGAAAAGTGGTAATAGCAACAGAGCATATCCCATCTGTGCCAGGCTTCGGGTTGGGAAGGAGCACTCTCCCTACTGCTGAACACAACTTGGAAAGATCCTTTCAGTCCACACATGTATCAGCATTAGCCATTTCTTTGTCAACAAATCCCTTAATACATACCCTTTCTATCATGTACAGATGTCCAAAAAATAATGGAATACTGTACTACAGGATTAAACACTTTAATGTCAGCATATGTGTTGCATGACTCTGAACAATGGTATCATTGTGCGTGTACAAACAGCGGGTCGAGGGAAGATGGGTTTAATTATCTCTGAAGCAGCAGCAAGTTCTTCCTGACTAAATTAAACTTCAGTTAGCAAGGACTGCTCAGGGCAGAAATTTCTATTTCTATAACAAAACACTTGAGCACTGTCTGATGTTCTTGCAGCTCTACGGCCAGCATCATACCTGGTTCAGGCAGGACTCCGCAGAGTGGTGCAAAGCCACCTGCTCCCCTGGAAGCCATGTGGGTGATAAATGCAGTGGAGGGACGAGAGGATGCTGCGAGTCACCACATCCTCTCGCTCCATGTGTTACCCAGGAGACTGTTAGGTTAAAATTCCTCAGGATGGGAGATTGCAAAGGGAGAACATTAATTGGGAGGGAAAGGACAGAGAGAAGCTTGCATACTGCCTTCAGCATTTGGGGCATTCCCCTGCTGAGATTTCTCGGCAGGCACTTTAAGGTAATGCTGGATGGTTAAACTATTTCTCCTTAAAGAACATCCATGAAATATCTGGGCAGGTTATGCACGGGTAATCCATTTTCTTTTCCGAGTGTGCCCTGATCAGTACCCATTTATGCTGTGGTTTCTCTGCTGAAATCAGAGCAGGGCCAGCCAGAGCAGATGAAAGGTATTGTGAAAAATTTACACGTGGGACTGCTCTGCGAACATGAAACTCTCCTAATAGTAAACAGACCGATTGTGGTGTGAATCCTGATGCGGGCTTTGCTGTGTCTGTATGTGTATCTGGGGAAAGTAAAGTTAAATAAGCAGGGAAGAGTTGTGTTTCTTCAGAATACCTTATTCACAGCCTTTGCATGTGAAAAACAGCAGCACTCTGCTGCAACCCATTTGCAGCTGCTGCAGTGCTGTGGGATTTGGGGTGTGTGAGAGAATGGAAAAATGTGGGGTGACAGGGGAAAGAAATAAATGGGAATTCATGAAGTTGTTCTTCATGAAGAGATTCCCTCTATTTCTACCTTCCTTTTCCAGGAATCCAGTATTAAGAAAATCCCCTGCAGGACCCCCTCAGCCTTTCAAATCTTGGTTTCTCTCTCCACCTTCACTGGGAAGGTGGTCCCAAGACAGTGCTGACCAGGCCATTTGCCAGCAACTCCCTGCTTTCCCGGTACCTTGGGGGTGGCATTTTTCAAGAGACAGAGAGGCAAGCAGGGGTGTGTGGTGATGCTGTAAACATGACCTCTCCTATGTCTTCCCAACTGGCCAGCATTGTGGCCGTCACAAAATGTCTCAGGCTCTCATGCTGTCGCCAGGACCAGGTCAACTAAAGCTGGCACTTCCCTCAACAGTATGCAGCACTGTCAGATTGGGGCTGCTGCATCATTCTATGTACATGAAAGATGAGGATTCACCCGGACAGGAGTCCTGAGTCAGGGACTCCCTGTGGGGACTGTGGACTGCTGAAAAGCTTCCTGCCCACCAAAACAATCTTAGCTCTTCTTGACACCATCCTCTAGAAACACTCCTGTGAGCAGTGAGCAAAATCACAAGGAGAAGCTCATCATTAGTCCTTTCTTTTCTCTGTCTGTCGCGTAATGTGGGTAATTGAGTAACACAGCCTAAGAGCAGAGGTGGGCAGCAATCTCTCACACACGCAATCCTCTGGTTGCAGCTGTGGGCAGTCTGCAGAGACACAGGAACACATTTTATTTTCTCTCTTTGAACAGAGATGACTGCTATGTTACACTGCTCACACTCTCTGTAGCTCAGGGGACAGCAGGGCGGCTTTTCTGGTGCTGTGAGATCAGTGAGCAGTATGCAGTGAGGCCAACTTCACAGGGAAGCGGTGCCAGCGTTAGGTGTGAACTCCAAGTCACACGTTTTGCCAGTGCATCTAAGGGTCACACAGATACTGGCAGCCTGGGGAGGAGGGGAAGGAATCATCAATGAGTGTTGGGACAGTGGAGACTGAGGTGGCAGCCACAGAGCTGGAAAGCGCAGTGCTGGCTGAGAGGAGAAAGCAGGGTGATGGGTGTCTCCAGGGGGAGCAGGTTGCAGAGCACAAGAAGTGACAATATGGTTCATTGAGAAACATAATCCCACAGTCCAACTAGCAGACAAACGGGGCCCAAGGTGCTTCCTGCAACCTGCTCTAACGCTGGAGGCCTCTCAAAAAATCCCTGATGTAAAAACCAGCAGTCTGTCCTGCCTGCTTGTACACAGAGTGTTGAGCAAATGGAAACACATCCCCAGGCCCAAGGAGGGAGACAAGTGGCTGAACAGATGTGGTCAGAGGGAACGTGCATTTCAACAGGGAAGATAAGAGGCAGTGCAAGAGAGTAACGCAGCAAACCCTAAACTGGGCTGTTGGCAGATTTTGCAATAAAAAGATCTGGGTCATTCTTGGAAGTGTGAAAAGGTTCCTTTTCAACTTGAACCAGCAATCTCCTGGAGAAACTGGCTGCTCGTGATTTAGTGGTAACCTGGCAGTTAATGGCTGGCCTTGATGATCTTATAGGTCTTTTTCAACCAATTATGGTATGAAGTAGGAGAAGGCAAGAAAGTTTGCCTGAAGTACTTTCAGACTGCTCTAACCTAACCTCAAATAAAGGAAAACAACACAGCAGTAACTGGTAGTCTGGACTCATCCTCAGAGGGTGAGGGCAGCAACACTGCAAGCTTCCTACTCTTCTGAGGGCGTCTACTCACACCTCAGTGTCTGTGCAAGGGAAGGACTAAGCATCTCTACAGGAAACTGGGAACCTGTGACACAGGCACCTTGATCCGCAGGCAGGCATGTGCAGAGGACATGGAAATTAAATTGTAATGCAGAAACTCTTCACTGACCATACAGAGATGCCATAGCATCAAATTATGGTCTTACATTGCAGTAACTACACTGGGACAAACATGACAGCTTCAAATGTATTTGATAACTTAGATACTGTTCATAGTAAACATCCTGAGTCAGTAATCTTGGGACAGTCCCTACCTAAGTGTCTCTGATGTGTTTATACAAAGAAGACAGGGATGGCTAAGCATACTGCTGATGCCCTGGAAAGTGTGTTCACCCACATTTGCAAGAACAGAGTCCTCTGCCTTAGGCTGGGCCAGTGACAGGATATTGTCTGCCAGCTTAGTTACAGTTTTTTCCAAATCTCACTTCCAGAGCTTGAAGAGCTTTATGAAAGTTGTGCTGATAACTGATGCTTTTCAAAGCTTATATGCTGCTAATTATTTTCCACTATATTTTTTTCCAAGTCGCCTTCTGTTCCTTATTACTACTGCTGTGTTATTATACAGCATAAAGTTACTTAACACAGCAAAACATCCAACAACATTTGCAAAACTGATATAGAAAGAGGGACTGGATTCTCGGCTGGTACAGCTGGTTTAAGGTATTTTAGAAGTAAATGAAATCAAATGAGAATTTATAATCCTTCCTGAGGTCTGGATTCCATCAGACTAAACTCATTAGGCATTAAGGTGCAGGTGCAGCTAAATAAAGGATTGTTCTGCTTTCCTTAATACCGTAGATTCACATCTTGAGTTCAAAATAAAAGTCTTTTAAAAGCACATGTATACGTTGTGCATCTACTGGCAACACTTGAAAGAGAAGGTTTAGCTGATGGAATCTTCATATGCTTCTTTTTTGTCAAAGGAACATGCTCGATTCTATGCTGACCGTGTAAGGGCCAAAGTGGAGAAGAGAATGCATACTGGCCTCTTACGGCTTATTCGTTTCATTTGCATTAGACTTCCTTTCATCTACTGAACAGCTGCCCAGATAAATTATATAAATCTAATTAAGCCTCTTTTAATATTGTATTGCCACAACAATGCCAGCATCCCACCCCTAAATATTGCGGAGCGTGGGTCTACACCTGCACAGGCTCTCTGGGAGGGACATGGTGGGAGTTGCAGGTGTGGGGACTAGAACCTTTTTTGTGGTTTAATGTGCTAAAAGAATTCAAGAGCCAGTCCTCCTGGTTTGCAACCAGATGTCTTGCTGGATTTCTCAGCTGAAATCCCAGATTCTGGTTCTGTTGAGAAAGTTGTTTGTGGGATATTACAAAACAATCAGTCAATATCAGCTACGCAGCCATCAGATAAGAATCTCAGTCTTCGATTGTCATCAGTAAAATTTCCACTTGGAATGTATACACCCTGAGCTGTGCAACCAGACTGCTCTCGGCTGGGCTTTTTCAGCTTGCCTGTGCAATAACAAACATCTGTGCCCTTCTAGGGGGCAAAAAGTTATTTAGGGGAAAGGTCCATCTGCCCTGGAGGAGAAACCCCTGCAAGAGCAGAGCTTGTCTGGCATCCCTACTGTTACGTGTCACACATGTTTTCAGGTGTTCTGTGTGTGGGAGGTCTGGTGACAGTAACACAGTTCATAAGCCAGGATTATTAGATAGAAATACAGGGTTTGAAGGGAGGAAACCTTTTGGAAAATATTAGAGACTTCAATTACTGCTGAAACAGATACTCCAGGGTGCCCTTCCTCACGAAAAGTAGGATTTTCTGACCTACTTCACATTTTTCTTTGAGATCATCATGTTTGCTCTGTGTTGCCAAGACAGCTGAGATCAGGTGGAGCACTGAGGACAGGCTGCTTCTAGGTTTGAGAGATGGGGACTGGAGAGGGGTGTCACTGCACAGCAGCTGCCAACCACCACATATCCTCTTGCTGTCCTTTTGCCTGTTACAGGACCTGCAGCTTGTGCATGTTATCTTTCTGCTTTCTAGAAATCTAGAAGTTTTGGTATGTAACACTTTTTTTTTTGAGAAACAGGTAGGGGACTGTTCATTCTATTCCTAGCTTGGTATCTGGACCCGAGAACTATGCACAGCAGAGATCTCTGAGTTGATGACATCCACTTACATTTCTGTTGGTAGATATAAAACACTTGTGTCTCTGACAGCAAGTTTATTATTTCAGAAATATCCTCTGGAAGCCACATTTATGGAGAGAGTATTTATGTATAAAGTGTGTGCATGTGTCTTGCCCTCTTTAAACCGTAAATGTTGGTGGCCAACGCCCCAGGCGTAACGGCATCTGAAGGTTGAAGATTTATTTTCATTTAATTCCCACCCACGATCCCCAGTATACAGAAGAATTCTTTTTTTTGGTACAAGATAAGCCCATCAGTGACATCAGCAGCACCTAGCCCTGCATACCACACTGCGGATCACAGGGCTGGATTCCTCACACTGAGCCTCTCACTAGGGTTGGGCCATCCAGGCCTCCTGAGTCAGCCCCTAACAACAGTATTTTCTGTTTTGTTTTGATTTTTGTGCCTCTTCAAGTGCAATTTTGCAACTGCAGTACTGGGGTAAAAGATCAGCTGTTGTAATACACCCTGGTGTCCTCACATCAGTTTGGTATGAATGAAGGGAACGCAGTTCATGCCCTCTTGCAGGCAACTGTTAAAAATAGCATAGAAACAAGAGGATGGTGTTTATGGAAGTTTCTCTCAAGGAGCAGGAACACAGGTCATTCTTTACAGCTTGGTCTCTTGCCTACCAGTCACTACCCTCTTGTTGGAAGATAACTGCCAGTATGAGGAGGAATGACTTCCAACATATTAGACACACTGGCTGAGATTTTTCCCGTCCTCTGCAGTATTTTCAGTAAAACTCTCATCTCACACTTGCAGACTAATAGGCAAAATGGCAGTTACTGTTTTCTAAAACAATATTTGGGGTTTGCCTGAACGTGTCTCTGCATCTTTCTGGGGTTCTTGTGTGAACTTCTGTATTCCCTGTGTCAGGATTTCATGTAGCATAGCAGTCAGAGATTTCTGTGGACATGGAGTCTAACATTCGTATCATTCAATTGTGATGTGTGCCACTGAACTGCAGGAACATTGTATTCAAAATCACCAGTGAGAGAAGTTTTACACCACATGTCTGATCTGCTTCCCTTTTTCACCTGCCTTGGGAGATGAATAATTCATCACACAGTGCTTAAGTATCTTCACCTTCTGATACTGACCAAGATTTAAAAGACTGGTTACCTTACAGGTTGTTTCTGAGTTGAAGAGTTGTGCTGAATGATTCTTTTTCAGCTCCTCTCTTCTGAGCTTTATTACAAGTATATTTGTGTAATTAGGGGCCCCGGTAGTAATGCAGTTAAAATACAAGTGGGCACATTTATTGTTTCCTCCAAAAGGAAACAACCAATCTCCAGCAGTCCTGGTTTTTCCCTGTCTCAGCTGAACATTCACTGCTTTATGTAGCTAGCAGATTGTGAGGCTAAAGTTCCTTCTTTTCTTTTTTTTTCTCCCTACTTTTTTTGGGTTAATAAATAAATAAATAGAACCCCCTCCTTTCTCTTAACAAATGCTGGATTTTTTAAGGATATGGTCAGAAGGGGAACTTAAACTCAGCATGATGTTTATAGTGCCACACAAGCTCCAGGAAAAGTGATGTGCAGCACTCTTTATTAACATCTAAAAAGTCCCTGTGGGATTATAATTACTGCACAGTAATAAACAAATAAAAGTAGCAAGATTAAAATGTTGAGAGTATTACTCGTGATAGAAGCAATTAAGTGGGGAGAACCAGCTCGCTTGCTTCAAGTGTGGGGGTAGAACAGATACAGTTAGAAAGTGATCCCCATTAGCAGTGAATGGTGATTATTTGCAGCACTATCAGTACCTGACTGATGCAAATAAACTCTTGTTAAAATACTGCTATGGAAGTGTTTGAGCTGCAATTCAGAATATCTAAATTACAGTATTTTTTTCATCTTCTTTTTAAATGATAAACTGAACCTGCCTTCCTTGGGGTGCTGATGGGCTCATTGAAGTCACTGGGTATTTCAGGTACACAGGCAGTGAAACACTCTAGCCCCGCTCCTAATCTTTGCTCAGTAAGAAATCTACCTCTCCATTGGAATTATAACTTTCAACTCCTGATGCTGTATTATTTTATGAGCATTTTATAGTGGCTCTCCCAGGGTTCTTCTGGTCTCCTTTAAAAAGTTTTACTGCCACTGTGCTATGAGAAGAACAATTGGTAAAATCAGAGAAGCGAGGCAGCCCCACTTGTGCCAATGAAACGAGGAGGCTGAAAGCAGGATTTGGCCTAGTGGCTCTAGTTAGATAGACAAGGTTCAACCCGATTTACAGCCCCCCAAGCTTGGCACAGACACTGTGCCAGCTCCTCAGATGGTGTCAACTGGTGGTGACTTCACTGCTGGGGTGGCCTTATGCCAGGTGGCTCCAGCTGAGGATATTGCCTGGTGACATCAGTGGCTTTGCATGGAGGTGTAACTCAGACCAGCAGCGCACTGGGAGGTTGCAGCCCAAGGAGAGGAAACTTTTTGCTCATTTGAAAGGCAGTTGTGCACAACAGGCAAAACCTTAATAAAAAGTTATGCACTGCAAGCTCCTCAGCCTGATCGGCATGATGGTGTCCCCTCGGCACGCTTGTTTTAATTATTATTTAGAGGGAAGCAGTGCCTTCCCCTCTCCTCTTTCATTGTTTCCTTTTGTTTTTTTAAAGGAAGGTAGCTTTTAAGAGCTTGCCATGAAGATCTAAGTTAAAGGATTTTCTCTACTACAAAGCCTGCATAGTTTCCCAGACCAGGTGGACCCAGCAGCACTGACTGCATGCTGAAAAATCTCATCCCCACCCTTCAGGCACTTTTAATTGTAAGCCTTTCCAGATACACTGGATAAACACTGCCAAAATGGACCTGAAAGGGTTGTTGTTGTTGGTTTAGCCCTTAAATAATTATGAGTTTGTCTGTCTAATTACAGCATAATCTTGTTTAAACTTAGATGGCCATTTGCAGTGTCTCTGAAACGAGGCAGAATCAAACGGTGAAAACCTGAAACTGTTCTTTAAGGCAAGGGAAAAAGAATTTTTACTCCTGTAAAGTTTAATTCAACCTGACAAAGGAGTCTAACTTGGAAGTTCCTGCGGTTGGATAAAGATGATAAAGAATAGTGTGGGACATCCGAGATGCAACAGAAACTTAATACTCTATGGATAAAAAATTTCAAACCGTTCAGAAATAGTTTGAGGTAATTTACTGGAAGACTTGAGTGACAAAGCACATTAGGTGAAGTGCCTTTCCTTCACTAGGCACTTTCTAAATTCTTTCTCTTTCATTTCTTTACTCTCTGGAGACTTTTAAATCCAGTGAACCAAAACAACACTTTGTTTGTTGGTATAGCACAGGGCTGGCACAGATGACAGACACTGCACCTGTTCCAATAAAGCGGGAAAACTGAGAGATAAACCATAGCACCCATTAAGAGGAATCTACTGAAACATGAGCAATTTGTATTTTGAATATCCTCCAGGAATAAATGGAGAACTACATAAACAGACCTTGTTTTCACCACCATCGGTTTAAAATAAGTTTGTTTAAAGGGAGCTTCACATTTGTTTCATGACAGCACAGACCACTAAAAAAACTCTGATTATGCTTGAATTTCTTTAAGAAAGTAAATTATTTCGTCTGGCTACTCCTTGTAAAGTTATCTGGTTAATCCTTAGTTGTGGCAGCTTTTCTTTGTCTTTTTACATTTTCTCATGCTGTGTAAGATCATGTTCTCATAACAGAGTTCATAATCATCAGAACAGCAACACAGACAGAAAAACCTGCTCATCTATTAATAAATAACTAAAACCGTGGGAGGTAGGGGGGACCATGGAACTCTCTGGATAGTCAGCAACAAAATTCACTGCGAAACAGATTTTTTTAGGTAGAAGGAATGTAATGGATGTAATGTCTGATAAGATTAGTAAAATATTTTAAACAAGAAAAAACATCAAGTAAATGCTATGCAAAGGATAAATTTATTCCAACATTCGCCCTGCTCACCAGTGGCTGTGCTGTTCAGCATCCCATATCTCTCTCCTTCTCTCATACAGGCATTAAATACAAAACGTCATGAAAATTCCTAAGTATCATTTAATGTTGGCAGCCCTGCTCTGTAAAGCCATTTATATAAAACTGTGGTTGGCAGGTCTCACTCTTCCATGGGAACAAATTAACATTGGCATTCCAAACACAGGAAAGTAAGGAAATTAGAAACACAGTTTATATTTGGCCGGTGCTTTGAAATACTGTACCATGCTACTGATGTCCATTAATGAAAAGCAGGATTCTGTGGAGAGGGTCTGGTTTTGAAACACATTAACACACGTTAAACATGTTTGCACAGGAACTAGATTGTAAGCATCTTGGTTCCAAGACAATAAAGCAATTACACTAAAACTTGTAGTCTCAAAGTTGCCATTAATTCAATCCACTCAGTCTGGATCACTGAAGGATTTTCCCTGTCTTCAAGATGTAGTCAACACAAATGTTTAAAAGAACATGCAAGGCATGGGATTGTGGGGCTCGCACATCTGAGCTCTCACCCAAGATCCTCTTATGTTACTGGCTGTAAATCAGGTAAAAGTATGGACAGTATAAATAATGGAACTCTACAACATCTGCCCAAAGGAAGGGGGTCTCAGCAAACTGGTTTTCATCCACAAAACAGGGATTTCTGAAACATGTCTGAATTACACTCAGTTCAAACTTCACTACCTGTAACATTTTTCTTAGTAAAGATGTTTACTGACAAAATCTTAAAACACTTGGGGTTTTTTCACATGTGCACTGAAAAAAAAAAAAAGCCTAGATGGCAGTTTATCTCCTGGCACAACTCCACCAACTGCAGTGGAATTACTCCAGCATGGAATTTGGCCCCACCGTCTTTACAACGCACTGTTTATTTGTACTGTGATTCAGATATTTTGATACCAGGAATCTTTCATCGCTGAACTTTCTCCGCATGAAATATGTCTCGTATTAAGAAATATCAGTTTCACATTTTTGTCAAACATTATTTGTTAAATTCTGTTTGTTGCAAAGATGGGAATTCAGCTGTAGTTCAACAACATGGACTGAGCTAATAATGATAAGCAGAGACTAATAGGAACTGGTTCATGTTTTGATTATTTGCAGCAAAGGAAACCTCCCTCAAAAACAATTTCAAGATTAGGAGAGAAAACTGTTTGAAGCTCTAGCAGAGACTACTGCTGGCTCATTATTTCAACACAGGGGCATTTCTTTGGCCCAATTCTGTTCTCCATTGTGCTAGTGTAAATCAAGAGGGAGTTTATGGGAATTACTTTGGACGTACAAGTTGTATAAATGAGACCATAGGGCCAGCTTCAGTAGAAATTTGACAATTTACACCAATGAAGAGCTAGCCAAGAGTTTTCTCTTGGGTTTTCATTTTCCAAACGTATGTGTGTGCAGAACTTTATCCGTGCGATTAGTCCTATTTACTTCAAACAGTTGTAGAGTGAAAATCATCATCCTGAAACTAATTTTAAACAGCTCACTCATTTCTTTAGACATTTCTTCCCTTTGGAGAAGAAATATATACCTGTAATAGCCTGCTTTATATTTATATACACATATACAGTTGATTCTCATAAGTATTTTGATACAGGCCCCAGAGAGGAGGATTGTACCACTGGGAAGGGCTTAAAATATCATGTTCTCTTAATGCTGTTTATCAACAGGTAGTCTCTTTATCTGGCACACAATCAAAATGTGCTTACTTGTGCTCTTGCTCAGATGACTTCATCCATCATTGCAGATTCTCACTGGGATTCATCCAGATAGAAAATTTAGATGTGTAAAACTAAATGTGTTATCGTTTTAACCACAAATTAACAGTTCCCATATAAATATTAGGGTTTACCCACTTAGTCCAAAGATAGAAGTCATAATGGTACTAACAATATATTTGATTTAAACTAATTAAAAACAGAGGCTCTTGCAATTTAATATATTGATTTTACCAGTGGGATTTAAATCTTTTATAAGTGTACACAGCTGCACCACTCGCCCACCGCCACTTTTAAACCTAATCCCTGCATTCCTCCTGACAATAACATGACAGGATCCACACATCCCAGTATTAGCCTTAACCCCAGTGACACTGCCAGAATGTATTAAACTAAAACATCACAGTGTCCTATTTAAAAGGAGCCTGTCAACGGCCCTGACTAGGCTTTAATAGTTATAATCTTTTTTTTAATTAATGTCTCTGACTCCTTGTGTAACCTTCCCTCACACATCTCTCCCACCCCCTCCCCAAAATGAGTTTCAAGCCTATTTACTGAAGGAAAACATAATGCCTGGTTTCATGCTGCCTGCCCAGATGCCATTAAACCTCCTTTGCAGAAGGAACAACAGGGGATGCACACCAGTGCACACCAGCAAATCCCATAGCGAGCAGAGTGCGGGTGGGAGCAGGTCCCATACGCTTCACTTGTGCTTAACTCCTGTTACCAGCATCACAAGATCTGGCCATCAAGGCTTGTCTCCTTCAAAGCACTTTACAAGCTCCTGTGTTTTGGCTTCTAAACTCCCATTCCTGGAGGGGACTTCACCTCCCCAGGACAGCCTGTGTGGGAACCAAGGAAAGACCCTGCTGCTGGGATAAACCCACCGTGGTAGCGTGAGTGACTGGGGACAGTTCCCATGTTTTTTGCCTTGCGTAAGGACATCTGTCCATGGCTGCTCTGTTCTCTGCTAGCACTGCACCCCTAGGGCAGAGGTAAATAGTTCCTGTTCAGCCACTTTGCACTCAAAAAGTTAGAAAGTTCTTTAATTTCTCTCTAGAATGGCAATACACTTTCAAAGAATACCAACTGGTTAGTGTGCTGCAAGCATTCAGTCTTAGCCAATCTTATACCATGAAGTGCAGCACAGACTGCCCAAAACAATTACAGGATGTACCTGTTCAGGTCTGAGAGCTTGTAACAGCTTTAGGTGAAGGAGAACAGGAAAAAAAAGCTGAGGTCTTGGCCTAATGTATGGCCAAACCATGTGATCATGACCAGGCATCCAGGGCTAACATTTAATCTGCTTTGTTTCAAGTGGGAAATATGTGAAGATCAAATAAGTTCAAATCCAGGTCAAATATCCTTGAAAATCTTTGATTTATATAAGCAGGAAAATGAGGTTTAAAAGAAGTGATTATGAAAGGGTTACTAAAAACACAGCTGTACGCGTACTCTTATATCTGAGGCTCTCCAAAGAAAAACTGTGTGACATCTATATTAACCTTTGGCTGTACACCAATGAAGGCCTGTAGTGAGCTGGAATGCAAGGCAGCCCCTTCCAAATTTTAACACAAGCCAGGTTACAGCTGCAAATGCCTGCAGCCCGTGCTCACTTTATAAAGTATTCCCCGAAGGAAATTTTTTAACTGTTATAGAATCTTTTTCTAATACCCTACAGTGTTAAAGCCTGTTATTAAAGGGCAAAGAGATGGTTCGCTATGCCAAACACTTGTCAACAAAAAGGATAGCCAGATGGTATGAAATAAAAGGAAACTTGGGGGCTCTTCAGCTTCTTGATTTACATTAACAAAAGCCACTTTCATGTGCTCCTTCCAAGAATGACTAATTCCACACCCCCATACCCCCCCGCTAATTTTTTGCCACGATTAAAGACAATGTTGTTCATTTTATAATCGACCACGAGACAAATTAACAAACTGCATATCTCTTGTGCCGGCTCTTTTAAAAAATACTCTAAACTTAAAGTCTGTTTACTATGGTGAGATTACCCACAGGGGGACAACTCAATTATTTTTAGAAGAGAGGGTCCAAGTAATTGTGAGGCTGTATACTCCTTAGTTGTTGTTTATAAACTCAAAACTAAACTTGTGCACAAAATGCAGTGCATTTTTCAGTTCCTAACACGGATCTGTTTGTAAGCTGTACTTGGACGGGATCTGAAATACAATTCCAAACACTGAAATTAGAGTAATAAATTGTATAAAATTAGCCAGTAATTAAGTGACTAACTCAGACCACTGTGGCTGAATTCTCTTTCAATCTACATGTAACCTCATTCTTGACACAAATCCATTCCCCGTCCATCTTGGCACAGGTGTAAGCTAAGACAAAACATGGCCTGTGAATTAACTGGTTATAAATCTAAATCTAATTATTTGTCAGGATTTTACAGCAACATTACATGCTGAGTACAAAGCTCCCTGCAACATAACCCTGAAACGCAGCACCTGTATTCTGGTTCCTCCCTACCAGTATCCAGTATAAACTCTCTGGATTACATATACACAGGATCTCCATAGAAATCCATGTGTGTGGGGAGTTTCCTAAGTTTTTTTACTATGTAGCCCGATCTTGTTGTCTTGTGTATCTCTTTCTGTGTGTGTGTAATATTTTTCTTCTAGGGAAAGACTAGGGAGACAAAGAATATGAATAAAACAACAAAAAAAAAGCTTTTGTGGATTAGCATTTGGATGCCTGGACTAGCATGCTTCATGTAGTGAAATTGAAAAGTAGTATTTCTTTCCTCACTCTCACTCCCTTCATTCTAAAATGAAGGTTTATTATGCTGTGACACTTCTTCATTGTGATGCCTCTAGTATAGTAATAAAAGCCTACCTACCTGTGAAATGCAATGCTCACAGAGTATCTCTTACAAAAACTAGGGCACAGTTTACTACAGTCTGCATTTAGCAATTCAGCTCTGCTTTAAAAGGGATCATTGTAGAAAAGTCTCAAAAAAAAATCAGTTCTACAATAGATCTTCTAATTTTCCCTGAATGTCATAGAAAACTGTACATATCAAAGCAGGTGTTGTGTTTGACTACATACGGGAGTGAGCGGCTAGTCTAATTCATTAAAATAGTTCATAAACAAGCCTGCCTTTGTCCTATAAAGATGAAAGACCAATGACTATAATGGGATGAAAGGTGTACACAGTGATGAAGAAAGCTGTTATAGATCTATGTCCTTTTTAAACTCGTCCTGGCATGCACCGTTGACAAGAGAACAAAACAGCACAGACAAACGTCCGAGATGTGCCCTGCTGGTAATAATTCCACCTGTCTGTCTTAAAACTATTATGCCTATGATCTTACTACTCACTGACCATGCCAACAGCTATTAAACTGTAAGTATTTTGCATAAAGACTACTCTAGGATTTCTAAGCTGACTACAAAATCCAGCAGGTTGAAATCAATGAATATATCCACTATAGCCATTGCATCAGGATGATGATCATTAACTACACAAATAAAACCTGCCCTATAAGAAGTTCTCACACAGAAGGAGGCACATCCAGGACACAGTTGTTATTTCACAGTTTATGGATTGATTCAGGTCATTTGTATCCAAATAACGGGGGATTTAAACAGTAATTCCTTTCAGACAAAACTTCCATGGGCTGCCCAGGTGACTTTCTCTTACATAGCAAGCACAGCACGGGAGCGTTGCAGTTTCACTGATGAAAGTTATGCACTAAGTAGACCTAAGAAGCAGAGCTGCTTCCCCAAAGCTAACCTCCCTTCCATTAGGTACTTACAGGTTTCACAAACGTTCCCTCCTCTCTACCCAAATGGAAACAGAAGTGTGGATTTTTCTATCTTTAATTCAACATCCTTTGTCCTCTGTTCACAACTCTACCTGCACTCTAGATGTATGTGGAGTGGGACCCAAGAACAACAGAGAACAATGTTAGCAAGATCACTCGTATCTCTAAAGTCAAATATTTGGCCACCAATGGCACTTCTGGCTGCTCAAATATTTGATTTTAAATGTATCACTGCTGAGCGGCTTAAGTATCCTGCAGCAATTAGAGAAACGCTGTAATTCCAAATGAAAAGCTCCAGCGCTCTCAAGGAGTGCAGCCCCCAGGCCAGATGTAATTTGGAGCTTCCCACTGTGACGCTTATGGCAGTTAATAAGGGGGTGCAGCTCATGCAAACTAGAGATCTCCCACAGCGTCCGGTATCTCCCTATCACGCAAGAATTATGCTGCTGTGTCTAATAATTATTAACGTGTGTCACAGAACCCTCACAGTTACTGATCTTTTTCAGTTAGTTAAAGTGCTGGGATTACAGAGGTGGCGATTTAATCTTTGTTGCCTCTGAAGTTCCAGACAGTGGAAGCATCCAGCGCACTGACAGTAACATCCATAAAGGTGTTAATGGATTTGTTTGCAATGGGGGTGTCTGTAGTCCCTAGTGAATGACATGCCAGGGGTGGGCTCCTCTTACTTTCTGTGTGTCCCTTTGTTTGGGATAAAATTTTGTTCCTGTTTTGGAAATACCACTCAGATTTCTGTCTTGCAGGCACCCAATCTGTATGTGTGGTAGTTTCAGAGCTGCACACGATGAGGTCTAAAAATGGATAGAGCGAGCCAGATCTGTAATTATACATTTAAAATAGAACATTCATCCTGACAATATTTTACTCAAATCCAGCCAAGTCAGTCCACGCGGCTGTGCCATCTACAGCAAGCAAACACAAATCAGATTGGGCCGTGGTATCCAATTAACAAGACCCAGCGAGCCGCATACACAGCCAACTTCATGCCGCCAACTTTGGTATCATTTGCATAAAACCATCCACATGTGCTTGTGAAACGAGGCCAGTTAGCTGCATGAACCAGGGTCAACAGAAAAAGCTGCAGGAGTAAATAAGGATTTACTGTGGAATCCCTCCCAAGCCATTAGGTAAACACGTGCACAGGGAGCGCGGTGCGGGGATGCTGTGGGAAGTCTTTCTGGGCAGCCCCAGGGGCTCCGCATCCCGCATCAGTGCCAGTGCCGCACTGGGAGTTGTGCTGGGACCCGCGGTCCTGCGTGGGTTTTGCGTCTTCCTTGGCGGTGCGAGATGCGGAACGGAGTTCCTGATTGTCCCGTTCAACTCCTACCTGCAAATCCAATTTCTGAGGTGCGGCCAGTAACTCGCAGCGGGAGCAGACGACAAAGAACTTCGCGTGTTTGTGTGTGGGGTGGAGCGTGGCGGCAGCCTGTGGCTGTCCCCGAGCTAGGAGGGAACGTCCGAGCCCTCTCCACGCTGCTGCCATGTACCGGCCACCGGTCCCAGGGACCTTCCCCACCCGGGTGGGCTGTACCCGTGTGACCCGCTGTGGGAACTGCTCCTTCCCGGGGCCACCTGCGCCACCAGCCTCTGCCCCACAGCTGGTGGCCCCGCTCCAGCCACCTCCCGCCCGGTCCCCCGGTACAGCCCGGTCCCCCCGGCACTCACCCAGGTTAACGAAGCTCATGACCATGTCAGCCTCGGTGAGGAAGTTGCTGTCCTGCAGGCTGGCCAGCGGCGGCCCCTGCGTGCTGAAGATGGGCTTGTAGGGATAGGAGAAGCCCTCGCCCTCTTCGGCGGCGGCCCCCGCCGCCCCCTCCTCCACGGACATGGCATTGTAGAGGTCCAGCATGAACATGGGCGCGGAGTTGTGTTTGCCGTGGAGGTGCGGCCGCGGGCGGTGCGGGAGGCCCAGGATGGAGAGGATCTCCCGCTGCATCTCGCGGCGCTCAGGGCCGCGCAGCCGCCGGTGGATGAAGCTCGAGTGAACCTCGTTGTCCACCGTGAAGTCGGCCAGGACGCAGCGCAGCCAGAGCACCAGCAGCCAGGAGGCGGCGGGCTGCGCGCGACCCCCCGCACCCATCGCGGCGCGGCGGCGNCGGCCCATGGACGGAGCGGGAGCGGCAGTGGTGGCGCGGGGCGCTTTCCCCGGTGGCAGGAGCCGGAGCGCTGCGCTGTTGCCGCGTCCCGCACGGCGCGGCGGAGTCGTGTGAGCGGCTCTGGGCGCGGAGCGGCGCGGGAGGCGGCGGTGGGAGGAGCAGGCTCAGAGTCCCGGCGCGCTGCTCTGCTCCAAACCGCGGGGGAGAGAAAATCCCGGGACTGCCCGGAGGAGGAACGTGGGATCAGGTCGCTTTTCAGGATGTTTGCGGAGGCTGCTGTCTCGGGGAGAGGGTGAGACGTTCCCAAAGGCTTCAATTAGCGTGAAAGTAATTAAGGAGAAGACACCCCAGGAGGGAGGGTAGGTTGTGGATAAGGAAGGGGCCCAAACTCTCCCAGAGCGTTTCTAGGTTCAAGTGTATCGTCTGCCTTCACAAACATGACTTTTTCTGCTTTCCACCCTTTTACTTTTAAAAGTACAGCTGGGAGATACTGGCCAGGGCAAACCTAGCAGCACTGAATTATTTAAAATGTGATGATTATATATCCACACACATACTGATGTCTGTCTGGGTGCAGATTGCCCCAGGTCACTTTTTGCAACTGGCAGCAGGGAGACTTAATGGAGAAGCATTAGAAATCCGAGGGGAGAGTTACCACACGAGAATCATAAATGCAGCAGCCTGAATGCTGGATCGGAACTATCAACCTGTTTATGGCACATTATACTGCTCTCACCTTCCCCTTCCGTGCTGCTCCCTGGTGCACACCTTTGTGCAGCACTGTTTTGAGATGAATTGTCAGTTTCTTAACACAGTAACTTGTGTGTGTAACGTGTACTGCGACAGTAACTAAAACAACGATCTCAGAAGGTAGACAATGGCTTGCCAAACCTTACTTGGACTTTAAGGTGGAAGGATTTGTCTGGGTCACTGAATCCAGCCCAAGGTACTTTCGGAAAACATATAGTTACATACTCACATGCTGAAGTTTATGCTGACATTAAGATTCAGTCCTTAAGCAAAGGAGGAAGAAGAGGGTCAGTGAAAGGAGGTCAGTGTTGGGTTTTTTGATGGATGATCTGGTGTTTTCAGACAAGCAATATCCAGTAGCATCCAGTAGCATATCCCATGTTCGTTCTGGAAACTAACATTCAGCACTTCTTTTAGCCCTTTGTGTTTTAAATCCCAATGTGAACAGCTGATAAATAGTCAAAAAATTGCATAGGAAACACGTTGAGTGCTTTAGTGTGTTTGTATGCAGGCAAGTGCACCTCTTAATAGCAGGGAAACTGAGACATGACATCAAAATGACTCACAGAGGTATGGAAATAGCAGTGGAACCAGCACAGTCTAATGCATGTTTAGGAACAGATCAAGCTCTGGGAAGATGGAGCAGTGAAGCCACGTCCACCTGAGCTAACACAGGAGCGCTTACTGAGCTCACTGATGCTAATACGGTGTTCAAACACCGTCCTTGTAACTTCCTTCCCATTGCTCTCCACTAACAAAAACGCCAATAACTACAGAGCTGCTGGATGCCCAGCTAAGATCAAACTCTCAAGCTGTTTTGTACTTCCTGAGGAGCAGCACTAACCTGCTCTTCGGGCAGGCAGCTATTTGCCTAAATTTCTCTCTGGCCGAGGGTGTGGTTTTTAGATCAATTGAAGCTGATTTAAAGCCAGGCTTCTCCCAAGAAAAATGTTTGTTTTCTCATCCCACCCCAGCCTGGACCTTCAGCTGTATAATCCCATTCCCCTCCAGTGCTGCTACTGACACACAGGTGGGGAAGCTGATTCTGTTTATAATAGTAATATTTTAATAGACATGTATGCATGTGTTTTTGCTGAATTAATTTTCTGCCAAATCAGCTACTTGTTCTGACTGACTGCATATTGTGCTGGGACTGGGGAGGCCACAAGCATGCACAGCTGGGGGCAAGGAGCGAGTGTCTTGGCTGGGCTAACTGAGGTTGTCTTAAACTGGTAGTGGAAGGATAGGCAGGTGATTCAGTATCTATCCCTCTACTCTCCCTTTCAGAGCAGTTTGTTTTTCTCAAGCTTTTAGTGTTGGCCTTTCACTGAGCAGCAACAGGGCGAGGACACTGTCTTGGGCAATGAGATGAAGAACTCTGTAAGGATGGAACGTGGGCCTGGAGAGCAGATGTCTCTGCTGCCTGAAAGATTTACAACTGAATTTCTTACAACTCGCATTTAAGAGCAGGTCAGTGCTGTACTTTGGAGTGTCATCACTTTTTGAGAGAAAGAGAGGAAAAGGATAGTTTGGGAGGTTTGGATCCTGTCTCATTGACCTGAGGTAACTACTGTTAAAGCTGAGTGTATCCTTGAAGAAAGAGTAACAGAAGGAAAGTAAACCTAGAAACCTCTTGATTTGACAAATGTCTTGAAAAAACAATTTTGGATCTATTTCCTTCCTGTTTTGTCTAAGTGGTCTGGGTTTGGCCAAGTTTGGATACATCCAAATTTAGTGGAGGTTATGCTCTTTAAAGAGGGGGCAATATACAGCATAATCCTATGCTTTCATAGAGAGTTGTGAGAGTATAAATATTTTATAACAGTATTTTCTATGATCACGTTGCACCAGGTATTGCATTAAATAAATACATGATAAATTGTGATGGGGGTACTGCTCACATGTGTTCTTAGAGCAGCGAAACAAAACAGCTCTAGGATGGATGTGCTCTGAAAAATCTGTTAAAGAACATTTTACTTTAATGCAATATCCTTGAATTCAGCTGGCTTTGGGTCACAGCAAAGACCAGCCCTTACTCTGCTGCATACAACAAAGGATGATGCAGCTCAAAATGCAGCGGCTCAGCCCTCAGATCCGTGCTTGGATTTCAAATACTTTTCAAAGAGAAAAGGTACAAATTGGATTGCCTTTCTCTTGGACAACGTCTTTCTCTTCCCTCCTTTTTTTCCCGCTGCATAAACCCCATTCTGCTTCCTGTAGGATCAGTTCCACACTAGTTGATGAAATATTGGCACCCTCATGTTATTGTCTTTTTCCTCCTTCCTGGATCAATTAAGAAACCAGTTTTTCCTCTTACTCTTCTCTGTTTCTCTTGTCTGTCCTCCTCCTCTGGAGAAGGAAAACTAAATGCTTATGATGAAGTAATCCCTGTTTGTTGGCACTTGCTGCTTCAGATAATTTCTATAAAAACAAACTCCCAGTGTTTCCGAGGTTCTGCGCGAGCCATGTTACCCATTGAGTAACTTCTTGATCTCTTTGAGCTTTACATGTAAGCTCTCACCTGATTTCTGTACCAGCTACTGCCTCTCATTTTGTTTGTATAGTTGGAAGCACATATGTAAGAGAGAAAGGGTCTGACTTTAAAACATGAAATGGACAAAAAAAGATGCAGGTTTGTGCTTGATGAGTTTGTATGTGCTGCTGTCATCATCGTGTGCACATACTAGGCCTATGCCAGTGGCAGAATGTGGCTATTTGCATTCGGTTTTACCAGATGGGGCAGTAAAAAGTGTGGGCTCTGCTCACAAACTCCTTTCATGACTTTTTAAAAATCAGACACAAAGCATTTTTTCCTTTTTTTTTTTTTTGCTGAATCAGTTTCAAGATCCTCGCCTTCCTACTTTGATGTCCTCTTTTTAACTTCATGTTTCTTTTCCACTCTGTTTTGCATCTTCTCTCATTTGAACAAAGTGCAAGTGCTAAATTAAAGCAAACTTTTGTCTTCTTCCAAATATTCCCACTAAAATAGCATGTGTTTGGGGAATTTTGAATGGCTCCTCTGGGCCCTGTGTATGCAAAACCCTTATACAAATAATAATGCTATTCTTTTTGTTATGTAAGAATGCATAATTAGCTTTCATATTTAATTACGCTATATGGGATCATTCTTATTAAAAGTTGCTATTCATTGCTTCAGCACCATTACTGAGAACATATTGACCAACAGGAAAGTAATCGCATTATGGGTAAGCCATTATATTAGCTTTAATCTTGGAATTTGGACAGATCTAGGTTGAACTGTACTGGGTTGGACTATACTGATTATGTTATAAAAATTAAATATTGATTCTCATTTCTCCTGATTAGAAGAGGTTCTGTGATTTGGGATATGAAAGGTCATGTAAGTGGTAACTAAAATAGGCTGCTATCTTTGTGATTATGAAATGGGACCGTAGTGCTGAACCTAATGTTCATCACTTGAATATGATGGACAGTTCAGTCCTTCACAGTTCAACCCTTCAAAAGACTTCACTGGATTTCCATGGCAATTCTTTCATTACTATTTATTCCACCAAAAATTAGAGATTCATTCACATCATTGAAACATTGGTAGCGTAAAAGTTATCATACAAGTCTTGGCTTATAGGCCTATGTTATATTTCATATATCTGTTTGTATGTTACTGTTTGTATACTGGTGTAAGTGGTGTACATGTGCATATGCCAGTAATGACTGTGAACATTCTGTAAGTAATATGTTTCTGTAGCACAGACAGACACATACGATCACTGTTTAATGTAGGAACACTTTTAGGCCCACATACTGCCAAAGCAGCGCAAACCAAACTGAATTTACATTAGTACTATTAAATTATTCTATGTGCACTTGATTTGGCAGAAGCTTTTGGCACAAACCCAGGCGTTATTTTCAATAGTAATATTATAATTTGAACGTCTGAAATCTTGGTCTGTTTGTGAAAATCCATATTGAGAATGCACTTGTGTGTCACTGGCAGAAGGGAACTGAAGTCATGCTGCAACACCTGGAAACCTGCCTCAAAAAGACTGCTTAGTTGTAACATTTTCTTGTAATAAATTATGATCCTTGCTTGACAGTCCATCATAAGAAGTTTGGGATTCTTCTTATTAACATGCACTCATTTCTTCTGGAGTGTTTTTTCGTTTTCTGCTGTTTGTATTCACTGAAGGTAGAGAGGTTTTGTATTTTCACTCTCATCTATGTACAAAACACCTACAATACTTGTTCGTTGTTTTCAAATGGAACAGTAACTGATCCTGACCATTGCAGTGGGACAAATTTGGATGCTTTTGTTTTCCCTTTTTGTGCAGGTGCAGAGTGATACCTCAACAGAGCCATTATTTTTATGCCTTTATTCTAATATGTACATAGTGCTTGCATAACCCTTGCACAGCTGCTGTACAAACTACTCATGCCACAAGTATTAGTAATCCTAACAGGGACGGGTGCATGGAAAATCGGGGTGTGTATGCTAAACCATATGTACCAAACCCCTGAATCATAAAACTTCTGCTGCTAGAGCAGAGAGTCTGTGGGTTTTTCAGGTCTGTGGGAAGCAGGATTATATACAACAGCTGCACCCCACTGTTTCTCTCCTGTTGAGGCTTATCTTCTTCATTTAAATAAGCAGGCAAGAGAATTTGGTCCAACATCATCTTAATGTAGTTTCAGCTTCTGCTTTTATTTAGATTTCATTTTCATATGAACAATAATTTTAACAGTTTATTTTGAATACATGTTAGAGCCACTCAAATTGGAAGTTTTGAGGTGCCATTTCCAGCCACATGGGGCTACAGAGATAAAACAGTCTTTTTTTGTCTCTGGTTCTGCCTCTGAAATGACTTTCTTTATATCTGTGATGATTTATAGCAGCGTGTCTGAACTGCTCTGAAGCAAGATGGAAGTTGGAGATTCATTCAGGGCTCTGGAGCCCTGGCCACAATAATCCCTCCCCAAGTTGTAGCACAGCTTGCCCTCGGCTCTCCATGGTGTGAGGAACGTTTCAGCTGCTGGACTGGTTGACAGGGATAGCTGCCACGTTACAGGGGGCTGCAGGAAGCAGTCTCTCAGAGCCTTAGCAGCAGAAAATCGTTAATTTGGAGATTGCTGTAGGATTTTAAAATAATGTGAAGGGGCTGTTTCCTCTGCTGGTGTAAACTGGCATAGCACCGTGTGAGGAGGTCGAGGTGCCCTGCTTCACTCTAGCCCAGGACCTCACCTGTGTGACTGTCCGTGAAGAGGCTGGTGTTACTGCTGCTATGTGTGTTTGGAAAAGGGCTCAGTTCTCTGCAGCACTGTGAGAGTTTATCTTTCCGAGACTGGGGTTTCTAAGTTTTCAGTCAGAAAATTTTTACGTGCTAAATAGAGCTTAGCGTAAATGGAGTGAGCTTTGTAAAGTGCATCTTTTCCGCATTCATCCAAAGCCTTTTCTGCAGTTGTCTGAGCCCCATAGGCAAATATATACTGTTTGACTATTAAGATAATTTTTTGGTTAAGACATCGTCAAACTGCAAGCAGGACAATAGAAACAAAACCCCTTTTGTTCTGACTAAACTGTTCCTAATGACCCCCTCTATAAACAGTGGCACCAGCGGAGGTCTCAACAAGGCTCTTCATTGAGCCCCCTTTCAAAAGGACAAGCAGAGCAGAACATGGGGCACAAACTCTGAGTTACTGCACTTTACTCGGCTCTGGTGGTCTGACCACAAGAGAGAATCTGTTGTTTCTGTTGTTCGAGGCACCCAAAAAGAATAATTTAAAGGCATGAATTTCCACAATTAACATCCCATAAAGAGTTCTAAATATTTGGATTGTCGGGAAAAGAGCAGAAGGAACCAGTTTGTTTGTTTGTTTACTTACTTAAATCAAGGGGCTATAAAATAGACTCTTATGAATTCTATATTAAAAGCTTCATTTTTAATTTTTAGCTCAGTTGTGATCTGGTAAACTCATGTGAAAATAACAATTACGGCCCAAAGAGGTGTTTACATTCCACTAAGATGCTCACATTTGGTTTGGGGGGATAAAAAATTGTTTTGTGAGTAATGTTTGTTTGTGGCAAGTAGGGAAAACTTCTGAGCAAGGTAACAGTTTTAGCTGTTTACTTTCGGGAGAAATTTGAGTTATAGTGACAAACTGAAACCACTAAGGACCAAAGTCTTGTTCTTCCAGCCGCATAACTGTCGGACTCTGTGCCGATCTGTGTAGCTCAGGCAGTGTGTATTCATGCAGTTGAGGGCTGTGGAGATCATGAATCACTTCCTGATTATTTCTGTCCCTATTTCTGTCCTCTGGATACATCAGAAGAATAGCAGACAAGACCTTCCACTTAAAAACCTATTCACAGGACATCTTCATTGTGTCTAATTGGGAGGCAATGATAGCTTGGGCAGTGGAAGTCCATAATTTGGATGATTTGGGAATTACACTGACTAAGTTTGTAAATAAAAATGCCAAATTCTTCTGAAAGAAACTGGAGTTTGCATTCTAGCTTTTGATTTACTAGGGGTATGTGTAACTTAAAGCATGGGCTACTGCTTCATTTGGAAACTGGAAGAGACCAGGGAAGAAGAGAGAATATCCATTAAGACACGAACCACATATGCGGGTTAAAGGCCAAATCACAGAGAAAAGTAACTCCTACAAGATTCAGAACACCTTTAGGTCCCACGCTGTGATAGGGTCTGAGGGTGTTCTGCCATTTGTGGGACGTGCTCAGCAGTTCTCAGCTTTGGGTTTTTTGGTTTTCGATTATGGATAGTGTCAGCATTCTTCCTTTGTAGGAAAGTAAGATGGAAGATCTCAGAAAAAGCTAGGATTTGGTTAAGTGCAGGATGAAGGTCTAGTACCCTGTGACAGGATACTGAGAGAAAGAGCAAAGTCAAAGCAATCTGTAAGAGATTTCCACTAGAAACAAAAGAATCTTTGTGGAAGATACTGTTAGCAAGTCTAATGGAAGGAATGGAGATGTAAAATGAATGGAGAGGATTTGCAAGATGTTTCTAAGCCTTGAGGCAAGAACAAAAACTGAGCATTTACTGTTTACTATATTTGGTATGTATGGAAGAGCAGTTTGGGCATCAAGGCAGCTAATAAAATGCAGAGCTTAATTCGTCTCTTTTCTACAACACAAGCTACACAGCTTGTGTTAAGAAAATGCTTCTGTGGAAGGACAGTTCTGGGGAGGAGCAGCTGAGATTTGACCCAGCCTTTTGTGAAAACATTTCACGGCAGTGTGGCCCAGATCCATAAGCTCCAACCACTATTTTCCATGAATGCAATTCTATTTTCCCTATTTGTGTCTGTGCAAGCATTGTACCAAGTACTGTAGAGCTAACAGTTGGGGTTAAATGTGGTAGCTGTGTAAGGTGAAGGCATGAAGGCAGAGTATTAATTTGGCTATATCTTTCCTCAAAAATGCACATTTGTGAGTTTACTGAAAACTTCTTAAAATAAAAACCCCACTAATGGTACCTGACTAAACTTTGCCATCTCAGACAGTTCCTGATAGAGAAGTCCAGGAGCACAGGCTGAAAAACACACCTTGTTTTCTTAATCTGCAAAAGTTTATAGGAATTAATTTATTAAAAAGATTAACAAAAGGGTTTCTAATAGCATTTAATGCCATGCCAACCAGATTTTGCTGCACATTTTAACTAGAAACTCTCAGTTTTAGAGGTCACATTAGCAATATAATAACTTAATCGTGAAGAACAATCACATCAGAGAGTAATTTTTTTTCTAGTTTTTGTATGATTAGGATGAAGATGAAAAATAACAAAAGGTCCTTTATATTAACTTTGATGTGAAACTCTTGAAAAGTGATCAGTCTCGTTGTATTTGAATCTCCTGAGCTAGATTATTTTTCTTTCAAGCAATCTTGCCATTCTCTTACATTTTAGTAATGTTAGTTGTTACTTATCCCAATGCCAACACAAGATTATTGCAAGCTTTCCACCTATGCTACCAGCACCAGGACACTGGTATACTGCAGCAGCCAATTCTTTATGCTATGGGTCCCAAATGCTTGTGTAGCACACTTTAAAAAATCTGTGATAGAGGACAATGCAGAACACACAAATCAAATTGAATTTCCCTATGTATGAACTAAATGTCTCTCACTCTTCTAAAGGCCAGCAACTTGGATCAAGTTATAAGGGAAAAAAAAATTGAAGAGTTAAGGGTGGTGCACTGAGAATTAGAGTTGTCCAGAAACAAAAAAAAATCTAGTGTATAAAAAAATTAACGGTTTTGACATTTGTTTTAGATTTGTCACAGAATTATTTAAAAAACAAAACATGAATAGAAAGAATGAGACATCCCAGAATAGCCAACATCCAGTGGCTAGGGTATTTACTTGGGCTGTGTCCAAGCAGTGCTTTATGGGATTTGGAGCAGACATTTGACATAATGTTTTCAACATTATGTTTGTCAGACTCAAATTTGAGCTCTGAAGTGGGCTGAAAAAGAGCTTGCTGGGAGTCCTGTGCTTCATAGGTGAGACTTAGTCACTGGCTATGTCATCTCTCAGTCTCTGTTTGACCTAGGGAATTTAATGTGTTTTTTTAAAAAGACAAAGTACAGTAACTGTGTAGAGAACAGAAAGACAATGACACTGTTGCATTGGTAGTGTGCTATCATGTGTTGGGTGTTCTTCTGACTTTGGGAGTGAATAGAGTGACATCCACATTTCTGCTCCAATCTCACTGACAACAGATGTTTTTCATCTGGAAATTTCTGAGCCTACTTAACTATATTCCCCTTCAAATCAATATATTATTGTAAACGATATTATTTCAGGCAAGTTGGTGTTTCATGATGGCAAAAAGCACTTTGGTCAAAAATTTCCAAGCACCTTTGTGAGCTGAGAGCTACTCCTGTATTGTACAGACATGAGGCATTTACCTTTTGTGTTTTTGCAAGCTTAAGAAGAGATCGCGAGTGAAGTGTGGTCAGATAAAATCTGTGTGTACCTTTGTGGGAACTTCAAAAGGAATATGTAGAGGAAACCATAAAAAGCTGTTGATGGCTGCCTCTCAGATAATACTAAAGTTAAATTCAGTATGTAGGGGGAAAAATCAGAGTATTTATTGGGTTGACATTTCAGCTGTACTCCTTTGCTTTGCAAACATAGATCTTTTAGTCCAGCCTTTTCATCCTTGTTCCCAATCCCAGTCTGAATCTCTTCCAGTTCCTCTGAACACACATGTTCAGCTTCTCTTTTCTGGTTTAGCCTGTGCTCCTGCCAACCTTCCACTGTCCTATTCCTTCCTCCCTGCTGTGTCTTACACCCAGGCTGGATCCTACCACAAATGCACTTCCCTTGGGCAATATTGACTAAGAACTGAGACTTGCAAGTGTCCCAGAGGAATCTGAAGGCATATATAGATGAGAGAATGTGTTTCAATAACACAGTCTCCATACCTCAGCACTCTCAGTTCATTAAGCAGCATAGCTAATTTTAAAGTTGTTTACCATTTCTGCAACTGGTTATTGGAAAGCTGATTACTGGGTTAATGGTCCTACTTGTGGACAGTTATCCCACTGCTATAGATGAAATCAGTCCATTTCAGCACAACCTTATAATACAGTGCTGTTATGTTATGTATGCAGTCAATGCTTTGTTTTCCTAGAAGAATAAAATAGAAATGTATTTTGCATTACATATGGTGTGATTTGCCCAGTTCCTCAAGCAGTGAAATGATACCAAATAATACTGGGGGTAGCTGTGCCTCTCAGTGATATTCCCATGTACAGATTCAGTATCTGTGATGTTTCACATTTAACATTCATTTCTGAACAACTGAACTTTCTAGAAGTGAAAATGAATGCCATGCAGGGACAGCAACGCCAGCTAAGTCATCTCCAGCCCAGCATTTTTTATAGCTCTGCTAACTCACCTACTAAGAATTAATTAGCTCTTCTTCTCAAAACTGGTCTGGCTCATTTGGATCTAGCACAGGTAGACTGAGCAGGTGCTGCACACACTTCCTGTAATTTAGGAAGCACTGCCTGATGATCCACTTTAGATTAAGCATATAAACAAGATTGTACTGACTTCTGGTCAGTGGAGATGCTATTACATCTCTTAGTCTGGTTCCCTAGGGAAACTACTTGCACAATTTTATTATTTGTCTGACCCAGTTTCTAATATGCTGACACATTTGTCACAGGTTACATGGATGTTTTGGAGATATTATGTTCTTGGCAGTTTTGCAAGAATTAGCACCTAAATGGAGGAAGGAATCCTTATTAATGCTCCCACTGAGGAAGAAGGAAGAATGCAGCAATTACTGTTTGACAACCGAAAACCACTCGGCTGATGTGCACATTGCTCAGAGAGTCCTTGGCGAAAGCACGACTTTATTCAGCTGACAAAAAAAAGGCAAGGGGTGTCTTGACCTAAGGGAAAGATGCCAAGGCATGCCAGGATACTCCCCAGGGAATGAGATACTGTGTGTTCTTGGAGGAGGAATGAGAATCTGGAAGAGTGAAGGGGGCTGGAGGCACTGTGGTGAGATGTGGCAGAGGACTGGAGGACAGCTGGGGTTATTCCAGGAAAGAGGTGTGAGAAATGTAACATGAATCCATAAAGAATCAAGCTTCTTTAGTTCCACTTTGCAGGGAATAGTTTGTTAGGAAAATACTGAAATCCCAATGTTGGTATTTTGGATATGTTTACAGGCTGATTTAGCCCTTCGGCATTTCTCTGTATCACTTGTAGCAGCTCCACCGCCTTGCTGTTACACAGCAGGACTGCTGTTATTCGACCTGGAAAGATCATTCTGCTGCTTTATTTGCTGAGCATTTAATAAAGTTGTAGCTGTTGTGACTATAACTCATGACTCCCGTGTCATTCTGCAGTGGTGTAACCAGCGATTCAGCATTCCAGTACCATCAGTTCAAAGGGAAGTATGAGGGACTCAAATGTATGCCAGAGCATTGTGACTTTTATTACTCCTCCTCTCCCGCACCCCTCTGTTGGGAAGACGCATTCTGTAGCTGGAGAGCTGAGAAGTACAAAGCATCCTCAGACCTTGTAGTGCAAAATGTAAAAAGTGATGTTATCTGCAGAAAGTGGACTTTAGATTCTATCAGTGCACATTTAGCATAAAGCATTTCCTATGGTAATGCCTCTCACTTTCCCAGACTTTTAAAGGCTCCAAGTGGCACAGAGGCTGCAGACCTCTTTGTAATGTTAATGAATCATCTTAATGGACTGTTTTAGCAGAAACATTCATCACCTTTTGTACCACAATGATTTTTTTTGTTATACTTAAATGGTTAAGTAGGCAATAAATGCCTATCAGACCAACCACTATGGTCTAGTAATCCACCTCGCTATAAATCACCAGTGGATTATTATTGTCCTGTTTAATTAACACTCTTAAGGGATTCTGTCGTTGGATAGACTTTCACCTTGCACTAAGCAGGCATTAACATTTGAAATAAGAAAAAGTGTGTTTATGTCAAAAGCGTTAATCAGCATGACCTGGAACTGGTAGTGGTGGGTTGGATGAAATATGTGTAGGTGCAAATGCTTGTGCCCCCATGGCTGGTGGTTCCTTACAGCAGTTCTTAGTGGAAGCCCAAACCAGACTGTGGAATACTTAGTTTAAGTCACAGTGAATGATAGTTTCGGTATCATTTGTATTAGGTCTTAAAGATATTTGGTTATGTTTGGTTATAAATAGCAGCCTTAAAAAGTTAAATCACAGCAGTTAGGAAGGGGACGTTTTCTGTCAGAGTTTATTTTCTGTGGTCTAATTCAGTCTAAAGTGTTTTTAGAGGAATAGATCAAACCCTTTTCCTTTTCTGCAACAAAAGGTGAGAGGGGAAGTCTGATCCAGTTGTTCCTCTGTGAACTCTTTTCAGACTTCACAGCCAGAAAGAGTAAGCTAAGCAGCAAGAGTTCCTGGGAAAGGCAAGGGGATCCATAGGCTTAGATGCACTTTGCAGAACAATCCCCCTGCAGATTTTTTTGCAAACGAAATTCCCACACTGGAATACAAGCTGGATGCAGGATCACTCTCAGTATACAAACATTTTTGTACATAGTGCAGCTCAATGCTGGTTTTCTCCTCTTGGCAGAATATAAAGATGTCAGTTTTCTTTTCTTCCTGTAATACAATTTAATGCATTTGCTAGTAATTTCCTCATCTTTTGTCAGAAGAGAGACATTTGAAAAAGGCTGTTGTTAAGGCAGCATTTCCCATCCATGAAATCTTATCCTGCTTGCTTTGATTTTGTTACCCTCATAACACTAGTAGTGCACTTACCAACTGTGCATTCAATGGATACCAACACCACCAGCAGGTATGTGAGATAACCAGGTGCTCATGTTGCATTTTACAGGCAGAGCAACGAACATGTAAGTGTCCAGAGCTTTTCAGAGGTCCCTAAGAGTCACAGCTAGTAGCAGAGCTCAAGAGACCCCATTTCTTGTCTGCACACAAATCTGGCGTGCACATCCCTTTCCTCTTGGCATTCTTGGGCTTTTTCCTGGTATGGATTCCTGCAAATTAAAGAACAAATAAAACTGCTAAGTGGAATGCAAACACACTAAATCTTTTCAATTAAGAGACTGAATCTCTTAGCATAAATTAATTTGCTGAAACAAAACTCCAATTACGTAAGATTAATTCTTTCCTGTAAGATTGCATGGATTTATTGACTAACAAAGTCTTCTGTTGCGTAAATGGAACTGTGCTGTTTAACATAGTCTGCTGAGTAGAGGCAAAGCCATAGCATTAGCATGGCACAGGGTATTTTTGTTGCAGTTGCACACTAATCTGTCAGCTTTTATTCTCTTTGTAACTGGAAAGGTGTGAAATGGTTCACTACTGAATGTGTGGGAAATAGCACAGAACACTACAGGAGTTTGGCCAAGATAAGAAACTAAACTAAGCTGGTAAACATTGTGTTGTTATTGCATGAAGGACTGCAGTGAAGAAAAGAAGACTGTCTTAGGTTTAGGCCACTGTTGTGAGGAGGTGTGTGTACATTGATCATACAGTAGTCTTTTCAAATAATTTAACAGAGGTGCACTAACCCCACAGAGTTTCAAGTGCAGGCATGTCCTGGGAAGAATCTCCTTCATTCCCTCTAGACACACCCTGCTAATTAAATCCATTACTGACTAGCAGTAAGCCCCAGGGTTCAGTCTTTTCTACAGCACTCTCACTATCCAACATTTTAGCTCACACTAAAATAAGCCAAGATTTCATGTCTATGCATATAGCACATCTCCTAGCCAATACTTCTGACAATGTTCTCGTCTTCATCCCAATCTGGATGCTTAATGGTTTGGTTGGGGTTTTTTTAATAGCTGAAACTTCAATGTTCCTTAAATTGTGTGAGGGTGGCAAATTAAAGCTAGTAGTCAATATGTGCTCCGCGTAGCTGGCTGGCCATGAGAAACTGCAATGAGGATGGATATTGAATGACTTCTATAGTCCAGCCAGGAGTTATCAGAACAGGTCATCAAACTGTAGGCTGCCCAAACCCGTTCCGCTACTTCCCCATTGATTAAATATCTGAAGGCCATTTACATGTATATCAAATTCTCCATAATCTATTTTATCTTAATCACACACAAGTTCTTTTTCAAGCTAGGGCAAAAAGTCCCCTCCAATAGAGAGAGAAGATGCTATATCTCCGTAAGGAACCTCGGTACATTGAATTTCCTTGGAGCCAAATGATGATCTCAGATTCCCATGGGCTGAAATATCAGTGGGACTCCAGGGAGCATAAGGGAGATAAAACCTGCCTCTGTATGCCCAGATGTTGTGGGATTTAAAAAATACTATTTAGATTTTATTTCAGAGGGGAAGGCAGGAATAGAGGGAGTGTGTAACTTCCAGCCAAGTTCAGGTGGCTAAAATTCCTTCTGAATTTCAATACTTGTGTCTAGGTGTTACTTATCATTCAAATGAAATCATTCAAAACAAGTCAGGGGGTCTTGCCTAGAACTGTCACCCATTAATGTCATTTAGGGATTTTCACTCTCCTTCCTGCATCTCTGTTCACAAGTTATTTTCCTGCTCTGACTCTGCTTCAGACATCATCCTTCAGGCATCCTGTGTTCCCTTCTTTTTGACACAGACTTCTAAGTAGTTCTGATTTTGCTTTTTCCCATTTTCTTCTGCACCTTTTCCTTTCTTTATTTTTCCCCTAGCCCACAACAACAGGAGTTGGGGGAAGCACTTTGGGGGGGGATGTTAAAAGCCTAAAAACACACCCAACTGATTGAGATGGGAAAGTTGGGTATAGACTGATCATTCACTGTCTTGTTTAACACAGTGTGGGCATCGTAACTAGCAGCTAGTTCAATACAGCTAGATGTATACATGATAGCGAGTAGTTAATTGGTGTAACTCCCTATCACAGGACATTTTGCATGTTAAAAATACAAATAAAATTGTGTGGCTAGCAGGACTAAGGATGTAACTCTTCCCCTGTACTGGCCACTGGTGAAGTCTCACCTCAAGTACTATGTGCAGTTCTGGGCCCCTTGCTTCAAGAAAGAGATTGAAGTACTAGTGTGGGTCCAGAGCAGAGCAACAAGGCTGGGGAAGGACTAGAGGGAAAGTGTTATGAAGACAGTCTGAGGGAGCTGGGGTATTTAGCCTGGAGGAGAGGAGGCTCAGGGGGAACCTTATCACTCTCTATAACTACCTGAAGGGAAGTTGTAGAAAGGTGGGGATCAGGCTCTTCTCCCAGGCAACTAATGATAGGACAAGAGGGCAAGGCCTGAAGCTGTGCCAGGGGACAGTTAAGTTGGATGGTAGGAAGCCCTTCCTTGCAGAAAGGGTAATCAACACTGGAATGGTGGTGGAGTTGCAATCTCTGGAGATGTTTAAAGGCAGCCTAGACATGGCACTCAGTGCCCTGGTCTAGCTGATGTGGTAAAGTCATGGGTTGGGCTGGATGAGCTCAGAGGTCTTTTCCAGCCTTAATGATTCTGTGATTCTGTAAATACACATGTGTGAATGCACACAAGAAAAATTTGATGAATGCAAAGACACCATCTCTGGTTCTTGAAGTCCTTGAGTCATGAACAGGAAACCAGGAGTGTATGCTAAGGAAAGCATCGCAGGTCACTTTTATAATCTTGTCGTCATGTCCAGCGTTGCTGCTATGAGAAGCAGAATATTAGGCTAGGTGGACTTTGGATTAACAAGTATAATACGCCTTATGCTTTTTATTAAGAATAGAAGGCAGGAGGTGATTTAGCCCTTAGCTGTCAAACAAAATTACGAAGTATTGTGGTGTTTGCTTTCCTCCAGCTTTTCCATCTCTTAAACCAATCCAGGGAAGCACGATACATGTTTCTTGTATTTTGTTGCCAGCTGCTCTAAAAAGTTCATACAAAAGCTCCTCTCATCAAGAAAATTTATGTGGCGATTCATGAGTGTTTTCAGCAGTATGTTGAAGCACAGAGACATTATTAAATCTGATTCAAATGCATGAATTCTGTATAATAGAGTGAAATCTCAAGGATGATTCAAAAAAGAAATTTCAAAACCTAGTTGATCTGACAAAGCATAAATCAGTATTTGTAGACCTCCAGGCATTAGCTAGAACATGGTGAATTTTCTGTGGAGGCAGCAAACAAGCAGTCAGAAAGGCTTGGCGTGCCCGTTTGTGGGTCTGTGCCTCAGGTTTTAACATTGCAGAGATAATTATATCACCCATGCTGTAAACATTTTGTGTTTATTAAATAGGGAGTCTGTACTGAACACATTAACCACAGGTCTCTGAGAAATGAAAAGATGCAAGGAAACTAATTTTCTTACTGGGTACTGGATGGTTGGAACTGGGTTTGGGAAGCACTGGAATGAGTAGAAGCTGTCCGAGAAGTGCTAGCAGATTTAAAGTCCTAAGAGAAAGGTGAAAACCTGTTGGTGTCACAAGGTGACCTAAGCAGAATATCTGCAGTGTAAATGTTCAAAATTAACCCCTTGACTCTAGCACATTGTTCTAATGTGGTGTTCTAAAAAGATTAGATAAATATCACAGTTGAGGTCATAAATACCTGAAAGTGATTGTAATAAATACAAGAAATAACCTGTCTTGATTATTCTAGTGACTGCTGCTAGTTAATTAGTGTGCTCACTCTGGTTGGTCCTATGGATTTTTGCAGTTTACTTTTGATTTTTGTTCCAACTGTTTTCTTTATCCTGTTGGACAAAGTGATGCAACAGTGGCCAAGCAATTAATTGAACTCATTACAAAAAGCTAATTTTTTGATTCAAGGAGATGATAGTCAACATTACATCACAAATGAAGCACTTCTGGCTTTTATCTGTACAAAANTTCTCTTAACTATCGATTGCAAACAAAGAACTTTGAATAAAAATGTAGCATCTTGGTAACATGCACGTGTGATTTCAAAGGTAGGAGATATCTGAAACAGTAAGAAAACAGATTATGACAGGTTTTAATTTTATATTTGTGTTTTCAGTTGTACTCGTACTGGGATCTTGGTTTTGTAGTTGTTGAGGTTTCTTTTATTTGCTTTGTTTTTCAAAGCATGCCTGAAAAATTAGTAACATTTTTTCCTAATTTTCAGCTGAACCTCCCGCACTGTAATTGATGCCCATTGCGCCTGCTGCTGTCATATGACACTACCTACCAAGAAGAACTTGGCTGTCCTCTCTATAACTACTGTCCCAGCAGAAATCAGTCCTTGGCATCTTTTTCACCAGGATATACAAGCTTAGCGTCTTCAAATTCTCTGTTTAAGTCATGCTCTTGGCCCTGAGGTTCTCAGTCACTTTCTGCTGAACACCCTTTAGATTCTTTGCAGTGTTTTGGGAGCCAAAACTGTGTGCAGTACCATCTATTTGAATACATCCAGCTTCACTACAGAGTCCCTACGTTGCTCCACCACTGCTGACTGCCCTTTTCCTTGCCAGATTCTGTTGGTACACACAGATGTCTGGGAACATGTTGTGCCTCTGCAACTCAGTGCAAAGAAGGGTTGAAGAATTTAAGCATTTTCCTCATTGTCATCTTGCCTCATTGTCCCTTCCCCAACTATTTGCAAAACCATATTTTTCTATTATCCTTGGCTTTAGAGAAGGTGACTTCTGTACAGAATAATGCAATGACAGACACTCCATTACCACACAGATAGGAAGATAACTAGAGGAAAAAAGAGCATGACATATTTTTCCATGGATGAGTAACTCCTGCATCTGTGCCCTGGGGACTGTAAATAGTGCAAATCAATGCAAATATGCTACTACTAATCTTGCCAGTGCTGGTATGACAATGAATGGAGTACAAAGGTAAACTTTATATAGATTGTGTAGCACCTTTCTGCCTCTCTGCATTTACAGGTAAGGCTCTGACCTAGGAAGTCATTGGTGAAATTTCGAGTTTTTCTTTATGAAATTACAATAGAAATACATGTTTGTGTTGCAAATTTCTTTTTCAAATATTAAGTCCATTTGGGGATCTTACAATAATGAAAATCTGAAAACAATTATTGATAATAATTCCTCAAGCACACAGCAGAAAGTGTTTTTCTTACAATGTTTTAGCACACTTAACCTCAGCATACAATTTGTTTATTACAAGTTATTCATTCAGAAGAACGAAACATGTAATTTTTAAGTAATAATTAATTTACAGTTTAACTCTCCATGAGAACACTGAGTCATCTGTACACAGAAAAAAAGTCAAGAATCTGTTATTGTTACCCCATAATAGCAGAAAACTAGTATGAATGAGGATGAGTACTATGTATGCTGCAAGAACCTACATTCTAAAAGAGGCAGCATGTAGTTTATGAAATCAGTTTTCCTCTAGGAGTGGAAATCGGTTTGAATCTCCATAAATATTAGCTTCTGCATTGTGTAAGTGATATTTTGGGTTGTTTGGTCAGTTTTTTTAGATCTATATTGTCAGTGACTAAATCCTATACAAGTACAGTGCCACCTCTTTGGTTTGTGCTACCTTGTATTTCTCTCCCCACAAAGAGAATGTGAATGCAAAGCAAGTTCCTCAGAGATGCACACTGCTGCAGTCAAAGGATGGCATATAGTTACAAAAACCTTTCGATCTGTCTTTGGAGGCTGTGCCCTAGCTTTTCAAAATACATTCCAATAGAAAAGATCCCCAGTATTTTCTTCCATAATTCTACCTGTTTTTCAACTGAATTTTCCTGGTTTGGCCTTTGTCCTGTTTCTTCCAGCTCTATTCTTAGTGATGTGTAGTTTGGCTTTCCACCTCACCACTCTTGGTTCTTTGCAATGTAACAGTGAAATGAAAGGGTTTAGAGAATAATCTTGTAATGGATTGTTGCACCAGAATGAAACTTCATTTCTTTTTCCCTAGGACTTCCTGGGAATCCATTTGCCACAGCCTTTTTCTCCCCAAGAGATTATACAAAATTGTTCTTGTGGCCATTCATTCT
Source organism: Upupa epops (assembly GCA_013397515.1). Taxonomy (NCBI): domain Eukaryota; kingdom Metazoa; phylum Chordata; class Aves; order Bucerotiformes; family Upupidae; genus Upupa; species Upupa epops. Next base: position 1,311,635 of record VZRI01007808.1, on the reverse strand, counting down.
GTCAATGTGAGTCGACAATTTTATTCCCATCGGTTCCCATGGGTAGAGCCATGATTCCCAGAAAACATAGCATCAGCACAGCACTTCTTAGAACTGTCAGAATTATTTCCAAATGCCCAGCCACAAGTGCCTATATTTCTGTAGTGTGTCAGTAATCCACTGATTGAATCCAAATCTGGAGGGATTTGGATCCTTCCAGACAATTGGTGTGGTGTAATTGTCTTCCTGCTATTCATGATTCAGATCATCATTTTATTGCTGATATATTTGTGTGAATATAAACTATTGATTTCCCTCTGCCAAATGGTTTGGGCTTTTGTTGGCAAAAATGGCTTAACATAAAGTTTTCCCCTTCTCTGTTACATTCATACATAATATACATGAATATTTATTTTAGATTGTAAATACCTATAATCAAGAGTCTTTGCAAAGCTATAGATATAAAATAATAAAATATAGATAAAAATACTTTATAAGAACCCAAGAGGCAATATTTTGGTTTTCTTGGTACTATCAACACATCATGATCAATTTGTTTGGCAAATCTAATTTTCTGTAAACCTACTTTTCAGCAAATGTTGTCTCTATAAAATAAGCAAGTATGTTCTGCAGGAACTAATGAATTTTAATGGAGGAGTGTTTTAAACTGTTCTAGGTCAAAATAAAAATTTGGATGTGTTGACATTCATAACATGGGTGAAATTTCTAGAAAATACCTACTTAAAACTTAAAGGAACTCTCAGGCTTGAATCTTTCAGAGAGAAGAGCCAATATAGTGTAATAGCAGATGTTCAGCAACACCTATTATTTGCTTACATTACATCACTAATATGAGGCACCCTGTCGTTAAAGTGAGACTTAGGAACCGGCTCTCTTGATTTGCTTCTTAGTGTTCTATAATTTTGCTGAGGGTATGATCTCATCCATCTCTCCACACCGAGTAAGAGTCTGGATTGGTTGATGAGCACATTAGTTGTTTTGATGAAGTATCAGATTTTATTAAATGGCTGAAATAAATCCTTCAGTTTAATTTATAGAGAAAGCTTTAAATATTGTTTTCTTAGAAGAAATGGACAGGTGGTATCTTCAGCAATGCCGTTTATGCCATTTATAACAGATAGTTTTATTTCTTCTTGACATGTTAGGGTCACAGTCTTGCATTCCTGGCACTCAAAACTTCTCGTCAGTAGATTCAAACATGGAAGTGTTCCAACCCAATGCAAGAGAGACCCTTACACATTACAAAGTGGGGCACATGCAGGAAAATATTGAAATAATAAATTAACACTACATCAGATTTTTAGAAAGGAACTCGCTTGCTACAAGCGAGTTACAAGTTACAAGTAAGTAACAAGTGGTTACAAGTGCTAGACCCACCTCTAGACATCCACCCGTGCCAAGGCACAAAGAGGACTCCTTAACCTAGAAGAGGTACTGCTGACAGCAAATGGCTGTTTATTCCTTATTTATAAATAAATGTAGATTTATTGATATTTTAACATTTAATATTGTTTTAAAATTCTGGTTTTTTGGTGTTGAGCTAACACCAAAAACTTGGTTTTTGCAGAAGCATGGAACTGTTGCATATTTTTTTCTAACAATGTGTATGATGTTATCAGAAGGCTGATGACTGAGATGTGAAATCAGTCAATCAGAGACTACAAATAATTTCATTAATATTTTTGCACTGACTTAATTAGACCTATTTATTTTTTTTAGTGATTTAGTTAAGCTGATGCAACATCCTGTAATAGACATAGCCCTACAGATATAGAGATGTTCTTAGCATGTAAGTAATCATAGTAAATCATTACAGTGTATCTTATATTAGTGAATTTGATAAAGGGTCTTAATCAATAGCATTTGGATCTGATTGGAAGTACCCTGTCTGCTATTTTGCACATATTATATTTCAAAAAAAGTAGTAATTGATTAAAAAAACAAAAATCCAAGCTTTTTTTCTTTACTGCAGATACACATGGACACTGCATGTACAGAAGTACAGCAGTTCCTGCAATTGCTATTTCTGAATAAACTCTCCATAATAGATCCCTGTGTGGATATGCTTGTCTGGAGAACTCATGGTTCAGACAGTAAGTCATTGCAGAATAGCTTATTCTGCAACAGCGATTCCAGTTAATTTTCCAGTGTAGAAAAGCCCTAGTCCACAGCTCCAAACTCCTGTTTGTGGCCAGATTTTGTCTTTAGAGAATAGTATAAATTTGTTCCATTCAATTGTTGAAGACCCAAATTCAGCACTGAACTCCCTTTGGAAGCAATGCACATGAACAGCCAGGGAGAGCTTTATAGCATAGAAGCTTGTATTTATGTGCACTTACTCCACAGTATTATGAACTAAATGTTTTATTATCAGTTTCTTGTAGCTGTGAGCTGTACTCATTTTTGACTGTGGCACATCCCTGTGCTGCTTCTGGTCTGGTACCTTCTGGAGCCCAGTCCCAAGCCAGCGGATAGAAGGTTGCCTGGAAGAAGATCCATCAAAGCATACTCAAAAATGATTGGCAGGTTTTATCAGCAGCAGTTGTGAAACAAGGCAAAAGAGAACAAATGGTGTATCTTCCTCCATGACCTAATACAGAAGATGGTTTACAGCAGTAACATCCAGCTGATACATTTGGGTTTGCTTGGAGTACAGAGAATAGAGGAATCTGTAAATACTGAAAAAGACTGAAAAATGCTTGAATGCACTGAAAATGTACCCTGTGAAAACAGCACAGAGACATCTTCAACAAAGGCCAGTTATTCTCATTGGATCCAGAATACAACAGCTTGGTAAGAAGTGTTTTGGGCTCGATTCATGGTTATGTTCAAAGGTTTTTCTCATCTAGTTAAAAAAACGTTGGCAAACCAAGATAAAGCCTCGATGCTATTTTGTAATTGGGTGCAAGTTTCAGTGAGCCGTAAGGACCCTCAAAAGGAAATTTGCCATTTATCTGAAATTACAATGTAGCGCCCCTGGCATTTTTGAGGTGTGGACCAATTAATATGAGTAGCTTAATTAAAATCACCAAATACATTTTAAAGGATGACATAAAGGTAACCTTAATCTAGACTTCCAGAAATAAAGTGGAATCTCTTAATCAAGTGCCCCAGCCTTTTCATCCCACAGGTCTCGGTGGATGTCAGAACAGACATCATCCTCTTATTTCACTTTCCCCAGGCTTTATTATGTGGTTAACTACAAAGGTGTAAAGTCCATCCTGAATTTTACCTGTTGCATAAGTCTGAAACTGTGACAGCTCTGGTGTAACATTCATGTAAATGAAAGAACAGATTTTGGCTCAACAGCTGGCATTTTGGTGTTTTAAGAGCAAAGTCACACCTGAGTTTTCATGCTTTTTAGGATTTTGCCAACAAAAGGAAAGCAGAAATTAAACAAGACATTTTCTCTTTTGAAAGCCAAAAGAAATGGTGCAGCTGTTTCCAAGACTGCTGTGTTCAAGCTGCCGCATGAAGGGGGAATAGATGACATTCTTGCTTTCCAGTTATGATTTAGCACAAATGCCTTCCATTTGTTTCAGCATATTTTCCCTTTAACACAATTTTTTCTCCAAATTTTTCCTAATAACATGTTTATTCAATGCTCAGTTTAAACCACATTTGGGTCTTTACAAGTAATGGATATTCATCATCGCTGTAGTACTGCTTCTGTGGTCTGACATGTAGCTGCTTGAGAACTTGCCACTGTTGACAAGTGGGTTTTATCAGATTTTTACCATGCAAGATAACAAGAGCGTGGAGGGAATTGCTGTAGCTCACCTGTGGTCCCTAAAGCCTTATTATTATTTAGCTGCTACACATGCACTTACTTTCAGAGTTTAATTTTATTCCTCCTAGCAATGAAAAATTATGTAGTAGGCAAATAACTGTCATTTATCTCTCTTATAAATAGATGGGCATTAGGTGCAGAGAGTGGCACCATTTATCCCTGATGGATGTGGCCTGGTCCCTTCATTATTCAGCTGTTACAGAAAGCAGCAGAGAAAGAGTTGAACATTTTGTCCCCCATATAAACAATTATATTTATTATTTGTATGTGAAGGACCTACAGCTTCTTCAAAAGCAAGAAAATTTGGTTTATTTTCAGCTGACACACTCAGCACAAGGAAGACATGGACCTGTTGGAGAGGGTCTAGAGGAGGTCACAGTTATGGAGCATCTCTGCTGTAAGGACAGGATGAGAGAGCTGGGGTGGTTCAGCCTGGAGAAGAGAAGGCCAAATATTTAGTCACGTATGTTGCTTGTTTGTAGCTTAATTGCTGTCAGTGACCTAGAGTGCATGTGGTACTTATGCTAAATTTTGAAAAAGCATTCTTTTATTTAATTTATTTTGTGTTTCTTTGCCTTGAATACCTGTTCTGCCCTGCTACCCAAAATACACTGCTGCCCCTAAAAGCATAAAAACACTGGATCTGAAAATTGTTGTGACAGAGGCTAGATGAAAGTTACTTTTCCTTTCCAGAAAGGCCTGCTGTAGTTTATTTCTGACTGACAGATAAAACACACAAAAAAAAGAGATGGCAATGAAACCTACTTCCTCTTAGGTGATTTGGCTCACCGCAGAATTAGTAGTTCCCAGGTGTTTCTCACTCCAGAGGTAGGTAGACTGAAAACACGTACTTGGGTTTTTTTTAGCCAACCATGTTAGTTGGAAGGAGATACCCCATTTGAAGTTGTTAGCTGTTAGCAGTGAATGACTTTTCATCTCCTATTTCTGTGGGCTTTGCTCATTAGAAAAAGATCAGTAACTTTTCATGTAACTGGCAGGTGATAGATCTGGCTCCTGTTTCATCCTAACTTATACACAGTAAAATCTGTTGGCTCACAGATAGCTGTCCTTCCAAGGATTGTCCTGATCACAGGCAAGAAAGCCAGAGAGAAATTGAAGCTTGCTGGAACACAGAATACATGTCCCAGAGAAGCGCTTAAACGGCTGGTGGGGAGGTCCCCCCCTCCTCATTTTCACGGTAGTTTTTTAAGCCTCCGTCTATGTCTTTAACACTCCTATCTGACCCAAATATTCTGCTCGCACCAAGTCACCACTTTTTATAGCAGTTTCCTTTTATTTGAGGCCTGAGTGAAAGACTGCACTTCACAGGCTATTTGACAGTAACTGCAAAGGGACATATCAGGTCCACTGGTGTGACTGCCAGACTATTGAAAGAATTCAGGACAGACTATTTGGAGAGAAATACTTACCAATCATGTAAACTTATCACAAGAGACTAACTGCATATGAAAAGAGGAAGTAATCTTTTTATAAAGTATACAGTGAAGAGAAGGAAAAAACTCGAATGTGCTTTAATATATTTAGTATATTATTTATTCTACTGGTGTGGTTATTATATGGGAGAAATCCATAGCCAGGTTTGGCACTAAGATAAATACAGATTTTTGTTCTGTTCTTTTATTGTGTAGTATGTAGTGATGGCAAAGTTTTGATCAGACAGGTTCTTCTCCAGTAGTTAGAGAGGCTTTGAAATCAGCATCAGGTAGCTCATATGGAGTATTTCATAGCGTAGTTATCTATCCTGATAAGAGCTTATGTTTATAGTAGGAGACAATCTCAAGGAAAACTTTTGGTAACAGGGAGTCTTTTAAAGCAAACAACTCTGTTTCATTACCTATCATACTTGTTTTATCAAAGATTAGTGAAATCATAGTACTAAATCTTTTCTCTGCCATCTGTGGTGCCCTCTACTGCACATCCTTGTTGAAGCAAGGCAAACACTGAGTGAACAACTGCATCGGGTACATTGGGTTTTTTAAGTTCACGTTTTTCTTTCCATCGTAACATTTAATAATATTTACTTATTTAGTTTACTAATAATTTTCCTTCCAGTATTTAAAACAATTTCAGTTACTACTTGCAATTTAATTTTGTATTTGTTTGTTTCTTACAAGCAGTTTAAAATGGGAAATTAATAAAGAGGGCTTTCAGAAATAAACCTTTTAGTTCATTTATTGATTGGAGTTAATTTACTGGTCACATTCTGGATTCTAGCATATGCAGTTACATATCTGTGTGCAGTATTAATGCTGAAGCATGGACATTTTTAGTTTTGCTTGTTTTTCAGTCTCTCACTAAGTCAAGTATAAGTCCTGCATATGTTGGTTGTACTTCTTTGTAGTTACTGTTTGCTGCTGTGAAGACAAGTCACTAAATTAGCTTCTTGTAAGTTGATCTACATAGTTTTGTTTGTGATCTGTTGCCAGAGGCATGATGAGATTGTCAGTTCTATATCAAACAAAATTTTCATGTTGAATTGCTGGAAAGAGCTACAGAGATTTTACATAAATATTTCCGGAGTGATTTCAGGGTACCTAAAGGCCAAAGACGTAACATGAAAGATTGGAACATTTCAGAGTATTAATTCTTTTGCTTGTGTTAATTGAAACACCTTGTGCTCATATCATCATAGCCTGAGGTTTTCCTGAAATAAATCAATGCATTATTTTTTTAATTGCCTACCCACGCTGGATTTGGAGGGCTTAATCTTATGGAGACTGAAGAAGAAAGGTTCTGAGGTAGTAGCTAATGAAGCAGCAGGAGAAACCAGCTGCTTCCAACATTTTAAACACTACATCATCTAATCTGCTAACATGGCTAAGCATCACAACATTTGAAATGCTGGTGGCAGTGAGCTAGACACAGCACGGCTTCCAATATCATCATAACATGGTTTAGGGTGGAAGGGATTTCAGGGATCATCCAGTTTCAACCTGTCATGGGCAGGGACTCCTCTCACCAGACTAGGTTTCCCAACCTGGCCTTGAACACTTCCATGGAGAGGGCATCCACAACCTGCCTGGGCAACCTCTTCCAGTACCTCACCACCTGCAGAGAATTTCTTCATAGGATGCAATCTAAATAGACCTCCTTTTAGTTTGAAAACCATTCCTCTTTGTCCTATTACTATAGTCCCTTGGAAAAAGTCCCTCTTCCAGCTTTCCTGTAGCCCACTTCAGGTACTGTAAGGCTGTTCGTCCCACTGGACCCTTCTCCAGGCTGAACAGCCCAAATTCCCTCAGACTCTCTTCACAGCAGAGGTGCTCCAGCCCTCTTAGCACCCTCGTGGCCTTTTCTGGACTCATTCCAACAGTTCCAGGTCCTTCTTGTACTAGGAACTCCAGAACTGGACACAGTGCTCCAGATGAGGTCTCACAAGAGCAGAACAGAGGAGGAGAGTCACTTCCCTTGTTCTGCTAGTGATGTTCTTTTGATCCAGCCCAGGATAGGTTTAGTTTTCTAGGCTACACTCAAGCATTGTGGCTCACACTGAACTTCTCATCTAACAACATCCCCAAGTCCTTCTCTGTGGGACTGCTGTGCATGAAAGACAATGTTATCAGCGGTGGGCTTTCAAAATTTTTCTCTAGAAAGCACAAATCTTAAGATATTTATCTACTAAGTGACTGCTAACACTCTCCTAATGGCCACTGTCAGGCAGTCCATGACAATAATGTTGTTAGGAATAGAAAATACACTTTGGCATATCCTAACTGCAAAGGAAAGAGCAGTTTACATAGAAATTCAAAAGTAAGATTTGCTTTTTATCATCCTCAGGCTGCCAGGGAAGAAGCCCTGATCTCTGCTCTCCAAACCCACAGGGGAAAACGAGTGTGTGGTTCTGCCCCGGGACGGTCAGGGCTGCAGGCAGGTGCTTTGAGCAGGACAGGTGCTGATCAGGTTCCAGTGCAACTGTTGGTCCTCACAAGGCTCCTGGAAGTACCATGTTCTCCTCTTTAAAAACACAATGAGTTTAAACTTTCTGAAGCAAAAGATTGGATTTTTTAAGGAAAAGATGAACAGCTAAAGGCAACAGGTATGAAATGGACCAAAATGCAGCTGTGCACCTTGTGGGATTTCTTACTGTCTCTATAGCCGTGTTATCCATCTGGAAGGGAAACCCCCTAGCTGGGGACACCCTATCAATCAGTAAGGTCCTAGTTCAGCCTTCGGCTTGCAACATCTAGTGCTTTTTATTATCTCTCTGCTTCCTTAGGAGCCAGCGATTGATCACTCTTAGAACGAGTGGGTTATTGTTTTGTTCAAAACGCAGGTTTTTCACAACGAGGAAGCTTTGCAAACATACCCCGAGTCTGTTCTAAACTTCAGAGTGCCAAAGGCAAACGATAAAACCGGTGTTAAACCTGCAATCTCAGTGGAAGCAGGAAATCCCGCTGGCTGGCCAGGCAGGGCCTGTGGGTCGGCCCCAGCAGGGCCCTTGGAAAAGGCGGGAAGCGGGAAAAGGCCTCGCTCAGGCGCCAGGAACGGTGTGAGAAGCCTGCCTTTGGCTTCTAAGGGAATTCTTTTTAAAATAGCTTTTTCTAATGTCTTTGCTAATATGTTTTGCCTTTTATTTTATGATGGCTTCATCCCTCACAGAGAAATTGGGTTGGTTCGCACCAGTCTTTATGGAGGGCCGCAGTGTGTGTTTGGCTGAAGCACCAGCTGGGAGCAAGGCCAGCTCCAGGGAAGTGAGTCTGTCCGGTGATGAGAGCCACGTCCCAAGGTAAAAGATGTGGAAAATAGCAGACGTGCTGTCTTTCTGAGGCAATGCTTAAGCAGGAAGTGCAGCATTGCACTGATGTGGGCTGTGTGACAGTGAGAAATGTACTTCCATACAAAACCAGAGGGGCGCTCACACTGCAAACAGCATCTCTGTTCCCTCAAACCTCTTCACCAAGTCTGTAGGTGCAGGCAGAAATACAGACAACCATGATAAACCAGACAGCCTGAATTTCACCAAGAAACCCTTAACATTTAACAAAAACTCTTCCTATACACAGTATGTCAGGGTCAGAGGCTGAAACAGACTGGAAGCGTCTTAAAAATATTTTGAAAGGGAAAGAAGCTCTTTGTGACAGGCTATGGAACAGTTTTAGCAGCATACAGTTGTGGGATTTGGGGTGTTTGGTTTATTTGTAAATGTTTATCTTGTGCATTTAAATTGCTTACTTGTTAAAGTTGCTATAATATGTTGAATTTATTAATGTTGAAGATCACGTCTTGTGCAATACAGAAGCAAGTATTCACTCATGTTGCAACCTGCTAGAAATGATCAGGAAAACCCTATGAGTTACACAGTGCTACTCCTCTGCTCAGATTTCCATGTTAACTATCCTAGGCTGAATTTTAAGTGGGCATATTAGAAAAATATTTCACTTTTACTTATTAGAATTCAGCTAGTTTCTGCAAAATGTGACAGAATGTCAGCAGGGGATACACAGAGAATTGCTATTCTCTTCATCCTAGTTTGCTGCATTTACAACTTCTTTGGGCCAACAGATCAGGAAATTGGAATGGAAAACTGGACTTTGAAATTCTGCAGCAAACTTTAAAGTACACCTGGAATATTGAGACAGTTACAGTGGACAGAACTAAACAAATAAGTAAAATATCTCTAAGTATCAAAGCAATGACATTATTTTCATTTCCTACCTACATTAATGTTCATTTAACCATCTGCCCATATGTATTTTTGTCTTCAACAGTCATTTTTGTCATAGGAGGTCTGAACCACAGACAGCTTTGCTTACCTATTCTACCACTTGCTGGAATACACATGTAGCTCATCAGCCAACCATTTCCTCTGTGTTTAATAGAATTTCTGCTTTGGATATGGCTGTGAAATGTAGGATTTAATTTTGGAGGGACAGACTATGAGTCTGCAAGTTAGTTATTCTTGGATTTTATTATTAAGTTATTATACAGTAGAAAATGAATTTACATATTAGCTGCATGAACAGGCCTTCTTATATTATCAGCACTACAAATGCTTCACTCTTTTACCATTGGAAAGCCTGTTAGTTTCTTTGTGTCCAAGTTTATTCAACTGGAAAACACAAAGAAGTACTACATTTATGTTTGTTGAAAGTTTTGATATTATCAGACAAAAGTATCAGTAATATTGTGGTAGGAAATGTATACCGATGCCATAACAAATAACATTTCAAAATAAAAAGGTTAATAATTTTCAGAAGTTGCTTTCAAAAATTATAATCTCATTTCAGCAGAATGAAGAGTAAGTGGAAGCTGAGCTACAAAATGGAAGAAGCATACTCAGCTGATAGATCTTTCATAAATATTCATTCTTGTTTAAGCAGACGAAAAGCTAGGTTTCAAAAATAATTCTTGCTGATTTTGTAACAGTTGGATAATCTATTTTGTGTGATATGCATGGGTATTGACTCATCTTTTCTTAGAATATTATGTAATTACAGAATTGGACTTTGCTGATAAATTTTTGAGGTATAATAAGTTTTTTTTTTCTATTTTAAAAAATTCCTAACCAAACTTCTGATGGTAGATAGGGCACTTGTAATTTTAAGGACAGCTGACATGTTTGAATCAGATTGCTTGTGAAAATAAAAAGCTTCTGTCATAATACTCAAACCAGCCTACAGCTTTGCTGTGAGGGATCTGCTACAAGGTTACCTAGGCTTCTTGGGTCAAAGATACAGATTTTCTACTTCTCAGGGTGCATCTGTTGAGCCTAAACCTTCATATAACTAAAACCCTTAACAGTTTGTTTAGGGCAGCAGATGAAAAGATTAACATGCAATAGTACAACGGGAAGTAATTGTACTCTTGAACATTTTTTTAAATTTACAGCATTTAAAAACAACCCAAATCATAGCCAAAGCCAATATTACATCATTTATAGTAAAACATTAATCATTTTCATAGAACAGCCAGTTGGTCTAAAAGTTCATCTGGTTTCAGGATTGAATAGAAATGTACTTTTAATTGTGTCCTCAGTCATGCATCTGGAATGGAAAGTCAAAGATTTTAGGGAAACCAAGCAAAACAAAATTAAAACACAAAAGAGTTCCTCCACAGTTTTGAAAGAGTTTTGGATTACATGATTTTTGTAGGGGTGGGGACAGATGACCAAAACTCAAAGTAGAACTAGATTTTGTTATATGATCTTTATAATTGATTTTCTTTGTTTCAGTTCTAAAGTTCTTGAAGCAATAGAAAATGTTATTCAAGATGTACTTCAAAGCTTGGCCCAATACAAAGCACCTGTTCTTACACTGGCTAACAGATCGGATTGGAGAAACATAGAGCAAGTATCATAAACTCCTGCCCTGTTTTAATATAAAAGGCAGAAATGATAATTTGATAATGTCACTTCCAGAGAAGTTAGTGGTACATAGTTCTGTAAATATTAGAATCAATAAAGAATTTGACTTTTAAAAAAGTAATGGACAAAGAAAAAGTAATGCACTGCGTGGACAGGCATCATGTATTAAATAAGAGCAGACATAAAGGGGAATGTAAAAAGACTATAACAGAGGTTAGAAAGGAAAGAGAGGTCCTATAAACAACCATTTTTGGGAAGTAGTAGAAACCAGAAATGTTAAGTTGTGCTGGAGTGAAAGAAGTATTTTTTAGGCTGGGAACAATTACTAACAATTTCATCCTCCGTTGCCTTTTCTGCACTTCTTGTTCTCTACTTTTCCCCATGGTATCTTATTTCTTAAAATGATATGGGCAAACTGCCCTTTTTGCTTCCGTAGAAGATGCATCTCTCCTCTTCTTGTTATATTTCTTGCCTCCATATTGTGTTTGAGTTTGTTATCAGCCAACTAAGCAAACTAAGCTTATAAAATGTTGTCTACATCTCATATATTGTGCTGTTTATCTAGACAGGCTCAGAGAAAATGCAGCCCATCTTCCCTCATAACACACTCCATGATTTGTGGAAGTTGCTTGCGCAACATTATTTTTCCTAGGAGCTAATTTAAACTGAAAATACCTGAAGCTGACAGATTAATTGCTTTCTACAACACAAGAAGCAAAAGGATAAAGGAAGACACAAATCTATTTCTTGCCTTGTAATAGCTTTGGCCATCAGTGGGTTAAAGGATATTTAGACTGATAAAGACTGCAGAGGTGCTTGTAAGTGGACACATTACAAACATTTGAGGTTGAGAAAGTGTAGCAAACCTTCCACCCATAACACTTTGGTGGAATACTCATTTAATGAGAACAATAAATTCCTGTCAATCAAAAAAAACCCGAGGGGCCTGAAGGTAATCAGTTAACTGAAAGGCTTGTATGTTCCTGGGAATTTAGTGGTTTGATAGTTTGACAAAACATTTTCACTCAGATGTCTGTAAAATTAAAATACTGGAACAAAGTTTTGCAATTTTTTTTTGCAATCTTTGGGGAAATGGCATTCCAGGCTAGAAAAACAAATGTGAGACAACATTTGCCATCAGAGCACATAGGGGGGAAAAACATAGAAATGAGAACAAGTTAACATCACAGCATGTTAAAAATAAGACTCATCAATCACATTAAAAGAAGCTGAACCATTGTTTGTGGTGGAGAAATGTAATCTCAGATATGCATTTCCGTTGTAGTAATGACCTATAGCCCACTCTAGTGCAGCAGTTGAAGAAGGCTAAAATAAAAATAAATGCACAAATAAAATAAAAGCAGAATGCTGAAATATAATGTGAATGGAATAAAATAGAGTCAGCAGGGCTTTGGGGTTTTTTGGTTAGGTGGATTTTCATACCTTTTCTACATAACTGGAATCTTCTGGGCAGGATTTAGTAGAACAAGAGAATTAGGTCATGTTTGAAACATTCATTATATACGTGTAGATGCCCAGAGAAGTATTTAGTAGAAAGAAGATTTTATAGAAAACTACTGGGCTGGGTTAAGCACTGGAAGAACTGCTGAAGTTTCTATTTAGTGCAAGTTTTGCAGTTGCCTGTATTAAGTAGCTGCAGGAGCTGCACTGATGTGGATCTTCACCACTCAGAGCATTCTGAGAGCAGAACCCCGCCAGATGCTGCGGACTGCTCTCTTCAGGGCAGTTACAGGGAGTGCATAAGCGAAAGTACAAAGATAGTTTAGAATTGGCAGCATAAAGGCAAGATATTACTTGAAAGATGACAGGCAGAAGCCAGGCTGTGCTGTGGTCCCCGCTGTCACTTCACATGCAAGCACCGTGGTGTGTTCTGCCACCCAAAGGACACACGGAGCAAAACCTTCAACAGGGGAATAGAAACACTGCGTGGTTTTAGTTAAGTTATAGCTATTTTACTACCACTCATTTCTGAAAGTACATATGCAACTCTGAAGTTTAAAAGAAGAATTCTTTAAAGTCAGGATTCTCATAAGGCACTCTAATAATTTAAAGTAAATTCATGAAGTGATTAAAAATACAACTAGTTTTTTTGTGAAATGAGCACCTTCAGGCATGAGATGGTGACACTCAAAATCATTTGAGTTCCTTTAGATTAAACTACTGTTTAGAGAATAGGATGGACCACATTTTTTTGTTTCCAAACATTAATAATAGAATATAATTGAGTTATGATTCTAATTTAAGGGCGTAAGTTAGATAATATTGCAGTAATATGAAGTAAGAACACTTTTTCATATATTCTGCGTCAGAAAGTCACCGTGTTAGGCTTGATTTTCTATTCTAATAATTTTTTTTGCATTTTTTCCAGTCCTTTATTCCTTTGTTTTCATGATAAATGGTAACTTGATGCTGATACATTAACAGTTATAAACATGTATAAAATATTTATCTTGTCTCTACTCTTGTCTGGAAACCTATGTATTTTAGGCTTGAATCCAGACTTGAGGCATCTTCTGCAGGAACTCTGACTATTGAAGCAGATGATCAGGCAGGGGGCAGGTCAGCTGTGTTTTGAACAGATTGCTGTGCTGCTTGCTGCCAGCCTTTTCCCATCGGCTACTCCAGCTCCACTTCCAGTTTCTGTGCAGGGTCTGAATGTAGTACCAGCTTATTTGATTATAGAAAAGGAGTTTGAGTCTGAAGTACCTTGCAGGGAACAAATGACATAGAGTTGATAAGTTTATACTTTATTTTATTTGTTTGCAATATATCAGATTTAAAGATTCTGTAGGTCTGCAAATGATACAAGATTGTACTATGACACAAATAAGAATTGACTGCCATAGATCAGCATTGAAATTTGGTAAGTAAAAAAAAGTCCAGAAGCAGAATTCTTGTGGGTTTTTTTCATGGATTTTAGTTCAAAACTTTGTCATAAAAGCACCCAAAACCAAAAAAGCAAACCGTAACAATACACAATTCACTGTGATTCAGAAATGAATGCCTAAAATAACCTGATATTATGACTAGCCCTTCAACTTTACTTTATTAAATTATAGTGAGTGACAGTGAAATTAATGCAGCATACTTACAGTGTCCATGCTCCCTGAATGAATATCAGCCAGAGGCATATTCTAAAGGTTTTAATGTAAAAACATCACCCTTCTTTAAAAAAACTATCTAGTAAAGGAATCTTGGAGTACAGACAATAAACTATTTTTTTTTCTAACTCAATCATTTAATTTCTTGGCTTGAAAAGCAGGAGATACATTTCCTCACTTAATGCTGTAATTTTTCTTCTATTTATGCTAGAAATTATGGGATCTATTGATTAGTAGTCTGTCTGTATTTTTACAGCACATTAAAGTCTACCCTGCAAATCTTTATTGCATGAGACTCAAATATGAGTCAATATAAATTCAAATTATTGTGTATTTATTTCTAAACATTGATAAAGTTTTTTTAATGTATATTTTCAGCTTTGATGCTCAAAATACTATCAATGATCTATAAGATGGTGCAGAGCAATACTTATGCTACTAAGAGGTAACATGCTGCATTTCTGTATTTTCAAATGAAATCGTAAAGAATATTGGTGTGAGAATCAGCCTGCAGGATGCAATCCTGTAGGATAATGGATTTCTGTATGTAAAATGCTTTAGGTTGACCTGATAATCCATGTCCTCTGTAAAATTCTCACAAGCTTTACAGCTGTTTCAGTATTATAATTGCAAATACAATATTTTGTCTTGATAGAGATATATATTACTCAGATACATTGCTGTTTGGTAGCCAAACCGTTGTGGACAATATAGTCAATGACATTTCTTGCATGCTTAAGATACCTCGGAGAAGTCTACATATAGTAAGTGGCTTATTATCAGTGGTTTTATCATTTCTAAACCTTATAGATCAAAATGAAAGCTGAAATATCTAATGAAAGTTATCAGTAGGAAATGCCTAGTTAAAATAAAAAGCATCATTTGTGCAAATGAAAACTAATTATGGGTTATTATAGACCTCAAAAGGTTTATTTCTTCAGAAAAAAATTTATTGCTCCAGGGAGGTTGGGACAAACTGCCAGCTAAAATCACAGAATCTAGTGAAGGCATATTTCAGAGTGCAAGACGTCTGCAGTAAGCCTAAGTTATTGTAAGTCTGCCTTTGTGTCTGTGGTGGCAAAGATGCCACCTAGGGTTTAAAAGGTTGATGAAAGTCAACAACTGTTTATTACCAGTCAGAACTCTTTTCAGAAGTTTCTTGCACAATATAGTAACCCAACAGCATGTAACTTTCAATTTACTGTTTTTCAGCTGTCTACATCTAAAGGTTCTGTTGCTGGTAATTTAAGCTACACTGAGGAAGATGGTACAAAAGTGAGTTGTACCTGCAGTGGAACAGTATGTATTATAGAATATTAACAGTCATTCATAGCATCTACCTTTGCACTTCTTATAGCTCAGATTACCGTGTACATTTACTATACAGACCTATGCTTGTGGCAAATTGAGACATTACAACCTGGGTGAAAAAAAGTATTGCTCAACCCTAATGTAATTCTGAAGCTCATCTGTATGCTTACCAGAAACATATCCTTTGGATATGCTTTTTAGCACTGCTTACTACCACAGGAGCCTTGCAGAGGAAAGTTTAAATATTGTGTATCTTAGGCTTTATATGAAAATATTATGTCAAATAAGTGCTGGGAATCAAAGAATCTTGGGCACTCTGGACACACCTTGGTCCTGTCACAATAAATGGTAATAAAACAAGTCTCACAGCATGAGTTAACATTCTTATATGGTTCGCAAGAGTTTAAAGATGATACTCCATCAGTGTAAGAGCTGATATTGTCTTCATGTGCCTAGCACTGTACAACCAACGGTATATCATGCTCTCTGGTCTCAGGATTGTCACTTGTACAGGAATTACATTAGAAGATGTTATCAACTAATTTTATCAAAGATGGACCTAAGCTAAAAAGAAGTATATAGCAATGGTTTCATAACAGTCAAGAGCCAGAAGTAGTTTGAAGAGATCTAATCTAGTCCTGAAAGATTTCCTATAGCCATGCAGATTATGAAAGCAGGGACAGAACTCATACTTGCTGACTGTCATCATGATTTCCAGGAAACTGTGTTAATTGTAAGCTTGTATCAGGAATTTCAAAATGCAAAGATAACGTTAGCTGCCTGTTATACTTTGGTTTTAAGCAGAGCATAAAATCCCCTGTTATTAATGATCTTCTTTTATTTGCTGAGTTGTTCCACCCTGGCACCAGAGGTGATTCAGCAGTCAGCAGTAAAAACAGACCACATGCTTCAATATATACATACTCTGTGGCCAAGTTCTTCCTCCAGTTCCTGCTTTCTCACCCATATGCTTTCCAGATTGAGCCAATCCTATCATGAGATGCCACATAAACAGTGCTATGTCCTCAAACTGTTGCTCTGAAATACTCATAAAATAATGTTATAGGTTAATAAAGGAAGGATTTAATGGTCTTCCAAAAAGAATAGTTAAAATGTTTTAAGCCTGTGTTAAATACACAGTCTTCACACCAAGCAGACTTTTTCTTTAAATTAAAAATTAATTAGGACATTGTTATCTCTAATTCCCATGCAATGAACAATATTCTGTGACAGCAGCACAAACACTTTTGAAAGTAATCTTGTTATAACAGGAGGACTCCTGCACAACTATACAATAAAGCAGGACATGAATGGTTGAAAGTGTAAAGAGGTGAAAATGTCAAGACTGATCTTGTATGTAGAAGATGAATGGTTGTTCTAGGATGCAATTGTGTCCCTCATTACCTAATGTTGTTACTTTAAAATATATCATTTTCTCTTTTTAAAATCATTAATCTCATTTTTGTTGTTTTAGGCAGTCAATGTGCCATCTAATGTTGAAGGAATTAAAAGTATCCTTTGAGCAAGAACTCTCATTATAGACTGAAAAAATAAAGTAAAAACAAAGAATGTTCCAAGTTAAACAATGTTCTGGTAACTTTTTCTTTGCTTGTTGGCTCTGAAATTGAGTCATACACACTGCTTTTGGCTCCAGAACAGGTATTTTAGAGCACTTACTGTTTAAATTGATTGGTGTGATAGATCATTTTACATGCGGCTAGCCTTAACGGAAAAGATTTAATCTCACATGCCAAATTTATGTTAATTGTAGAAAAAGATGCAACTTTTCAGAGACTCCTGGACGATGACTTCTGCAAGAAATTGTCTCCATGTATAATGATTACGGTATGTATCTTAAGTTTTGTATTGTCTAGCTAGAGATAAAACATGAAGTAATAGACTGGCATTGTAGTGGCTTAAACTTGGTCAAAACACCAAAATAAAATGAGCCTGCAACATGGATAACATGATTTAAAAATATTTATTATCCTTATAGAAAGACAACATACATACTATGAGGATTTCTTTCCTCCAAGCATCTCTTTCTTACTTGGTGGCTTACCAGCTTCACATGCTGCTGAAAAGTCACTGGCCCACTCCACCTCAGACAGACTTTACTTTTCATAGAATCCTAGTTTTGACTTTGTCCTTCAGGATCCCAGGTTTAGCAAACCCAAATTAAACAACCCAAATGGTTGATTTTTTGATTGTACTGAAAAAGAATTAACAGGAATGACCTACTTGTTCAGGGCCCACAGTGAGGAAGTAAAGATCTCCATACTTAGAAGAGAGCAGGAGTTGTACTATGCCACATCTTGTCTAGTCACAGCAAGAACTTGTTTTGTGTTGTTTCATTAATTACATAAATATTTTTGAGAAGAAAAATGTGGCCTTCTACAGCAGCTTATACAGCCACCAGGGTACATCTATACATCAGCTCCCAGATCATACAAATCAACTCTGAAATAAAGGAATGTATGATACGTTTACACAGCCTGTAATCCAGAACATCTGCAGTGCCTCTCCCCAGCTCCTTCCTCCTTCCCTCGTCACAAAGTGAGAGAGGAAGCATAGAACTTCCCCTGCAAAATAGCTGCTGGAGAAATATTTCTGCCAATATTTTGTTTGTTTGCTTGCTTTTAAGTGAAATGTAAACACATATGTAGCCAGATGTTGTTTCAATTAATCTAAAACTGATTGGTTTTATTTTATTTTCTTAGGGAAGAGGCATACCAGATCTTAATACACGACTGCTTGTCAGAAAACTGTGGGATTCTTTTCAAATTCCAGTTTTCATCCTTGTGGATGCTGATCCACATGGTAAATCTATAGAGGTTCTATGATATAAAAGGGAAAGCAAAGTGTATTTAGAATGTGTTTTCTCACTTTTATGGGAAGGTGTTCAGAGATCCAACACAGTCAGAATGTGCCTGATTTATGCAGAATATATCTAGGAGTATGGCAGGAGTTTAACTGACACATCTAGACTGGCTTTACATTTCTCTTGACTGTACCTTTACACTCTGTGGTAATTTCTGTGCTTTGAGGTATTAATAAGAATCTTTCCTTGTGCCTAACAAAGAAAAAACCAGAATTTGCAGCTGGGAATATACGTACGCTTTTAAAGTAGGTGTGTGCTAAACAATAAGGATAAAGATAATGGAACTTTTCCAAATGAGTATGAGAGTAAAGGAGCTAATTTTTATGGGATTTAGGCACTTGACCACTTCTGAAATTCTCAGAAGGCCATAGAATGAAATACCACCAAAATGTTGTTCTGTCAAGAATTCCAGCTGTTGACTATGCTATTCCTTTTGTAAGTTAAAAGTAACAGGAACCTTGGTAAACATGACTTAGTTTGGTGTAAAGCAATGTTTTAAACTAGATTATGGTCCATAGGCCAGACAGACATGAAGAAAATAGTATGTTTGAGCAAAGTAAGTCTTATATTGGTTTTCACATAGTTCATATACATTTATATTAGCATGCACTTCTCATGTCAGTAGTTTATAGTAGTGAAAGCTAGAAACTACAAGCATGATGTCAGTGGGGAATGAAGTTAATCCTGAGCCAAATCCATCACATTCTGGATGTGATATTCTATTACATCAGTGGCAGGTGTGAAATTTTCCTCATTTCTTGAGGGGTTCTGTTTATGGAACGTGTATGCCTTGGTTTGAATTTAGAGTTTGAATCCACATAAACAACATGTAAAAGATCTCTTCTGTATCTACAGTGGTGCCACCTGAAATTAGAGACATTAGTGCAAAATGAGAAGCAGCTGCTAAAACCAAGAGTATTAAGCAGTATGGATCACACCAGATAGTCACTTTTTGTGCCAGATGTTGTACCATGTATAAAAGAGCCCATTACCCTTGGTTTTAAAATGACTGTGCACAGACAGCAAGAAATGTTTGACTGTGTCAAGTGGACTTACTGTACTCAAATTCTGATAATTTTGACATACTCTAAAAATAACTGTAAACCATAAGGAACCTCACTAGTCATAAAGATGTAACTGTTATGCCATAAAATTGAATTCTTACTGCAGTCTTCTTAAACATGCCCACTATGCAGACAGATACTTGACATGTGGTATTTGCCACCTAGGTGTAGAAATAATGTGTGTCTACAAGTACGGATCTGTGGTGAGTATAATTTCTCTGCTTCAAATACATTGTTTTTTCAGCCCAGCCTGAAGCTGGAATGTGAGAAATGTCATTGGCCTTGTTAGAGTGCTTACTGCCTTTTAATGTCCAGTTTAAACACAGAGCTTTTAGGCCTTGGTATCTGCAGAAATGGCTTTTTCCTGCAAGAAAAAACGTAACTGGCTAACAACAGCAGGTGCTTCATTTAACCATGTGCCACAGTTTGTCTCTGCTGCACAGGCAATTTCCAGGCAATCCAAATAGAAAAGTATTCTCCATTGTGCTTTGTTTCTGCCTTAGAAGAGATATGAAGGCTGGAGGAGCCTTGGGAGGAGGAAGAGAAATAGTGAGATAGTTGATTCTCTGAAAAATCATGTTATGTTGGTAGAGGTTTTGTTTTTGAGGTGAGAATTTTCTTATGGATGAATGTGTTAGCGTGGAACATGACGGAGGAAGAGTGAAAAGGAACAACAAAGTATTAATATAGCTTGTAGCATTGCAACAAGTTGAGGTACACAAAAAAATTATGGAAGGTGGCCAGACTACGGTGAGAACAGAGAGGGAAGGGTAAACTGTTCAGTGGAGCACTGTTCAGTAGAGCAATGAAGAATGAACATCCAAAGTAAACAAAGCAAGCTTCAGAAAACTGTCAGATATAGATGATGTCAGAGCTCAAACATAATTTATAACATCCACACCAAGAACATCCAGGGAGGCAGAACTCACAAGTTTTCAGGTGAGCTGTCATGCCTTCAGTGTTCCTACAAAGGTGTCTATCCTGACAAAACACCATGTCCTGGAATTAAATTAAAGTTCCAGGTATTTTATTTAGTTACAGCAGTTGGTTTATCAAGAGAAACTCTAGGATCCCCTTAAAACAATGGAAGTATCCCTTTAGGCCATATGTAAGTTAACTGCGCTATTTTTGAGTAGGGTACTGCAGATGACAAAAGTTTTATTGGATATCTCGAATAACTTAAATCAGAAGTCACTGAATGTAACATCTCACCTTTCTTATTTCAGTCCATGTCTTTTGAGGCACATCATCTCACCGTTCCATCTATAAAGTGGCTTGGTATCCTTCCATCTGATCTCAAGAGGTTAGTAATTTCCCCGAAAGAAACAGAACTATTCTTGTTTTATAGACAGGAGTGCAGTCTGATGCAATTCTCAAAAAGACAACTGACTTCTAGGTCCATTACTATTTTCATACATTTTTTGACTTAATATGAAGAAATACATTGGAATAAGTAGTTTTAAGTATATAAGAAAATATAACAACTTTTCCTTTTTAGATTAAATATACAGAAAGAAGTCCTGATTCCCTTTACAAAGCGAGATCAAAATAAGTTATCAAGTATACAGAACAGACCTTACATTGCCTGTCAGCCGACATGGAAAAGAGAAGTATGTATAAAGTTATCATTTCCTCCTTTTTCTTACTCTCCACAGGACAAATCCTATCAAATCCTATTGTCTGCAGTGCTGATCCTCTCTTAAGATGACAAACTGTTAATACAGCAGAGCCAGCATGGTTTTGCAGCCCTAAAAGAAGGCACAATTGAGAAAACCTGTGCCTTGGAATGTCTCTTAATCCATGGGCCCCAGTGCCAGAACTGTCAGCACATTAACTTAGTCCTCTGACAATCACATGGGATCCTACTGTTTCCTAAATATTAGAGAATCATAGAATCATTAGGGATGGAAGGGAGCTTGAAAAACCATCCAGTCCAATCTCCCTGCCATAGCAGGACCATGTAGACCAAGTTGCACAGGAACATGTCCAGGTGGGTTTTGAATGTCTCCAGAGAAGGAAACTCCACAACCTCCCTGAACAGCCTGTTCCAATGCTCTGTTACCCTCACTGGGAAGTTCCTTCTGATATTTATTTGGAACCTCCTCTGTTCCAGCTTGCACCCATTTCCCCTTGTCCTGTCACCAGATGACACTGAGAAGAGCCTGGCTCCATCCTTCTGAGAGCCACCCCTCATATATTTATAGACATTAATGAGATCACCCCTCAGCTTCCTCTGCTCCAAGCTAAAGAGACCCAGCTCCCTCAGCCTTTCCTCATAAAGGAAGTGTTCTATTCCATCATCTTTTGTTGCTCTACACTGGACACCCTCCAACAGCTCTGTGTCCTTGAACTGAGGGGCCCAGAACTGGACACAATACTCCAGATGCTGTCTCCCTAGTGCAGAGTAGAGGAGGAGAAGAACCTCTCTCAATCTGCTAACCACCCCCCTTCTCATCCACCCCTGTTGGCTGTTGGCCACCCCTGAATGCTGTTGGCCCTCTTGGCCACAAGAGCACACTGCTGGCTCATAGTCATCCTGCTGTCGGCTAGGACCCCCTGGTCCCTTTCTCCTACACTTCTCTCCAACAGGTCAGTCCCCAACCTATATATACTGTCTGTAGGGGAATGCTTAAGGCAGTTACTCTGGACTAGACCTCTGATCTTGTCTGTAGCTTTTACAGCCTGTCTCTGAGCAAAGTGTATATTGTGTGAAGCGGCTAGAAAGGAAGAGAAGGTTTTGCATACACTCTCCCGCCTTTTTGTACTTGCTGCACTGCGTTCCTGAGACAATTAGAGAACAGGAATCAATAGAGAACACATGAACATGACAACAACACAACTGTCAGCTCAATACAAGGATTCTTACAGCACCATTTCCAGTAATAAATATTTACATAAGAGCTGTACACGCACATCCCACACATGTAATTCTTTAATGATTGCCCAACCCTTGATCAGGCTCTTAGAGTATCACACGTTAATTTGTTCTTTTTTTTAGCTGGAAATTATGGCAGCGTCTAAACTGAAGGCTGAAATTCAAGCTTTAACTTCCATTTCATCAGATTATCTTTCCAGAGTCTATTTACCAAACAAATTGCAGTTTGGGGGGTGGCTATGAAAGTTTGGTTGCCAGTGAAATGTTTTTCTTGGTGTTGATTTAGTTGATTATTCTTATATCTAAGATGCAGAGATCGAAGAGTGATGTTTTAGCTTCTTGTTAGGTTTCTGTATGATTATATCCAAATTATAATTTTCTCCTTCTCCTTTCAAGCCATAGAAGAAATTACAATTCTTTTATAGTTGCTTCCATCCTGTGGCTCCTACTTTTAACAATATATTAAAATGAATAATGAATTATGTTCTTTCTGGTCAGAAGATGTTAAGTTCAAATACATATCACAGAACTGCTTTGCCTTCTGCCTTAAAGCACAAGATGATGCTTTACCAACCTTCTTATTTTTGAACACAGTAAAAGACTCTGTTAATTTATTGCAAATGTGGGGTTTTTTTTTTAAATTATTTTAAGTTACAGCGTTGTGGCATCTTGTGTTTGCTGTAAATTCAAACCCACAGGTCTGAGTTAACTCTCCATTAGGGCATTATCTTTCACAGGGGAGCAGATGTTACTGATTAAGAATTTAATAAACAATCCCATTAATGAAGCACATTGTAATGGAATCCCTTCTTCATTTTATTTAGTTGGCTCTAGAACAGTGAAAAGGAGCAGGACACTGGTGATTGAAGCACAGTTGACTTTTGCATGAGGAAAACAGATTTGATTGCACAGATCACACTTTCAAAACTGATCTACACAGCCTCCACATAAATCCTCTACTACTTTCAGTAGAGATACCTATCTGGGTTTTAAAAATGCTATTCCACCAATAATAAATACAAAAGGAATTCTAATGCCTTCCAGTTCACCGCACAGCAGCGGTGGCACTACCGAGGACCAGCTTCTGGTGTCCAGGTGGTCAGACAATCCAGAGTAAAACCCGTGCTGCTTCTCAAGCAGGTGTCACATCCACCGGTAAGGTCCCAAACGCTCAGAAGCAGAAACAAGTTCGCGGAGGGATTCCGGGGGAGTTTCTGAAATAGCCCCGAGCAGGTAGCGCCTTCCCACTGCCGCTGACGGGGCGGCCCTAGAGCCGGCTCCGCCCCACCGCTGCCCTCTCAGCGCAGGCGCTGGGCCCGCCCTTCTGGCGCCTGCGCACAGAGCCGCGGCCTGTCCAGTGCTGCTGCCGCTGGAGTTGGGTGTTGTAGCGTCGGGTCTCATCGCTGGAGGCCGTGGGTGGCAGCGGGACCGTCACACGGGTGAGTGAGCTCCGAGCTCGCAGGCGGCCCCGTTCCATTGCAGCAGCTCCCTCACCGCTGCTGGCTGGGAAGGGGGATTGGAAACTGCGCGTCCTTGTTGCCAGGCAGCTGCGGGGACAGAGCTCTGTTGGACTGTGCCGGAGTGGGACACTCCAGGTACTGCTGCACCCACAGCCTGGCAGTGCGAGTTGTGAAAGGATGGGAGGTTCCTGCCACCACCAGAGAACGACCCCGGGTTTGGGTGGCTGGGACCGCCCGGGAAACGGCTTAAATGTGTGTATTTTTGTATCCCTGGGTGCCTCTCAGGCAGGGTGGCGAGTGTGCTGCGGTAGTAGCCACGGTGAGACGCTCCAGGCATGCTCATGGGTCTCAGGAAGCCTTTTCCTCTGTTGCAGTTCAAGGATGAGCCTGTTCGGATCAACATCGGGGTTCGGTACTGGAGGTACCAGCATGTTTGGCAGTACTACTGCAGATAACCACAATCCGATGAAGGTATGTGTGACAGCGAGTGTGGGAGGGAGCCACTCTTCTGCCGGCTGTTCCCGAGTCACAGCAGTACTAGCTAACCCTGTAGAAGTATCAGGATCTCAATGCACAGTTTTCAGATATGGCTCATTTTGTTTTGCCTTCTACTCCTTACAGGACATTGAAGTCACGTCTCCACCTGATGACAGCATATCTTGTTTAGCATTTAGTCCACCAACACTGCCGGGTAATTTCCTCATTGCAGGATCATGGGCAAATGATGTGAGTACTCACAGTCAGACCTAAAGATGAGTACAGTGGGAGCTGAGGTGCTTAAGCTACAAAATGTGATCTTAAGAATTTGTGCCAAGATATCTGAAAATCTGTCTGATTGTAGAAATGCAAAATTTGTGTTCGGTGCCAAGTTTGACTTAGCTGAACAGTTGCTTGAGCTGAGGAATTCAGTTGTGATGCTCAGGGAAGTCATTCATCTGGCTTTGTTTTAAATTTCAGCTCAGAATATTTCATCAGTGTTTCCCTTGTTAAATTTTTGTTAGCTTGATTTTTTTTGTTTTCCTTGTTTGTTCAGGCTTTAGCTTAGTTTTCTTGCATCGTTAGGTGAGCATAGTTATCCTTTGTCCTGAGGAAGAACTACAATTACAGTTTTAAATCATTCAGTTTGACAGTCTAGCCTTGAAAAGGTAACTTCCTACAACCTCAGGAGAGGTGATTCTGCCCCTCTGCTCTGGTGAAACCCCATCTGAAGTATGGTGTCTAGCTCTGTGGTCCTCACTACAAACATTTTTTTTGTTGGATAAACTAAGGAATCTTGAAAGAAAGAAGTCTTTTAAGTTCATAATGCCATGTCTGTATATATTTCTCCTGTTATAGGTTCGCTGCTGGGAAGTTCAAGATAATGGACAGACAATTCCAAAGGCTCAGCAGATGCACACAGGGCCTGTACTAGATGCTTGCTGGAGTGATGTATGTACCTATTCTAAAAGAGACAGTTTTTACCAAAACACCTAAACAAGATGATGTGTGTTTTCCAGACCCGAGTGCTACACGTAGATGCAGTTGCTACTGTAAATGTGTGCTGAGTATGGCCTAATGAACTAGAGTACCATGGATATAAGAATGTATTTTGAGCTACATAATAGCCAGCAGAGTTTTCTCTTTTACGGCACACGGTTCTAAACAAATGTACATTTGCGTGTTTATCCTTTGTCTTGCAATCCCTGTGCATGTAACATTAATGTTATGCTATTATTAGAGGAGAATAACACTTGACAGTTTTCTAATAGATACTGTGCAATAGAGACATTTAATTTCTTGACTTTATTCTTGTTTTTTAGGATGGGAGTAAAGTGTTTACTGCTTCCTGTGACAAAACTGCCAAAATGTGGGATCTCAACAGTAATCAGTCTATTCAGATTGCACAAGTAAGTTAGCCCCAACATATTAGGTGGCTTTTTTATCTTCTTTTATTAAAAGCTTTTTTCACTAGCAAACAAGTTAATGTTTAGTGCTTCTGAAGTAGATAATAGTATGTGAAGAAGAGGTTGAATTTTAGTTATAACAAAATGCACATGAATCAGGGGACCTGCAGTCAAAGTCATTTGAATAACTTGTATAGCTTTTCCCTCTGCTTTATGAAGAACAGGTCTTTCCATTGCTGCTGTGATCTCAGTAAGTTACCATGCTGCATTACACAGCCAGTTCAGGCCAGCCAGCAGGGGTTTTTGAAGGGCAGGTCAAGCTTGGCTAACCTGATCTTGTATGCCCAGGTGAACCCCACCTAATGGACGAGGGAAAGGCTGTGGATGTTGTTTACCTAGACTTGAGTAAAAGGTTTGACACAGCATCCCACAGCCTTCTCATGGCTGAGACAGGTGGACTCTTTGCTGGGTAAAAAACTGCCTGCATGGCTGAGCCCAGACTTAAGAGTTGAATGAACATAAATTGTGTTGGCAGCCAGTCACAAGCAGTTCCCCAGGGCTCAGCACTGCGGCTGGTCTTGTTTAACATCTTTATCAATGATCTGGATGATGGGATTGAGTGTACCCGCAGGAAATTTACAGATGACACTGACATGATTTGGTGTGTGATCTGCGTGAGGGTAGGAAAGCCTTGCAAAGGGACACATACAGGCTGGATCTATGGGCTGAGGTCAGTTGTATGAGGTTTAACGGGACCAAGTGCTGAGTCCTATGCTTTGGTCACACTGACCCCATGCAGTGCTACGGGGCTGGAGAAGAGTTGCTGGAGGGTGGAAAAGGACCTGAGGATGCTGATAGACAGCTGGCCTAACATGAGCCAGCAGTGTGTCCAGGTGGCCAAAAAAAAGGCCAATGGCATCCTGACCTGCATCAGACATAGTGGCCAGCAGGACTACAGAGGTGATCCTTCCTCTACTCTGCAGTAGTGAGACCTCATCTTGAGTATGTTGTTCAGTTTTGGGCACCTCAGTATACTAAGAAGGACACTGAGGCACTGGAGTGGGTCTGAAGTGGAGCAGCAAGGCTAGTGAAGGGCCTGGAGGACAGGTCTGATGAAGAAGAACTGGGGTGGTGTAGTCTGGAGAAAAGGGGGTTGAGGGAAGACCTTATTGCTCTTTACAACTACCTGAAAGGAGGTTGTAGAGAGGTGGGGGTTAGTCTCTTCTCCCAAGTCACTACAATAGAACAAGAGGGAATGGCCTCACGTTGCACCAGGGGAGGATTAGATTGGACATCAGGGAAAACGTATTCAAAAGAGGGGTGCAGTACCAGAACATACTTCTTGGGAAGTTGGGTGCCTCACCATCCCTGGTGCACATAGATGTGGTACTAGGAAATATGGTTTGGTGGCCGTGGTGGCGTTCCATTGATGATTAGATGGGATCTTGGAGGTCTCTTCCTGCTCTAATGATTCTATAATTACAGGGAGAAAAGAATTACTGAATTGACTTTCATAAATGCAAACTTTCTGCTGCAGTGCTGGCAGTGTTTTATCAATTCAGAAGTTAATGCTTGTTCATAGGGTATGTAATTACAGTGACTAAAATGAGTTGCCAACTATGTAATTTAATAAGAAAGTCCTTTCAATGATGACTTCTTGTATCTCAATTGAAGTGTTAAAATTCAGATTCTCAGCTTTGATTTTAAAAATTTTGTTGGTGTAATTAACTCAGGACTTTGCTCTGCAGCTTTTGTAAGAAGCAGCTGTTTTCTATATTAGTTTGTAATAAATCAAGTGTTGATTTCAGCCTCATGGCTAATATCCTATATAGAGAACTAGGAAGTTGTGCTCTTTGCAGTTTGTATTTCTGCTGTGACCATCTTTCTTTACAGGGTGACTGATGGTGGCTCTTTGTGTTAGGAATGATTTTTTTTCATACATGGGTGACTGTAGCACTAAACACCAAAATAAGGTCATGACCAACCTTTATCCAAACTGCTGTTATTAAAATAACGAATCACCTCAAATTCACAAGTGAAAATTCAATTTCACAAGTGAAAATACAAAAAATATAAGGCACATAAACAAGAAGTGTTCACTGGTACCTTAGTAAATGCACTTGTTTGTCTTTTTTTTTCCAGCACGATGCTCCTGTGAAGACTGTCCATTGGATTAAAGCACCAAATTATAGCTGTGTGATGACAGGAAGCTGGGATAAAACTTTGAAGGTATGATTCTGTCGTGAATAAATGGACACAAAGCATGCTGTTAATCCGTGTATGAAAATGTTTTGCTAAACTCTAATCCAAAAAGCTGATTGAAATAGTCTCACTTCAGAGGCCTGCAGTAGTCTGACTGTAGACAAGAATGAAAGAACTTGGTACCAGTTGCATTGTCTTTAGTAATTTAAATGGTGTAACTTCTACTCCAAGTATAAGATTTTCATTCTTCTGTTTCCACCAGTTCTGGGATACTCGTTCACCAACTCCTATGATGACATTGCAGCTCCCTGAAAGATGTTACTGTGCAGATGTGGTAAGCTATAATATACAGTAAACTAGTGTCAGCTAGATGGCTGGGAGCGTGAATAAACTGGCAGTCTTTGAGGCTTCTGTAGGTCAGCACTAGCAACTGTTAGTGTAGAATCATAGACTAGTATCCAATTTCTGTGTCATTTTAGCATAAAACATAAATGGATCTCTGGAAGGTAGATATTTGCATCATACAAAATAGTATCTTTTCAATGTCACAACTTGAAATCAGGGCTCAGACTGACCTACCCCCCACGAGTTTTCATTACCACTGTTGTGTTGCACATTTAAGGGTCAGCTAGCATTCAGATGACTACTGGGATGTTTAGTTTCTCAGTGGCAGTGTTGCACCAGGTTGGTTTGTTCAAGGATGTGTTTACAAATTAACTTTGTTTTGTCCCTTCACCTTCTGAAAACAGTCTAATTCCTTTAACTTCTTCTGGGTTTTATGTGAAATAATGAACAGAATTCTCTGCCAAGCTGTTCACACAAATGTCTCTCTCTTCCACCCTGTTTTTCAAACTTATCCAGGTTTATCCTATGGCTGCTGTGGCCACTGCAGAAAGGGGTTTGATAGTTTATCAGTTAGAGAATCAGCCTTCTGAGTTTAGAAGAATAGAATCTCCACTTAAACACCAGGTAAATGATACTTCTTGTAAGTGTATTTATACAGACTGTTGAAATAATGGGTTTGCAATTTTTTGCTAACAACAGTATCTTAAAACCGAAGCGTTTTGTCTTGGTAGGGCACATGTGCTGGTTTAGCACTGCTCTGTTGTTGTTGTTCATAAGGATTAAAAAAAATATAAAGGCTGTGGCCCAAATAGAATTGGAGCTTTCTTTTGACCTTGTGTGTGGTTTTGCTTTACTTTGTGTTGATGTATGTGATGTTTTATGTCCCCGTGGAAAGCAGATAACATTCAGAAAATCTCTCCCTCTGGCTTCTGTCTAAAATTCTCTGTTATCTTTCTCAAATGTAGCATCGCTGTGTTGCTATTTTTAAAGACAAAGTGAACAAACCTACTGGATTTGCCCTTGGAAGTATTGAAGGAAGAGTCGCTATTCATTATATCAACCCCCCCAATCCGTAAGTGTCATTTAATAAAATACCCCTTCTTTATTTCTGAGCTCACAATGAAGAAACTAAAAAAATCTTTTTCTTTATTTGCTCCCCTTAGTGCAAAAGATAATTTCACTTTTAAATGTCATCGCTCCAATGGAACAAACACGACAGCACCTCAGGATATCTATGCTGTAAGTATTCAGCATGTACCATGTGATTGCTTGGTCAGGGCATCATACACATGTAATGTAAATCTGGCTGTGAATCACTTTCTCCTTGAACTTTTATCGTGCCTGAAGTTACCTTAGACATATCCTTAAACAGCAGCCTTCACCACGTGTTGGGAGGAAAGACACAGTTTTGTACCTCCATTAAAATGAGCACCAGAGGGACCATTAAATGCTCCTGGTAGATAGGACACTTGTAAATTTTGCTGGTATTGAAGCGATATCTAATCTGTTTGTGTAATGGGATTATGCATTCAGTTTTAGGGGGTTCTTTCCTTGTTGGTTTGATTGGTGTTCTGGGGTTGGTTTTGTTTGTTTGTTTTCCAGAAAACATATCTGAAAACACCAAAAAAACCCCGAACAACAAAACTTGGATCTAGTTGAAAAAATCATTCCTTTTGTGTTTACTGTCTCAAGATTCAGCATGTGTGGTGTCTGACATAGCATGTTTAATGCTTCTGCAGGTAAATGGGATAGCATTTCATCCTGTCCACGGTACTCTTGCAACAGTAGGATCTGATGGTAGATTCAGCTTTTGGGATAAAGATGCACGAACGAAGCTGAAAACATCAGAGCAGCTTGACCAGCCGATATCCGCTTGTTGTTTCAACCATAACGGCAATATATTTGCATACGCTTCCAGTTACGATTGGTCAAAGGTAAAACAAAATGCAGACTCCTATTCATACTTGCAGTTGACTTAATTAATCACACAGAATCAAAAGAATTACTGAGGCTAGAAAAGACCTCTGAGATCATCCAGCCCAGCCTGTGACCTAATGTCACCACAATAAGGTAGACCAGGGCACTAAACGCCATGTCCAGTCTTTTCTTAAACATCTCCAGATATGGGGCCTCTATCACCCTAAGGAGTCTGTTCCAATGTCTAACCACCTTCTGTGAGGAAGTTCTTCCTAACATCCAACCAAAACCTGTCCTGGTGCAGCTTCAGGTCCTGCCCACTCTGTCACTAGTTGCCTGTGTGAAGAGCCCGACCAGCTGTCTATAACTGTCCTTTCCATGTGAGGGTTGTCAGTGTTCTTTAGAAACAGGAGCTGAGTCTTCCTGTTTTCACAGGCATTGTAGACAATGGATGTTGTAGACATCTGACAAAATCTAACACCTAAGCACTATGTTCTTGGATTTTGGCTTAATTTGGCTAAGATTG
This sequence comes from Upupa epops, assembly GCA_013397515.1. Classification (NCBI taxonomy): domain Eukaryota; kingdom Metazoa; phylum Chordata; class Aves; order Bucerotiformes; family Upupidae; genus Upupa; species Upupa epops. Next base: position 1,280,935 of record VZRI01007808.1, on the reverse strand, counting down.
CTGACCAGTTCTGTTTTGCAAACATGGATGAGCGAAGTGTAACTTACGTGGCTCTGGTTTTCAGAGACAGCTGGGTCTGTGGTTATAAACATGTAAACCAGCATCCAAATGCCATGTGCTAATTTTCCAGTACCAGTCAGTGCAGCTGCTGATAGCATTTATTTATGCTTTTGTCTTCCAAACTCGACTCAACAATAAATGGCACAGAAGCTGCCCTCTTCCTGGAGCTATGAAGAAGTCTTGATTCTTCATGTATTGTAGTTTTTAAAGTGCAACCAATTTTAGTGGAATAGCAGCTTCCATTAAAACCATTGCTTTCCTGTTACAACTAGTGATTTAAAATTTGAGGGTAATATTCTTTGTGGCTTTGACTGAAGTGAATGCAGAAATCACACAGACCATTGTGGTTGCATGTCACAACGAGAGCAACATTTTGACATCCTGCATTGTATCTAGTCTTCTGGATGCCACCTGAATAAAGACAACCTGGTTAGATGCAGATGAAGTCTATTCCAAATGCATGGGTAGGCTGCAGTTGCAGATACCTGTTAAGGTTTCTCTCAGGTCTTTAAACCAGTATTAAGTACTGAAACCAGTAGGTACTTGCTTTCTAGAACCATGGTGCCAAGTGGAGTTAGTAATTTTCAAGTTGCATTTTGGACTTTAATAGCTTTATTCCTGTTTACTGTCCCTGATTGAATACTTGTGTATTGAGTCGTGCATGCAAATAATGTCAGGATGCAAATGAGTGTATCTGTGTATGCTGCAAGGCAACCATGATACTTCTGCAGTTGCAGGTAGAACTTGGGTTTCACTTAGAAAAAATTAAGCTTATTTCCTATCTTTAAAATGAAATATGAAGCGAAACTCAGTGGCCATTAAAGTTTTACTGTGTTCTCTGCCTAGAGTGACACGTTAAAAAAAAATCACACTGAATGCTCAGGCTGTGTCTATGAAGTAGAGCTTAGGGGGCCCTTTTCTTGTGTATGCACAGCTCTTCACGGTACTGGTTCCAGTAAGCTGTTGCTAATTCACTAATGTCCAAAATTTAGTCTTAAAGAAGCGAAGATTAAACCTTCATAAATCAAACTGAGGCAATGTTATACTTTTACACGTTAAGGTAATGCTGATATTTCTTTTTTGAAGAGAGTAAATACAGCTTTTTCTTTTTAGGGTCATGAATTTTATAATCCACAAAAGAAAAACTACATTTTCCTGCGAAACGCAGCAGAAGAGTTAAAGCCTAGAAATAAGAAGTAGTGAGTATGAGTCCGACTTGCGTTACACTGCTGTTTTTCTGCCATTTCCGCCGCTACTCCACTGCTCTTCTGCCATTTGTACCTTATTACACCACAGTTCAGTCAACCTGGATCACCAACTGTAACAGTGACGTTCAGTGTGTTCTGATTTGCTGAAGGAGAATTCTTTGAATTAGATATTCCAATGTGTCTAAGAAAGAGGCTGTGTCTGTATGACTTAAGTATTGTTTGTTCTACAGCAATAATGAAATTGCAGCAAACTGTAAACTGGGTTAGACATTCCTGCTTAGAAGTAGAACCATTTGTATCTATGAATTTATTTTATTAGTACTATATGAAATACATTAATTAGGATAGTTCTGGAGAAGTTGTATAAAAGCTGTATTTTTTGTAAGTACTTGAAGAATGGCAAGTAGTTCATATAGGAGGCTTGTTATTACTTAATGTTCAGGGGTTCCTTTCATTGGAAATCCGGTCTATGTCAGGAAGAAATGCCTTGCAAATTGTTTTCACTCGATTTTTGAGTGAATTTGATAGGTGTGTAAGTGGCCAACACAGTGACAACAACTCGAGCAGAAGGTAGTTACAGTGTAAATTCTGGTTGGTTTTTTTTTCTTACGCTCCAGGGATGGACAGACGTTTCAGTCAAAAATACTCAGTTATTCTAGTTCTGAAGGAGTTGTTGTCGGTTGTGCCAAGTGGTGTTACAGTTCAGTAATACAAGCAGACCATTAAAGGGTTTGTCTTGTTCATGACCAAACCAATGTGTGCGTAATACTTGTGGCCTAAACTGCTTTAAACCTTAGAGCTTTTATAGTTAAAAGTTGATTGCTTCACATCTCTTAACATGGTTTTGTCCCTTAACAGGTTTCTGGACAGAACAAAGTAATTTTTGTATTAACTAGAAAATAGTGCTGGTGAATTTCATCCTGATCAAACGTGCTGTGAAGCAGAACAAGTGGGTCTCTTTCTGACTTGAATCTACCGCTGTTTACTTTTCATTAGCCAGTCATACAGAAGCCAAAGTTTTCTTTTGAGGGGGGAATTAACTGTTGTTTTATTTCATAATGACTAAATAAAACCGGCGCGGCGCATGTATAGAAATACCTGTCCTGTTGTATAATTTCTCTTGAAAACTGTGTTGTGTAACACTTATGGTTTATGGACTCATGCTACATTTCAAATAAAATTTTTATTAAATGCTTTTCTGTATTCACTTCAGTTGTATTATTGTAACATTAGCGAGGTGGCTGGATTCACTTCCTAAAGCAGCTTCTTGTCCAAACACCTCACCATTTGTCTTCAATAATGATCCTACTATCTTCAAACTCTTTAAAGTTTAAACTCTCTAAAGCAACATCAGACTCTTGTTCATCAGTTTTTTGTGTGTATTTCTTGTTTGGTGTAGTTGGAAGCCAAAGTAGAAGGGGTGAGTGGAGTGAGT
>VZRI01007808.1:1266539-1276944 GCA_013397515.1 Upupa epops | reverse complement strand
TGGTCTAGGTGATCCTGCTGTGGCGGGGGATTGGACTGGATGATCTTTCAAGGTCCCTTCTGATCCCTAATGATTCTGTGTGTATTCTGCTGCTGTTTAAAGATGTTCTTTTCTGGGGCTTATTTCTGAAGTTAGGTTTTTTCCCCTGCTAACTGTTTTACGTTACTTCACACTCATGAACTATTTGTGTCTTTTAAGATAGGGAAGAGTTCCCAGCAGTTACACCAATAGCTGGTTGTTTGTTATTCATTTCTATTTTTAAAGCTTGTGATTGTTATGCTCTAATCTTTGGCTGTTAGTAGATGTTTCCAGTCTTCTCAGGTAAATGCTGCTAAGTAAATTGTAAGCTAAAGGTTAAATGTGTATAATCATCCACGGAAAAAAAGAATTTCTTTAGAAAATTCTTACAACTTGTGTGCAGGGCTCCCATTGCTGAAAACAAGGAAGATTGGAATGTATAATCTTGCTTAATGGAATGTTTCTTGTTTTAAAAAAGCCTAATAATTATTTCTTTAAGTACTTCACAGTGTGAATGAGTGATGAGAAAATAGCTTCAATAGTTCACCAGTTGTGTTTCAGTCACATCTACTTAGATGGGTGTTAGGTCTGTCCAAAGCAGATTTTCATTATGAAGTCAGCACTGCTAAGTATCTCTTGTTTGGTAATAGACACTTCTCAGCTCAGTAGAGTCTTAGTGTCTCTAGCCATCTTCCCAGTCAGTCTCTAGTCATAGTCAGCTCCATGGATGGGGAGGATGGTGATGATGAGGGTGATCAACAGCTGCTGTTTCCAAGTCACCTTTGTATCCCTTGCTGCAGGTGGTGTTATTTTCATCTCCCTGATGTGACTTAGTAATTTTAGGACTTGGAGAAAACAGCAGTGAGGCAAGGCCATTCCTTTGCTGTGCCCCTGGGAGGCCACAGCTTGTGTTCCCTCTGCAAAAGCATATTTTTGCCAGCTGCAGCAGCCTGGCCTTGGAAAGTTGCACCCACTTCCCCTGCTCTTCTCTCTGCTTGTATTTATTTGAGCTGTTTTGCCTTGTGTTAATCAGAGTAAGATCTATGTAAAGCTAACTTTAGGAGAGCTGGATTTATAAAATAACTTTCAAGAAAAGTTTGCCAGCACTGTTTGTGTCTCATTGCAGATAAACGGTCTTTGGCACAAAGAACTACTCAGTTAAGCCCTCCCAAACTGGAGATGTTTCATAAACATTTCCAGATCCGCTGTTGTAATCTTCCTGCTGCTAATCTCACCTGTCAGTGTTGCGTGTTGGTTTCATAAAGTGTATTTTGGAAAATGAAGCTATTGACAAAAAAGTTTGTCTGCTGAAGCCTTTCACAAATGAAAGCAGGGCGAGCACAATGGCAGGCACTCAGGCAGAGTATCTTAATTTGCCATCTGTCAGATGAAACGCAATAGCTGAATCAGTGGGTACTGCAGCCCAGCTCCTAGGCTAGGAAAACAGATTAGTTTCCTCTCTCCAGAGAAGCATGGATTTGGGACAGAAGTGGTGTTAGGTGTATGTGGGAAATTCCGATAAAGCTATTGCTTAGGCCTGGTTCAATTTATTTGTGATTAAGTGCTGTTTGCAGATGAGGTGTTTGGGCACCTGTTCGCAATAAGGAGTTATGCCAAACCAGTCTCAAAAGGCTTATAAAAAGGCTTATAGTATCTGACCTTTGAAATAATAAAAGCCACTTATTTTCCATTTTCTTTTCTGCTGTTTGTAGAGATCAGCAAGGACAAAAGAAAATGTCAAGGTTTACGCTGTTTTTACATCTCCAGATCTGCTGGCTAAGAGTTGTTTAAAGTTGGGTAAGACTAACTTCCATTCTTCCAAAGACTTTTGATGGAGATTCACCTGTATAACACTTCCACAAGGTTACCAGCCAAGTGACACTCATCAGCAACTCCCTGGTATTTTCTACACTAGCAGTTGCGGTGTGTGCAAAATGCTCCACGGGCGCCTTTAAGGCTGTTGCTGTAGATCTCCAGCTACGCCAGGAGATGGCAGCGTTGATGGCTTCTTTAGAAGAGCTTTCCCAGCACGCTTGGCTCTGCGGAAGTTCTGGTGGTTACCTGTCAGCAAAGTTAGTGGCAACCTCCCCAAGCACTCAGAGGATGGCTGAAGATACGTACGAGATGGAAATACTTTTCGTTGCAAGGGGCTGTATATGATATCTATGAGTGTAAGTTGAGAGCAGCTCAGAGAGACATTTGAGCAACAGCCATCTGGCTGCCTGAGTTTTGACTACCTAGCAGGTGATAAAGGTGCTGGTAGCATGTTTGGGAAACAGACACCTAAGGAGTTCAGAATTGTGAGAAGGGGGAGCTGAGCAAGTTAGCAAATGAGCCGGACTGTTGGCTCCTCGTGTGCTAATTAACTTCTCATTCTAAGATGAATCTTAGTGTCTTAGAGTTTTTCATACTGCTGTAGGTTTTAAAACTGGTAAGCAGCTCCAGCGTGGTTGTTCTTTCCAGACTGATTTCTGAAAGGAAGAAAGAAAAAGCCTAATAAAGCACTTCACTGAAAATGCATCAGGTCTCCTCAGTGATTAGTGACCTAAAACAAAGGCTCTTGTTTTTCCCAAAAGATTGGAAATACAATGTATTTTTTAATTTTCATTTTCCAAGCCAGGGAATGTGCAAAATAGTGAAAGGGAGAAACAATCTTGAGCGATACGTTTTGAATGTATTTTAAATGTGCTTATTTATCCCTTAGTAGCTGTTTCGTCCCTGGGCTATATGTGAGTAGTAGCTCCTGTACCAACCCTCTGGTACTGTGGTTTAGTCTAACTAACACCATTTTATAAGGCAGACAGCCCTTTGCTGTGACTGAATGCATTGTGTATTTGTTCCCTTTCCTTCATTATCAGGCCCCAAAGGTCCTGTGAACCAAACAGAGAAACCAAACAAATTTCTTCTCATCCTCCCTGCCAGTCTCAGGATTCCTGGGCAGCAGGCCGTTTGCTCCCTTCCTTGTTGGCCTTGCAGGTTGCAGGCACCCAGCCAGCCTGGTGCTGTTGATGACCCTATCACAGGACTGGGAAGTGTAACTACACACACAGCACTGTCTGTAAAATCAAGCACTTACAAGTTTTAAGTAGGGAACTTGAACACAAATTGCTGCTGGACAATGAGACCTGTGACCCCACTGTGGCCAGGGATGCTTCACTGTCGCCTCCTTCCTCTGGAGAGTGAGTGTCTTGTGCTCTTTTGTATGATTTTCATACTTATATTGCGATTGTTACAGCGATACAGCAAACCGTGCAATGAGATCTGACCCTCTGTGGAGCATCCAGGTGATAAAGTATAGATTAAATTGTATTATAAACCTGTATTACTCTCATTATATTGAATCCTGTGCCAGCTGAGTTGTAACTGTGCGATACTAATGGTAATGTTCTGTTAAGAAGCTTTAACTAGAATCTAGTGCTGTTATTGTTCACTGTAAGAGCACATTTGTGCCCCCTTAGTGCTGATGAAGGTAGAATTTAAAAGGAAAAAGTCTCCAGTAACATCCATGTTGACAGTATGCCGTCTGTGCATACCTTGGACTGTGAGCTGACGTTACTAGGACTATGTATTTCATCCTACCCACAACTTGTGTTCCAAGAGCTGAGAGCCACCTGTTCTTATTTCCAGGTAAGCTCAGGATTCTATACAGTCAGTACAGAGACCATCCTCCTGCTCTCTGCAGTGGGGCATCCATTTACAGCATAGAAACTGCTGTTAATCTTCCCTTGCCAGGACAGAATAAACGAAGCAACATGAGCTGGCTGGCTGTGAGAGTTTCAGCAGACAGATGCTGGTACTTCCATTGTGTGGTATGTTCTGTGTACACATGGAGCAGCCTGTCTTCCCTGGAGTCCACAGCAGGAAGCAAGCTGATGAGAATCCAGCTGCTGCAGTGGCACTCTGGGACATTTCAACTACGAATCTTGTGAATTAGAAGCAGCAGTGACCTGTCTGAAGTGTCCAGGTGGGTCCTGCTAGGCACAGCAGCAGAGACAAGACTAGGGCTGGAGTCAAGCTTATGGATGTCTACTGCAGCTTTGCAGCTTGATCAGACATTCCTCAAATGCAAAGCAAGCCCTGCATTTATTTGTACCATTTATCTGCTTCTGAAATGCATTTACAGGACGTAAAAGGAATTTACAGCGTTCAGGACTTGCTCATAAGAAAATTGGAGCCTGAGACGGTATTGTGAGGAGCCACCCATGCATGGGCAAAGCAATTTCAAATGTTTGTGTTGCAGCAGTTCTGCAAATACTTATTGTTACAGTGCATAAAGGATGCAATGCCCATCAACGTTAACTTTGGAAAGGGAGACCATTTTCTTCTGTTGACTAATTACCTAGTGAATATATTCGGTTTTAAGAGACTCTTCAATAATTTAGCAGGCATGTGCCAGGTAATATAGGAGCTTTTGTCTTACTAGTGGCATAGATCTGCAATCATGTGTAACTCAATCTCTGGCTTCATGTATTCAAGGAAGTGTTTCGTACAGCTCCAGTATCAAGTGCCACTGAAAAGCAGGCCTAGATAAAAGATTAAGGTAGTGCTCTTAGCTGTGAATAGGGACAGTTTACCCTTTGTTGTCCAGCTCATCTTTTGCAGGCAGTAACACTTTATGCCTGTGAAGTCTGTATGTGCTGAGATGCTGCACTGAGTCCGTTGTAGTAACAGAGAAGTGTCAAATCCCCAGGTCAGTTAGGTCCCTCCTCACTTTCTGGTGTATTAACAAATGCTTTGTGTTTTGATACCGAGTGCTTTCTGTCATTGTTTCCTAACTGCAAATCATCAGTGCCGCATTCTTTGGTTTGCTGGACCAGATAAGGAGAAGAATAATAATGTTCCATTCCTGGGAACGCTAGGAAGCAAAACTCAAGTAGTGGATTTCCTTCTCCCAAAGAGCTTAGTCACAGTTGTGCCGTCTCCCAGAAAGGTGTAAGATCAAATGTCCTTTTCTGGGCCACTGTGAACTGGCTCAGTCACCTTCCTCTGCTAACCCACAGTACAACTGCTAAGCTACAACAAAGGCAGATATGTTTTGTTTAGAATAGCCCACGATTATTGTGCTTGGTAAAGTGCAGAGATAATACAGCAGCTCAAACTATTCTCAAATGACTAAAACCCAGAGTGGAAATACAATGTTTTTTTCTTTGGAAGGACAGCTGTCTGCCATGCTCCTGCTGTGACACAGAGTGGGATTTATATGGACTCAAAAGGACAGATATCACTTACTGACAGGTAATTGCTTTCAGCAGATATCTGACTCTTTTCCTTGGAGGTCTCCTTTTTCTACATAATGTTCATTCATGGTCTAAAGCAGCAGGCTTGCAGACAGTAATTGGTCGCTTATGCATTAATGTTTAATTTATGAAACAGTTCCTATATATTTGTAAAAAAACTTTTACATCTGTTGAACGTTGTCAGACTTCAAGCACTAGTTTGCAGCATGTCAGAAGCAAACTCACTGTGCTGAAATGGCTTTTCAGAAAAGTGCAGAAAGATGGGAAATGCCTATTAGAAGAGAACAGCTTAGCAAAACCTTTTCCACTGAGGTCATCTCCTGTTGAGCCTTTGTTCAGTCTTAGCTCTGTGTGATGCAGTTTGAGCAATTCTGTAATGCTGACCTATGTTTTTCACTATGGCTTAGGCCATCCAGATCATCATCTGAGCACCTTTCTTTGGAGGTCCTGCTAGCAGTAGTGAGGAAATGAAAGAGGAGACGACTGAGCTCTCCAAACTATTCTGAACATGACTGGGCCCAGGGAAAATTTACCCGACAGTAACTTCCCTATTGTGGAGGTGTCTGAGAACCTACTGGCTGCTGTTTTCTTCTTACTAGTCCTCCTTATTTTTATGAACAGTGCTGCCCTTCTGGTAAAGAAACAGAAGAGTGGTTTTTGCTTTTTGTAGGCTGATGAAAATGTCCTTTGAGGTAGGACTGGCCCTGGCACCCCCAGGCTAGCAAAAGAAAAAACCATACTCCAAAACCAGAATGGATTTCCTGACGGTACCAATCCACAGGCTTGGTTCAGGAGCTTAACTTCACTTCAAAACTACAGATACACTGATCTGCCAACCTTTTTGTCTGCTGTGCATACCCTCTTTATTGTCTTGTGCTCTTTTCTATGTGCTTATCCATGAACTAAAACCATGATGTAGTAACCAGTCCATGTGATTTAGCAGGAAATGGCCTTCTTTTGTTTCAGTTGTCAAGTTCAGCTGATGTCATTGTCCTGCTGCAATGTTGGGGACATCGTGTTGCTGGCAATTGCCTGTTGAGGGCATTAGTGATGCCTGTGATGCTACAGCTGATTGGATGTGGGTGTTCTACTGTAAGGAGCTGAATGGCATCACCTGAGTGAGCTTTGATCCTTGTGGTCTGTGACTGTGACAGTGCAGTAATAGAGTTTTCTGTAAAAGGCCCATTTTAGGCCTTTTGAGAGCACGTAGAAGCTGGAATCACCCTGCACAGATTTCAGTGCAGGTAACTTTTTTCTTTTTAAACACCTTTCCAGGCTGCATGGATACAGCTTTTGTACCCGGTGCTGATACGATGTTTTGATGATACGATATTTTGATGTCACAGGTCATTCTGTGACAGAGGATCACAGAGCTGATGGTCTGTTTCTCTGTAACTAGCATAACCAGCTAAAGGAAATAGAGCTCACTCAGCATCCCCTGAAGTATTTCAGAAAAGGAAATAGTCCTGTTGGAAAACTCCTACTGAAGCAAAAGCCTAATCAAAAAGCAGTCCTGATTAAGAACATCCTCCGCTCGAATATTTTGTTACAAGTGGTCCGAAGAGGAAGAATTTTTATTTCTAAATTCTCATTTCAGCAGCAGCTCTGAGTTAAGCAATAGTCATGGTCTGTTCAGGGCATCAAAGCAGAAAATCTGAGACAAAGGGCCCAGATGCAGAATTTCCTGCTATAACCTAAACCAAATGCCACTGAATGCAGCTTCCCTCAAGATCTCCCAGCTACGCTACCGTTCACAGCCTAGCTGGTGGCCAGAATCCAGACTGAGCATTAGTAAAGCTAACAAACCAAACAGTTCCCACAGTAAGTCCCTTGCTTTCCAGCTAACTTATTTAACTGTGAACTTCTGAGAGGGATGTTTCATCTACTGTTGTTGCAGTAATCAGGAGGTGAATTTCTGTGACATAAGCAAAGGACAACTGTCCTACAGCAAGGAAGTCTCACTAAGCAGCAGCAACAGCAGAAAGGTCAGCAGCCCAGATCCATTATACAAATAAAGTCCATCAGTCTCCTAAGAAATGAGGCAGGTTCTTCAACAGCTTTTGGCTCAGACCTGGGATGTCTTGACACAACTTCCCCAAAGACACCAGGGAAAAAAGGGAGATGCTCAGACAGGTAGACAAGAACAGCAGCACAGAGCTTCACTGGCATTCCTTCTACTCCTCCCTGCCAGGGGATGGAGTAGAACAGAAAAGACGGTAGTTTTTCAGAGGGCAAGGAACAGGACAATGGATTTGCTACTCTTTCATCATCTCTTTATCCTGTTCTTGTGCTTCCAGTGGTTCAACTCCCTCTACCATAATCTGTTTTTCTTCCTTTAGCCAGGGACTGTTTCTACATGGTTCTGTACCTGGATGGTCTCTCAGTGACACCTTCTCTAAGATCTCTAAGATCTTTGGTGGAATCCAGGACACTTGGTCTGGTGATCTGTAGTTGCTCCGTTTTGTGTCTTCGATAATGCTGCTGAAGTTCACCAGACGGGGCCTTTGCCTATCAGTTTTGCATAAGCCTGGAGGAATATATTAACAAGTAAAAGACCAGTGAGTTCTCTTAACTAAGTTGAATCACCAAAGAATTTATCTTCCAATCTGTATGAGAATAGGGGATGTGCCATAAAAACCCTCTAAGAATACAGATGCTTGTATGCTGCTACTGAAGATGACTTTCCTTGCAGCCTTCTCATTTATCGACCAGTGTAGTTTTATTTCCTGATAACTACATATTGGACATGTGTTTCCCTTTTTGCTTGCAGTCTGCTCTCTAGTTGTCCAGCCTTTCCCAAGGGAGCTTCTTTCTCTGAGATATGTCTGTCACTGCAGGAGCTCACTTTGACCAGATAACTTGAAATGAACTCAACTCATTGCAGTAAAAGCACAGGAAGGTGCTAGCAAACTACCTCTGCTGAGCTCCTGCAGTTTTGGTCTGATGGCTGATTTGATGTGTTGATGTTTAGGGGAGGGTGGCTGCTTCTTACAAGAATAAGGTGAAAATTGTTTTAAAAAAAAGATTGCTGCCATGAAGTCACCCCTACTTGCTTTCTCTTCCCTTTCCTGCAGTGTTTGTGGTAACAGCTCACTGGATCCTGTGTCTGTAATAGCTGTACCAACCATGAGACAGGAGATTTCATTTCCCATCCCCATCACAGCCCCCAAGCCAGTTGTACCATGGGGTTTAGCCCAAATTTCTTTAATCCCCCAGGCTAGCAAAAGAACAGCTCCTGTTCCTGCCTCTAAGAAGGAAGAGGAACTGGGATTCCTCCTTTGAGAGATGTGGAGCTTGTGTTTGAAGAAGACACATCTGTATGATGCTTTTTTCCCCCTTGAGAGCTGAGGTACCTCTGGTAGCTTTTGGGATCTCTGTAAGCCTCGCCTTCCTCACAGAGTAGCCAGAGTCTCTTCGGATGATTTGAATCTTTGCCATCATCTGGAGCAGAATGAAGCTCTGTGAAAGGACAGTGACTGAATGCCAACTGGGTTGTCATTAGCTTGGGCAGCCCAGGAAGCAGATGATGTGCAGTTTGTGGTGGAAATCATGCAGACAGAAGGAGAATGACTCAGTGGTGGAGAGGCCCCGGCCTCTGCCTGTATTCCAACCCCAAAGGTGTATTCTGGGTTTTCATCTGGGATGGACTAGGGACAGCTAACGGTTGCACGTACACACATTGCTGCAGCAAACACAAAAGCTCTGAGGATTCCCACGTGATCCAGCCCTTTTTCAGAAGTCTGTTCATGCTCACTGATGATGGGTGCTGCTGGCCCAGCTCCATCTTTCTTCCACAATAATCAATGGAAATGCGGCCTAATCTTCAAGTCTGGTGCTTTGGGAATGAAAGGCTTAATGGCTTTCCACGGCCTTTCTCCCCCTCTTTCTTTTGTGAAGTATTTCAGAACTATGGAAGCAGCACAAGAAAAATATTAATGAATAACTATGGAGTGCAGACATTAACGCATTCCTTTCTTTTGAAATAACCGTCTTTCCTCCGTGGGCTCCATAAAAAAAAAAGTCCATAGAGTCTGAACCTGCTGTGCAGAAGCCAGAGTAGACGGTGACTTAAAACTTCCCTGGCTTTTTAGCTATAATGTTACCGCTGCACTTACTGTTGTGGCACAGAACCTTCTCTCTCCCTCTGCAAAATGATAACCCAGCGGGGACAAGATAAACCTGCACCGGGACAGTTCTTGAGGTTCTGGCTGATGGAAACTGTGAACAACAAATGATTTCTAAGCTCCCCTCCCACACCCCAGCCTCTAACTGGTGTTGGAAGGGAGGAATTAAAGCACCATGTGCACTCTACTGTGGGAGTGTTCCCCAAGGGTGGATTTTGAATAGCTCCCCAGCTTTTGTTTTCCAACAGAAGAGGTGCATGGACAGTGGTCTGAGATTTGAGTCACAGATTCCCCAGGTCAGGGCTGAAACCTGCAGGTCACATCAAAGGTGGTGGCACTGCACAGACCTTCTGTGCAGGGAAGGGGAGCACCCAGAGGGAGTAATGCCTGTCACACAAGTAGATGTCTGTGTTTCCAGAGGACCAAAAAGCCGAGAAACATGTTGGGTTCACCCAGCTCTGCTGGGTTGTTGAAGCCTCCAGTTGTTCATCCCTGTTGACTCCGTTCAAGCCCATCCCTTCCCTGACTGCCCAGCCTGTAGAGAGTCCCATAGTTCTGTCCCCCTGAGCCAACCTGCCCGCGCCTGAGCCCTCGCTGTCGAGGTGATTGTGCAACTGACGGGAGGGAAGAAGGCAGGGGGAAACCCCTTTCGAGGCGGTTTCTTTGGCGGGCTCCAGTCGAGCTGTGTCCTCCCCCTCCACCCCATCCCAGTGCCCGTGGGGTCTGTAGCTTCAACCCGGTAGCCGCCGGGACTTGTAGTCCGAGCCAGGCATGGACCAAAGCGGCGAGTCTACCCGCGGGGTGCTAACGATGTGCGGGGCGCAGCCGCGTCCCACGAGTGTGCGGAGGGGCACTGCCTGCGGGGCGGAGGCTCCCGGACCGGCGGAGCCCTTCCCAGCAGGACAAAGCAACCAGGCCGGGCCGGGAGGCACTTAGCGACGCCCGCAGGGTCCCGCGGCATCCTGCGCGGTGCCCGGGGCGGGGCGGGCGCGAGGCCGGACTACGCGCCCCGAGGGCCCCTGCGCG